>CAHIKZ030001453.1:775000-779395 GCA_903632075.3 Acanthosepion pharaonis
TGGTCATGGTAACGGAGTACCTATTAAGGTTGGTTGGTTGTTTGGTTGTTTTGTTTTATGGCATATCAACCTTAACAAATATGAAATAGATTCATAGCGATAGATTGGTAAAAGCGGTATGTATTTATACATATATATATTTGAACCATTTTCAATTACTCATATTTTTTAGTACAATCCAACTTCTTTTAGGAAATTTACAATCTTGTATGGTTTTATTTTCGTAAAAAGTTTTTTTAAATTTCTCACTTGGTGGATAATAATTTTTCCTTCAAAAATTATTGTTGGTAACATTTTTATTTTATTACAAAGTATTTCTGGTATTAAAACCTATTTTTACTCAAGTTTGGGTGTTATCTATTTGCCCATAGCTGGGACCCTAACAGGTGCTACCACCCCGGGTCAGGGTGGACCTGAGAACACCAGCAATTGTTTCCATGTATCTCAAAACCTCCTGATCAGAGGCCTTGCTGTTGGACGTAGTTTATCGTCTTATCCAGAACACGGATGTAGTTTATCTTCTTACCCAGGACGCGGATGTAGTTTATCGTTTTACTCAAGACGCTGATGTAGTTCATCGTCTTACCCAGGACGATCAAGAAGACAGCTTTTCAAGAAGACAGCTTTCAAGTATTAACTTCAGATACCAGGACGCTTCTCGATCAGTCTGTGGGTTAACTATTTGTCCATAACTGGGACCCGAACAGGTGCTGCCACAACGGGTCAGAGTCGACCTGGGAACACTAGTAATTAAAAAGTGGTTCCACGCTTCTCAAAACCTCCTGATCAGAGGCCCTGCTGTTGGATGTAGTTTATCGTTATACCCAGAACGCAGATGTAGTTTATCGTCATATCCAGGACGGGGACCCAATAAGGAATGGATAGAAACATGTTCTGTTTCAATGTCTCGCTCTCCTGACAGGCGCAAACACGGACATCAGAACCAAGAAGCTTTGACATCAAGAACTGATTGTCTTAACAATTACTGACGTAATAATGTATCTAATTTATTTCACTTGGTACCGGTACCAAGGAATAAGAAATTAGAGGTTTATTAGGGGAGAGATTCAACTTCTAATGCCAACCTTTTTTTGGGCCCAGACAGGTGTCTTAGGAGTTTATTTATTCCTTATGTTTAATTTCAGTAGTTACCATTGTCGTTTTTATAGAAACTAAAACATCAAATATAGTGATTTCCCAAGCGTAGCTTGGATGTGGCACAAGGCCGAAAGTAAGGGGCACCCAGTGAGGATCGAACTCACTACTCGTTCGTAATTGTTCTAGCGAGACAAGCTTGTTAACCATTACACCACCTCGAGGTGCCCTAGAACATCAAATATATATGTATATAAAACATCAAAAAATAATATTGATTAGAAATAATAAAAACATACTTTTTTCAAAATAGTCATTATTTTTTACTCGTGAAATGTAAAATTACGACAGAAAGTGTCTTCTTATGGCTAATAATAAAAACTTTAAAGGCTAAGTGTTTTAAAATATACCTCTGCAAATGCAATGTATGTAAGCAATTCAATGTAAATACAAGGAATAACATGTAGTGAGTTAAATTTTAACAGATCCCTAAATGGGGTTGATGGCATGTAATGGGTTAAAAACACCGGTTCTCTCACGATCACCAAAGTGATGCCTGATCAGTTCTTAAATGGGTGACCGCTTAGGAATATCTGGTGTTGTGAGCTTGGATGTAAAATGGACAACGGCTTAGAATTAAAAATCGGATAATCGAGTTCAAATTCCAGTCGCAATCGTAATATTCACTTAAGCGTAAATACTCTTGGAAAAGACATGAACCCTCTCTTCTCCTCCAGTTATAGGCTAATTATTTGGACTTGTCTCATTAAATAATTAGTATCTCCAAAAATATTTGCTGGCTATAAAAAAAACCCGGAAATGTTGATAATCCTTAAAAAAATCAATAAACATAAGATTCATTACTTTTGGAGCAACCCTCATGAAGGAGAAGAATTAATAATTAACAAAATCAATGGTAATAGAAAATTATTCTCTTTTCATTAAGGTCAACAAGTTTTCCTTTTTTTACTGGTGTTACAGTCGCAGAAGAATAGTCGTAGGAGATTAATACATAATATTTTCTTTCTGGCATTAATCGTTTGATTTCAAAGTTTCACAAACTGAACCGTCTTTGTTCCTCGTTCTTTTTTAGGCATCAACAAGATGGACGATACGGAAGCCATCGGCTTTCTTAAAAACATTAACAGTAAATATATTTCCTGGACAAAAGCACATTATATAATTGTGATTACAGTGATACCTCGACTAAAGTCGTTTCGAATTAAGTCATTTCCGAAGATAGGTCGGTTTTTCTTAAATATTATATAGAAAAATAAAACTCGACTTAAATCCTTTTACTCGAGTATACGTCAGCCGTTAAAAATATTAGAAACGTCAAAACACTAAAATATCAATAAACACATATAAAATCATATTGAAAAAATTTTATGTATACTATATATATATATATATATATATATATATATATATATATATATACAGTGTAACCCGGATATAAGAGAGTTGTCGGGACCGGAGAAGAAGTCTCTTATATCCGGGTTTCTCTTATATCCGGGTTTGGTCTATTTTATATACATTAACACAGGCTCTAATCTGGGACCAGAGAAAATCTCTTATATTCGGGTTTCTCTTATATCCGGGTCTCTTATATCGGTTACACTGTATATATATATATATATATATATATATATATATATGAAGAAATATAGTCTTAAGATATCCTATATTTATGGGATAAAGTGCTCAATGTCAGAGATAGAGCGTGTGTAAATATAAAAGTGAACATAGAAGTCAACACTGAGAGGCGTCAGGCTGTTTCATGCGAGATGCAATCGTCAGGCCAATCGTTTTGAGGTGGCCTTAGGATTGCATCTAGCATGAAACAGACTGTCGCCTCTAAGTGTTGATTTCTATATTCTTTATATATATATATATATATATATATATATATATATATATATATATATATATATAAGTTTTTAAGGATAGCTAAGAATAAGCATGATTTATATGGCATTTTAATGTATATTTTAAAAGCTAAAAAAAGAACCGGTTTCGTCCCAGCTTTATCAAGTTTATTTCTGGGATATCAAAAATAAAAGTGTAAATTTAATTGATATTAATGATAACCAATGGAGTGTAAAAAAACATGAATTTCAAGAAAGCTAGAGTCCAATAACATTCAAACCCAGTAAGCATTCCCTCTCCTCATAGAGGAAAGGCCCACGGGATCTGATAGCGATTCTCCAAGTGTGGACTTAGATGTGGAACACGGCCGAAACTGTGGGGCACCCAGTGAGGATCGAACTCACTCGTAAATGTGCTAGCGAGACAAGCTTGCTAACCATTACACCACCTCGGGATCTGATATAAAAAGGACTCTAGAACTTTGGGGTGATATGAAGAGTGTGAACTCGATAAAAAGGAAAAACGGTCCACCCTAAAATCAAAGTCACAATTCCTGCTATTTATAACATATATATATATATATATATATATATATATATGATAAAATTATCAAAAATAAAAAAAAAATTAGCATAACAAACTATGTTCAGCAGATGTTCTTATTTCAAATTGCTGTCGATAGGTGGCACTCATGCGTTAACACCGATTTTGAATCCAGACTTGTTTATATTATGATTTAGAATACATTTTGCCCATGGCTCCAAAGAAAAGTCCCAGTGTAAGTGCTAATGCTAAGCGTAAGTCTATATCACTGGAAGGTAAGGTGTAAATTAATTATCTTATGCAGAACACTGTCATGTACATATCATAAATACTGTAATAAGCAATGGGAAGTGCTTATTTATTGTTTATAGTGTGGTCATTTCCACAAGTTTTTTTTTTTTTATCTAGATCGTGATCTCTGGAGTCAATTAACGACGTACGATGAGGTATACCTATACAATAACTGGTTTAAAACTGAGATGCGTGCGATGACCTGAACGTCCCACAATTCATTTAGCCAGGAATAGCCGTAGCGTTCTGTAAGACACACAATTGGAATATTAATACTTCGACTTAGTTTAGTTTAGATTGGCAATAGAACTTAAATATCGTGCACTGGATTGGATTCGTTATGGTAGAAACATAAGATAATTGCATAGCACCAATCTTACAGTCAATGAGAAGAAGTTTACTTCAAAGAAATCAGCAAGCAAACACTAGACACGAAACATTGGCTATTAATGCCACTGGGGAATCAAAAATAAATTTAAAATAACCCCAAAAAACTCATGTCTCAGCCAGCAAGCAGGTTTGGCTTGTTTTGTTTTACGGCATATCAACCTCATTGGGTTATTTAATGCCGACAACATTTTTAGGATAGATTCATAT
>CAHIKZ030001454.1:0-192500 GCA_903632075.3 Acanthosepion pharaonis
TTTTGTTTTTTGTGATGTCCTTCCAGTTCACTCAAAAAGAGTAAAAGAGGGTCAGGGTCTAGTTTGGTATTCTATATTTTTTCTTTAAAAATCAAAGACACTTTTAGAGTTACTTCCCTCGATTCCATTTTTACTACATTTAAATTTTCCAAAACAAAAGTTCTGTGGGAAGAAATAGAAAATTATTTTTCATAAAGCACAGAACAAATTTCATCGAAAAAAAAAATTTCTTTGAAAATATACATTTATTTGTTGAACTGAATTTCTTGACTTACGTTATGGACGAAGTAGTAACAAAACAATTTTTTAAAAATAACTGATACGAAAGGGTAGTCAAATGTTCTACGTTGTTGACAAGACTGTGTATAACGCATCATCTGTTTTTGTTTTTTGGATGTTCACCTGTCATGAAAAAGCAGGCAGTACTAGAGATTAATTCCGTTTTAAATATATGATTGATAACGGAGTTTTAGAATAAAACAAAAACTGAATTTGGGGATTTTCAACTCGGAAGGATATTACACAACACTGCTACTGTTTTGGTACAGTGTGTCGTATCGTAAGAGAAAAGAAAAAATCAGTCAGCCGAACATCTTAGGTGAAAAATCTGAAACTTTTAATTTATCTATTTGTTTACTTTTTCAGAATTTTACAAGTCAAATTGTGATCAGAGTATCCCTGACGACAGGAAATACAATAGTTTTAAAAGTTGTTTAGCATAAGAATCTCATTATGCCATAATTTTCAAAATCAAATGCACATCTAAGTGTTGATTGGTTAGTTGTTACAATGGGTAACATTTTAAAAAAAACATTTGTCTTGAAAGTTCCACCAAATAATTATCTCAAAGTAAATTCATTGACATGCATCATTTACAGTCCGTAAGCACCTGTCAGCGCTCGCTCGCATAGATCATCATCCTCTTTCCCTATTCTCCCCCCACCCGCAGCGGCGGTGATGTTCGTGAAGACCCAGTCTAGTCTTTAGTAGGAGTCCCAGAGAAATATGGGGTGAGTTGGGTCCTCCCTAACAGCACGTTGCCTGTCCTTTTTTTTTTCATGTTGATGATTGGACCGAAAGTCCCGGTCACCCCTTCCCTCAACTCATACAATTGATTCTTTTTTCTTTTTTTTGACATTGATCTCGCATCCGAAAGCGTTTATAGGCCTTGTTTGCTGATCTCTGGAGGTTAATGCGGTTTGGTCCACAGTTACATTGTTGTCAGCATACTGAAAATTTTCACATGTGGCTGGGTGGTACTTTTGTGTGTGTGGAACGAATTTGAGCAAGGTAGGAGAGTCCACCATCAATCTGTATCAGATGTCAATGCTAGTGCTGCCAAGGTGTCTTGTTGATCGCGGTAATGAGGTACAGGGAGAAGAGTAACAGAGCTAACATGGCTAGTCCTGTTTAAGGACAATGGTGATTGGAAACAAGTTTGAGAAGACAATGGCCTACCTGACGCTCCATTCCATTGTAGAGTGATCTGGAGGGCCCACATTGTTGGTTTGGGACTTTATTGAGGCCTTCGAAATCCCAGAAGATGAACATCAGTTGATTTGTTGCTCAACTCTTCTCCTGGAGCTATCGCACAAAGGGGACCATGTTGACAGTGCCTCTTGAAGGCTGGAAACTACATTGAGATTTTGGAAGAATCTATTCTGCCATGAGGAGGACTTGATTCAGTAGTATTCATGCAAAGATCTTGCCAATATGCTTAGGAGGAGATGCCACAATAGTTTCCACAGAGCAGTTTTTTTTTTTTAAAGTCATCACAATGTTGGCATTTTTAAAACCTAAGGTACTATTTTATCTTCCCAGATTTCCTGTATCAGGAGCATTAGCCTGATCAGTGTCAGAAAGGATGGTGGTACCAACCAAATCTTAAAAGCTTGCCACCATTGATTTGATGGGGCAAAAATTTCCTTTTGTGGATGACAGAAGCAATGCATATCCTGTTGGTCTGCATATTTTTGAATTTCTGCTGCCTTTTGCCAGCCACGAGGGTTTGGATTGCATAGAGTCATCTTTTGGTAGTTTTCACATTCTGGATAGATCTTTTTCTTTTCAACCTAGAGGAGGTTCTTGGAAAACCAGGTGTTCATCTCATTTTGATTAATCAACTGGTCATTTTTTCCTAATGCCTTTCACGAACCAGTCCTGATTTTTTTGTTTTCAAAACCTAAGACTTTCTACAGCTGTTTGATATTGCATCATGCAGGGTTGTCCATTTTTCTGATTGTCTCTGCGTCTGATGAGTCATCAATGGACAGTTGAAAGTGCTCAAATATTTGGAGGTCCTGGAGCCTGTTGTCAAAGTGTCAGTGTGAGGCCTGCTTTACAGGAGGATGCCTAGGTGGTTAGTGAATAGATATCTTGAGACACAAGAGCAGAAGACTGTGGTCTGTTCTTAGTGATCACCTTATGCCAGGCGTGGAAATGGGTGCTGTGGTACATCCCTTTGTCCAAGGATCAAACAGAGGGGTATGGTCCAAGATGCCAGTGCTTGGATCTTGTTGCTAATACCAAGGCAACCAAGAATGCCCTTCCATGTATGGCGATTACAGCCCAATTAAAGTCACAAAAAAACCATCTGATACTAGGGTAGTTCAGATTATTGAGTCCAAAAGGTCATAGAGGTACTCTTTGATAGCGTCACCAGAGATGGAGATGAGTTAGGATAATACCATGTTTGAGTGGGATCTGGAGGGTCATCAAGCATTTGCTGATGGCAATGAGGATGAGATTGTGTTGCTCCATGGATTTGGTCTTCGTGGCAAAGCTGATCCAGTGAATGTGTTACTCGCTTGCCTCCTTCCCTTTCCAAAAGATCTTATAATCCGATCCAATTTCTTTGAGGTTTCCTTCTTTGGCATGTCTAGTTTCACTCATAGTAGCCACATCACTGTCAAAATGGGATAGCTCGCAACACACAAGTGTTGTTCTCTCTGGGCATTCCATGTCCTTGAGTCCCATCGATGTACATACATGTCCCATGTTCTGATAGTCATAATAGTGGACAGAGGTTTTGGCAGTTTGAGATCATATTAGTTTTGTCCAAGAACGGGTCACCTGATTGGTTAATAATCCAGGTATATTTATGATTGATGATTACCCACCATTTCTGGGGCTTCATCAGTGGGCTGTGAACTTGAATAGTCGTGCCCAGTCAGAGTCTATTTTCATGTCACTAATCATGAAGGATGCAACATCACAACCCGCCACCAACATATGTGGGACACAATGGGCTTAATGACCTCAAAGCATAATTGCCATGTAAGCCTTGCCTTTATCTTTATCCTTTCATTTATTGATTGTGACATATATTTAAATTAAACACTAGTATTAAACTTTAATGCAGTTTTTCTCATTTTGTTTGATACAGAAAGTCATTTTCAGACAAGTAGACTAGTACTCAAAAATGGATTTATTGGTGAGAATCGGAAGACTTCAACAACTCAATAAAAAGAATATACTGGTTGAACCCCTTTATCTTTTCATGGGGTGCATAAAAGCGTTTATCGTATATACTTGTGATGAGCTCAACCAAAAAAAAAAATTAATACTTCGGCATAAGTCAACCTTGTTTTTCCGCTCCCCCTTCAAAAACAAATCAGGCTAAGAAAGCATTTTATGTCAGAGAAAAACAATTTTTATAGCTTTTATAGCTTTCAATTTGCTTTTGCTAGTCACGAAAATGTGCCCATAACATCTCCAATATCATCCCAACCTCAACAAATTTAAACTGCTTTCTCTTTACTGGGACTGGCTTACTCTACCACAAACCGGAAGTTCCTTGTCCTCCTTTTGAACAATAAAATAACAGACGTCGGTCGCGTCCTTCACCATTACTTCAAGTACTTCCTGTCAAGTCTTGCATGACTATTCTTTTTTTAAATAGCGGTGACATTCCTTTACACCAAAAAGAGTCCAGCGATTACATATCAGAGTTGTTACTCATCGGAACAGACAGGCGTGGGTAGGGGACTCAACCGGTTTGTTCTTTTGGCTTTTTTTTTACCCCTAGGTCATATCAATTCACAATTAGAAAGAACACACACACACACAAATTTTTCATCGTCGTCTGGGGCTAATCACAGTTGCATTGTGTCGCTGGATACGCCCTTTGGTGTATCCTGCTTTAAAGTGTAATGTATGAATTTTAGTTCATGAAAATGACAGCCCATCCATTGTCGATGACTTGAAAAAAAAACATTAAAACGAAAAAAGCCACCACATCTTGACCTTGAGAAAAAAACAAATAAAAAAAACAGGAACCAAATTATTCATTAAATATCCATAAGATTAGTTGTATTGTTTTTGTGAAGCAATGATTTCGTATGTCAACATTGATTATAGTTACAGAAGCCATTTTCCGTTCGATTGCTTTGTTATAGACGGAGAGACTTTTGTCCAGGTCTCTCTCAGCCCCGCGTCAATAACATTACTGATAACAAGATTAGACACTTTCTACACGAAATCACTCCGTAATAAAATACAGGAGGAATTTTGATAATATGAATCCTGTAATTGACTTTATCAAAAATGTCCATCTGAGAACGAAACGCGTTGGTGAAGAATAGCTTTTCTTTTTGTCTATGTTCATACTGTCTCTTTACAGATATATTATATAATTTATAACAGTATTTTTTAAACGTACACACACGATATATTTTTTTTTTTATAGGCTGGAAAACCGACCTTTGACATTTTATTTACGGTGCAGGCTGAATATATATATATAACAAAACTATTCTTAGAATGAGGCGTTTCGTCATCTGAGGGCCTTATCAAAGTAATGTAGGATTTATTTTTTGTTGCATATGTTTATATACAAAAACGATGATGTCATTGGTTTATCAAGACTGTTAAATTTGAGAACATTCATGAATATTCATTAGGTGGTTGAACTTTGACCCAGTCAAAGCATGTGGGGACAAAACTGTCAGAATTCAAAATCTGGTAAAAAGGTAACCGAGTAAAAATCCAATAATTTTTTTTAATGAATATTATTTAGATTGCGATCAGATTGTTAATAGATTATGTGTTTTACATCTTTAAAAGCATGAAGTGATGGATTTAACCAAGTCAATCGATGCGACCACAAGTATGTTGAAAAATCAAAAGAAAACAATTAAGCTTTTAGTTATATTAATCAAATTAAGATAACAAAACGATAAAATTGTACCCATTTTAATTTCGTTCGAATCGCACTGTACGTCTATTCTCGCGCCAGTTATTATTAAACTGAACTTTGACCCAAAGCTACAGATATACGGCACCCAGTGGGAATCGAACTCATTACCAAATATTAATAGTCAGACAACCTCGCCAGCCCTTAACGTCTTCCCCGGTGTAGACATGTATATACATTTTTACAGAAAGTAATTTTTTTCAGGTACGGACGAATAAACACGTCCAAAAGAATGTTAAAAACCAGCTAGAGCCGTGTTTATATGTCGATTCATTTTATGTCCTTCTGACCATGAAACGATTGTCAACTCATACGTCTGGTAGAGGTGATAGCCACCGCTCGGGTACTTCAAGGTCTGTTTGTTACTATATTAAAATCAAATAAAAAATTATCGCCAGAAATTGAAACGTTTTTCCAGAAAATAATTTGGTGGGAAAAGAGTTAACTCACACTGAGATGGCTAACACTCTCAGCAAATACAAAAGGTGGCGGTGGTGAAGAGGTGTTAGAAGGTGAATAGGCGTTGAAAAGTTAAGAGAGGAAGAAGATTAAAAAAAGACAATTAATGTGGGTGTGGGAGAGAGAGAGAGAGATCGGAAATATGTGTTTTAATAGATTTTAAAAAATACCCCTCCTCCCTGAAGTAAACAAACTCCACTGGCTTACCTTGTATGTTCCAAGACCCATGAAAAGGTGAAGGTGTAACTTCATGGCTGTCATCACCATTCATGTCGCTTATGTGATCTGAAAGACAAATGGAAACAATATTGAAAATTGATTCGTCGTTTATTTGGCTCAGCTAAGATCTGGTTGAAGGCTTTTTAATATATTCTTTTCTGGAAGACTGTTTAGCACCAATTCGTGATATGCTGTTAACTGGCGATAGAGTTCGATATTGAATAAAGACAGACTTGTCAACCTAAATATTTCTTTCTTTCTTTTTTTTTTTTTTTAAATTTCGGACCATTTTTTCTAAGAAGGTGTGGTTTAATATTTGTGTGAAAAGAAAAAAAAATTCGGGAAAATTACACTAATCTAGGACAGCGTGAATAGGAGAGGAAATCTGAATTGTGTTACGCCAATCTTCCAACTGGGGAGAGCTTGCTTGCTTAGAATAGCAACATAAATTGGTTATAAGATAGAGTGAGAGAATTGATTTGCAACAATATAAAATTGTGTGTGTAAAATCTGTTTCCTTTTGAAACATTTTAAAGGGAAGAATTTATGTTTGCAATGTTTTGATTTGGTTGTAATTTTAATTAATGTAGCAGAAAATACAATAGGGATAGCAGGAAAATCCTTTTTAGGAGCGGGAACTGAAAAGTTACAGGCCCGGTCAGAAATCCCTTTGAAAGAAATTTTAAATCTGTTTTCGTAATTGGTCAGAATTGGGAGAGGGTAGTGAGCTGAGAATTTTCATCACCCGCTTTACATTAAGAAGAATCAAAATGATAGAAAAAGGAAGAGCAAGAGTCTATAGAAGAGAGTATACGAGATAGATTATGGATTTTTTGTGCAAATTTTTTCATCGAAAACTGGTTTTCAACACTTTATTCAGTCTATAGTTATTAAGTAGGAACTATGAGAGCTTTTTTGCATCTACATTAAAAAACACACAAAAGGCATATACAGACATAAAAGCAATACGCACTGCGCACAGAGGGCACACGCGCAAAAAAGCACCCACATACATGAAGGAAAGAAGAGAAAAAATGAAAAGTGTTTAAAAAAAAAAAAATCGAGAAGTATAACATTCAATTGTTGCTACCCGCTGACGAGTGGACGGAGTGATTCCCAGAGGGTTCCTCTACCAAATTCTTGAGTCAGAATGCTGTAGGTAACATCAATCAGCCAAGTGACATTTTTTTTATATGTATTAATTAATAATTCGTATAGAAAACGTTAAGATTTTTTTTTCTCTTCCGATAGCGTAGGGGTAGGAACACTAGACTGATGCCAAATCGGTCGGGTTTCGATCAATCGGATGAGATAACCACAAGACGTCGTAAGAGAATTAGATACAGCGAAACTCTCCGTCTGTGGATGACATAGATACATACATATATATTATTTACATTATTCGGATATGATTGCTGAAGACATTAGGGTTTATAATACCCAGAAATTCATACCCAGATGTCCTCATGTGGATAAAGGCGTTGGTTAGATCCAGTGACAGGATAAAAGGATTGAGTTCAATACCCGGTTATGGCAGTTGGAGAACGATAGAGGGAAATTAAAGGCGATAACTGATAACTGACATCCATCAAACATGGCATATGGTACTAGAACAGTTACCCCGGTGGGCGAAATAAAGGGTTCAGTTGACATTCCAACCACCTGAAGAAGGCCGGAGCGTACAACGGCCGAAACGTGATAAATATTTCGACAAAGATGAGGACAGTAGTGTAAATAATGTACATAATATCTCATCCCAGAAATATAAACAGACATACATATATATATGGCCAGCAACCTTTCTTTCAAATATGTTTGTTTCGTTCGTTGAATGTGACAGACGAGGAATTTTTTATTCATTTTTAGTGAATTTTTCTAATATTCTTACATGTTTCTGCTTGATTGGGGGGTTAGACGGTGTAAAAATTGTCCCAAATATACAGGGTGACCCCCACAAATAGTTGACATCATTTAAGATGTGAATATCTGAGTAAGTACATGTCCCAGGCAAACGAAATTAAATAAGCTTCATGTTGAACAACAAAAATGTTTATTTATCAATATAATTCAAAAGAGATGTAAATTTTATAACCCATTTCAAATTCTCAAACGTTCAATGAGCATACCATCTCCTGTGATAGACACGACACACGTCAAGTCGGTAATCCAGCTCCTAGATAAAACGTTGTAGTATGTTTTGCGTAACATTCCCCATTGACACAGAGGTCCTCTGCTTAATTTATCAAGGCTTTTAAGAAGAGAAGAAAATAGACATGTCCTTCTGCATCCCCATTTTTTTCACAAGGTGTCAAGTTAGTTGAAGATCATGATATTTCAACAGCATATTGTCATTATCACTATAGGTTCGATTTCTTTTCGCAGACATCTCTTTAAGTCTGCACAATCTTTTGAGATCAAAAAATAGAATATCAGGTTTTTTTTAGGGGACACCATATATATATATATATATAAAAAAAAAAAAAAGAAGAAGAAAGAACAGTAAGATATATAATCCGGTGTTCTTATTGATATTTTTTATTTTTATTTTTATTTTTACAAAACAGTGATCAATGTAAATTTACAGAGCATAAATATTATAAATTAACTGATTTAAAATATGGTTTTTTTCGCTACACAGTGATAACCATGTTTCCAAAAATGAAGCTAAAACTTCAAATTTAATTATATAATTAAAAGCATTTGTTCCATTTTATCTTCAAGCGAATATTGGAATATGTTTAAATTTACTGAGTTTTAAACGCACACATAAATTCATAATTTCTCGTTTCCATATATACAGAGAAAACCAATCACTCACACAGGGGTGGTAGCGTGTTCATTTTTATTAAATATTGTTGTATCAATTATGAGTTACATTCGTAAAAGAGGTTAAGTTTAGGGAGGGTAGGGTGTATTTTTTCAACGAATTCTGACATCCATTAAATGCATGTCGTTTGGCTTTTTTTATTTTTAACAAAAAATTTTTTGGCATTTTTTTTACTTGTATACTTAAAGATTCTTAAAGGGGGTGTTTGGGTTAGAATACGTTTTATTTAACTACAATTTTAAAATATTTTTTACTCTTAATTACTAATAGACTATATTTCTTTTTAAAACAAGTAAATGTAATAGAATTACTTAAATTATTTAAAATTATTTTTTCATATCAAATATAAGTATGTATATTACCAGCTCCATTTTTTTTTTAAATTTTTTTTTTAAATATTATTTAAGGAAAATTTTTGACAATGATGGCAAAAAATAGCTATTTCATTTCTTTGATTAAGTAAATTTTTATTTTTATAAACTTAGTAATATATAGTTTCTCATGTATAAAGGACATGGGATTTAATGATTACATATTTTATTTTTTTTCTTATTAATTTCCATTTTACTGTAGGTGTTTTATTGGTTTCTTTTTTCATGAAATTTTTGATGTTGTCTAATTATATATTTATTTTTAAATGAAGTTTGATGTTGATTGAATATTTTAAATCAGCTTTGCAACATATATAAATTTTATAGGCAATTTCAATAATGAGATTAAATTTATACTAATGATTTATAGTCGACATTTATTTTTAGAGGACAGTTATGAGGGTTTCTACAGTTACATAATTTTTGTTTATCTTCATTTTTTTTTTTTTTTTTATATTGTCTAAATTTTTTTTGGTTTAAAAATAATTGTTTATTGAAGATATTAGCATTATGTTTCTTAATAATTTTTTTTTTTTTTTTCAGTACAGCTTAAATTAATTTTAGTTTTTTATTTTTATTGAAAATAGTACATATTTATTTTTCTCTAAACCATGATTAACTATTAATGTAAGGAATTTTTGTCCTAATTTGTTCTTTACCATTTTTTTGTAGGATATGGTGTATATCAAATTATTTTTTACTTCTGTTTTTTTCAATGCTTTCCATTTTAAATTTTTATATATTTTTAGTTTTGGATTTTTGTAGCCACTATTTTTTAGAGCTTTATTATAGAAAATAATATGTTCATCGAAAATCTTCTCATTTGCTGAATTTGTTTTTTATTTTTTTCTGATAGATAAAGGTATATAAACTTAAATAAGATGGAGGATGATTTGATTTTGGTGTATATGTAAACATGTTTATTGGGTTTTTAGAAAGGTATTTATACATTTTTCATTAAATTATAATGTTATATCAAGGAATTTTAACTTTTTAATTTAGGACTGTTGTATATTTTTAAGTTCAGGCTTTTAAATTCATTATATGTATCTTTTCTAATTTTATCGATTTTAATTTTAGTAAGAGTTCTTTATAAACAATAAGTCCATTATTTTATATAAACCAATGTATTTATATTAATTTCATATATATATATATATATTTATAATATAAAAAAGATATATAGGTTCAGAAGACTCAGCTGAGTTAGTGATTAATAATTGATGTCAAAGTGGAAAATATGAATTTTTTATAATTGAATTTCACTCTTTTATGTATCAGTTTATTTTTTTAAAAAAAACAATAAAACCTATTTTTCTTCTTCACTAATATATGTGTATATAAATAGCAAAGTCCAACGCATTCATGAATAAACAAGATTTAGTAATATTGATTGATAATAATTTTCAATATCAAAGAAAATTTATATACATTTCAAATTTTTTTTTATAAAGCAAATAAGTTTGTTTATTTCTTTGGTATTACAAAAAATTTTCAGGTTATAATTTTAAATTTAATTTTTAATTTTTTTTCAAAATGTTTTCTTTTAAAAATTTTCCAAACTTAGGTCTTGTTGGGTTTATAATCAATTGTAGTTGGATTTTATGAAAATGAAATTTGTGGTCCATTGATATAAATACAGTCATTTTTTTTTCATTAAAATTTTTATCATATATTTTCAGTTTTTTTAATTTTTTTACTTTAAAATCTAATATATTTTCACCATGTTGAGGTAAAAAAAAATTTCAATCAACATCAAAACTTCATAAAGGATAAATAAATAAAGAAATCAGACATCGCTTTCAAAATATATTAATGGCATTTAAAAGAATTTTAAAACACCTACATAAAATGGAAATTAATAAAAAAGCTAGAATTTGTAGATCATTAAATGTTAGTATGTCCTTTATTGCATACATTGAAACTATATATTACTTTATGTTAAAAAAAAAATTTTTAATGAATCAAAGAAATGAATATTTATTTTTTGAAAATTTCATTGTCAATTTTGAAATTTTAAATAATATTTAAAAATAATTTTTTAAATAAAATTAAAAAATGGGACCTTAATAATATATATTTTCTTATTTGATATAAAAATTTAATTTTTAAATAATTTAAATTTATTTCTATTACATTTATTTGTTTTAAAAATATAGTCTATTATTAGTAATTAAGAAAAATATTTTAAAATTGTAGTTAAATAAAATTATATTTAAAAAAACACCCTTTAGAAAAAATCTTTAAGTTATACAAGTTTTAAAAAAATGCCAAAAACAAAAAACCGTTAAAAAAAAAAAACCCAAAAATGACAGACATTTAATGGATGTTTCAGAATTCATTGAAAAATACACCCCTACCCTCCCTAAACTTAACCTCTTTTATGAATGTAACTCATAATTGATACAACAATATTTAATAAAATGAACACGCTACCGCCCCCTGTCTGAATGATTGGATTTCTCTGTATCCTTGGAAACGAGAAATTATGAATTTGCATTTAAAACTCAGTAAATTTAAAAATAAGTTATTCCAATATTCGCTTGAAGATGAAACGGAACTAATGCTTTTAATTTAATCATATAATAAAATTTGAAATTTTAGCTTTAGTTTTTGAAACATGGTTATCACTGTGTAGTGAAAAAAAAAACATATTTTAAATCAGTTAATTTATAATATATATATATATATATATATATATTATAAACACACACACACACACACACACACACACACACACACACACACACATTTTTTTTTAATATTAAACATGTAATATTTTTTTTTATTTATTTCACCTAAAATAACCTGATAATATCCTCTAAGATACAAGGGGTTACTAAGAGTGAAAGAAACAGAGTGGAAAATAAAAGAACAGGATTCAAGGAGACAGAAGTTGATGACTGACATTAAATTTAAACTTTTGAAGATTATTGTTGACAGGAAAACAAGAAGCTGAAAGAGATTTCCATGGGTGAGAAGGAGCTATTAGCATAGAACTTATCCTTACAACTATCATTTTCAATAGTGAAATTATGAGATTTAGCTGCCAATCTAGTACAGCACTTAAGTTCCTAAAGTTAAGGTACAAAAGAAGAAAGCTCATCAAAACAATTACCATGAAAATATTTAGAGAAAAAGCACAGGAAAGCTATGTTACATTGATGGGAAAATAGCTGAAGTCAAGATGCCAGGTCTGGACCGATAACATTGCAGATTCTTTGGATTTTATCAAGAATCTCTAGATATATAGCAGGAGCACCCAATCAAGTGTGGCAACAATATGCGTAGAGGAATGGTAGACTTATAAATGTGTATGATAGATTTTGGTAAGAAAAATTGTTTAGCACAACATAGTGAACCAAATTTCCTAACAGTAGACCTTGAAAGTAATGCAATATATAAAGATTTTGTTTTCAGTACAAAATCTGATGATGGCATAGAAAATGGATATATTTAACATATAGAGTTAAAAGGAGAAAAATGTAGAAACTGGCATTTAATAGAGGAAAAATATTGGGAATTAACTGGTTTTGCTTCTCACTTATCAAAACTCGATCAAGGATAATAAAATAAAAGTATGTACTGACTAAAAAAAGGAAAACTAATGTACTGCATTAATAATATACTAACACTGAATATTTATAGACAGATTGTATTAAGTCCTAACAGCCATTCCTTCTGTTTGTGCAAGGAAGACTGCTTAGATTTAATGAAAATTGTCTTTGGTAGCACCTGTTAGGGTCCCAGCTATGGGCAAGTAGTGACCTTCCCCAAAACAAAAACAAAACACTATGAAATTATAAAAATACATTTTTATAGTAAAAATACTAGCAGTATATTTTTATCTAAAAAAATTACCAGCAATATGCACATACTAAAAATTGTAACAACTTCACCCAGGTAGTTGATATGCTATTAAACAGACAAATCAAATCCACTTGTTACTAAGTTGTATTTTGTGTTATTTTTTTTTAAAATATTTGAAGATGGGTGATTGCATGTTTTTTGTATTTCACATGTAGCATGCAAGAATATTTTTATAGCACTTTAAAGAGTATTTTGATAGTACTCTCATTTGCTTGTAAAACTGTATCTCTTTTTAGATTTATAAAATTACTTCATACCATCAATGATGTTTAACATGATTTTACATCCTGTAGTTTCTGAGTATAAAAATAACCTAAGTTTAGTTATATATGACTATTATTTTAAGTTTTATAGAGCCTGAGATAAAAGCTATGAATTGGAGACATCAGAATGCAGTAATTACAGAAATTAAAATATTTAGAAAGGGTTTTAACAGCAGAAAATGTGACAATAAAATCTGAAAGCAAACTGGAATAGCAAAATATGCCTTCCAAAAGCTAAACAGGAAAATTTCATTGGAAGCAAAGAAAAGTCGGCTGAACTGCTATGTTATATGAATTCTCCTATATGGCAGTGAATACTAGACAATTTCATCGCAGATGAAAAGGACACTTGAAGAAACAGATATGTTTCTACAGAAGGATGCTGAGAATACTATGAACAAAACATATGAGTAATGAGAAAGTTTTAAGGAAAATGGAAACAAAAAGTGCTTAAGATCAGAAAGTGACAGTTGAAGTTTTGGGATGCATAATGAGGAAAGAATGTTTCAAAGGACATATTGAAAGCAAAAGAGGCAGAAGGAAACAGTGACAAAAGTACCTAACAAGTTTTTTTAAATAGATGGCAGAACAGGGATTGGGCAGAATAATGAGACAAACATTTAGAGATGGAAGTTGTGGAGAGCCATGATTTTCCTTATCCTGAAGAAAAAACATAAAGGTAATATAGGGGAATTTTGTATATCAATGTAGTAAACAAGTTAAGCTTTTCTATAAGAACCCAATCTAATTCATATATCTAAACTTGAATTGTTGAAATTTCATCAGTCAATCATCTAGTCTCAGTGGGTTGCTGGATGTCTCAGAAATAGTGACAATATGAAATTGGTTTTTCTCATTCGTTCTATTTCTGCTTTCTGAGCCCATCTTATTTTCTATTTAACTCAAGAATAATCATCTGAAAAGCATGAATATCTAAATATAGATTATCTTTTTTTTTTTACTTTTATTATTAAGTTGGTTGATAGACAATTATTCATACAGCTTTCTGTCTTATCTGTTTGCAGGTGTTTTGCTAATTGATTCTATAGACTGGCAGGTTAAATTTGTGTCCACTTGTATGACAGTTAATTAAAATCTCTTTTGTTTTTATGAATAAAGATAATATCAAAGTTCTTAATGATCATAAATTAATGGCTCAGGATAACTACACCTGACATTTACATTTTAAAGAAATGAGCTGACATTTGAGTTTTGTGTTTTGAAATTAATTTGATTTATGACAGCAAGCAAATTATACAGAACTTCTCCACACTCTTGGTAAGAGAAGCTATAGAAATTCAGTTACATTAAAAAAATAAAAGAGTATAATTAACATACACATGCATTAATTATACATCAATATGTTTTGTGTGTATATGTCAAATTAAAGGATTCCACTTGAATATCTATCAATTTCAGCCTATTCATATCAGTCAATCAATTTCAGTCTATTCATATCTATCAATCGATTTAAATCTGTTCATATCTATCTATCAATTTCAGTCTGTTCCTTTCCTATCTATGCATGCATATTAACACATTTAATACAATGGGTGTTAATGCTTTTGATACTTGCAACAGCTGATCAGAGGGGACCTGAGTGTATAAGCATGAGCGCTCTCCTAAGGGGCTTCTTAATTGGCAATGAGACAACCTTGAGTCAAGCTATATATTGTGTGACAATCACAGTAAATTTTGCTTGAAACTTGGACATTCATACACAGAAACTATTCAAATGATTTAAGACTTTGAGGGGCATTCAGTGTGCAAAGCTCAGATGAAATTTTGATTATAACACTTCAAATTGAAAGTGATTCATGTTCTGGAAGGCCTTCAACAAACAGAAACCTCTATAAATGTTGAATACATGCAGACTGCAATCAAAAGAAATTGGCAATTGACAATACAAGAATTGGAGCATCTTGGCATTACACAGGCTATCTGAAAAGTATGCAGCCATTTTGAATATCTCAACTACATTTCATGGACATCTATTTTTGGAAAAATGTTACAGATTGCAGGACTGTCAAGCAGTCTTAAACAGACCATACTTTCTTCTGCAAAAAGGGACATGGTTTCAAACCATGCTGGAGAGCACATTTTCTTTATTAAGTCTCCCAAATGCACAGGCCAGTAGACATAAATCACACTTTAAAAAAACAGAGCATCTACTCAAACATGGATATCCACAACATAAACCCCAACTCTAACATTCCCACAGCTTTTACAAGGGAGTGCTGTTCCTTGTTCTGCAAGTGAAATGTTGTATGGATCTCAAGCCAGCCTTAAGTTGTTGAAGGCACAATGTAAGGTATCAAGAGTAGAATATTTTTTAAACCTTCATATCATATATGATATGTACACTATATGTGATTAAAATAGTGTTATGGTATGCTATATTTATGAGTAATATCAGGGATATAGTATGTGTAAATATAAAAGTGGAAACGGAGGTCAACACCGAGTGGCGATAGTCTGTTTCAGGTCATGAAGATTGTGTTTAAGCATGAAACAGGCTGTTACCACAAGGTGTTGACCTCAGTGTCCACTTTTATATATGGCGCCTAATATAGTACAGTATTTAGCAAACTCACTTTGTAAACCAATTAATTAGCATATTGAATTTCAGCTTCATTGGTGCTCCACTATTTTGGCCTTTGTTTAATAAATAAATAAATGTGTGTGTATGTGTATTTCATATTTAGTTAACATGGAAAGTGTATGGATATTTGTATAAGTATCTACATTTAGAGAGATAAGCACACACACACACAGACATATATATATATACATGTACATACACAAACTTGCACATATATAAATTTATTTATATATCGATGAATGCAAATGTCTGTATTTCGATATATTTTCTGTATATGAAGAATTTACACTTATGCCCATGATAAGAAATAATATTGGCAAAATATTCTCATCACAATCCAGATATATGTCTCCTCTAATAATAATCTGATTGGATTATTCTTGTACAGCATATGCAACAGGCTTTAATCAAAGGACCAAAAGAGAAGGTGTAGGACAAATGCATTAACAAGGTGGCTTGAATGTTCTTCAGAAAATAACCGATTTTCTCTTGGTTGATTAGCTGACAGACATATCATTTTATATCTAGGAATGTCTGCCAAGTCTTTCTCCTGATGCTGGCTCAAGCTTGATTGAATCTACAGATAAAATGGATTAGCTCCAGATTAAACTAACAACTTGATTTGATTAAGTAAGTTACGATGGGACTTGTTTCAGGAGTTTTTAGTAAAAACAAGGGTGAAAAGATAAATTTGACTTATACAAATTTTGTACATTTTTTCCCCTACTGACTGAAGTTTTAGTCAAAGAAATATGTCAACTATTAAACAGTTTTAAAGGAAAAATTATAAATTTTATGTCTCTTAAAAGAACGGGTAATTTAGATTTCTTTTAAAACTATGCTTTTAGATAATAAAAGAAAATATCAAGAAAAACAACTAATTTTTTTAATGAGTGATTAGAATATGTAATAATGAATTAAAAACAAAGTTTAATCAAATTAATATATAGTAATGTATCTGCTGTGTTCTTGCATATTTATTTAAGGACATATGCTGATGAGCTAAAACATTATGGACTAATTAATATGATATTTTCTGTCTCCTTGAATCCAGTCCTTTTATGGTCTTCGCTGTTTCTTTCACTCTCAGTAACACCTTGCATCCTAGTATTTTTTATTGTGTTGCTTGGGATGAAATGATTAAAAAATATGCTGGTAAAACAGTTCTTACATTATTAGTTATAGACTCAATAAGACCTATAAAAACTTCCTCTGGGATCTGTTGCCAGGATGTTAATAGCAGGTATTTTACTTGTTTCAGGTTACATTGTGGAGGTTCTGCAGAGGGAACATGTTGGTTCAACACATGCTATATTTGCTCAATGGAATATCTGGGGTATGAGTTGACAAGGGCAAATCATTCCTGTATAACTTGTGTAGTGTTGCAGTGTGAATTATCCTGTGGAAATATGACAATGCCATCATAGAAGACTGTTGCTATGTGCAGGAGTACCTGGTTTTCAGTGATATTGAAATGTGATAGATGACAGTCCCTTCCACATAAGTAATAGGACTCATCATCTTTCAGCAGAATGTGGCCCAAAAATACATACTACCTCCACTGATTTGTTGTGTCATCCCTTCTCCAGGATAACAATGCACACACATATTGCTGACCACCTTATTAAGGTAAACGCAAGACTTATCAGAAAAAAAAAATGATCTCCTCTTGAAAGCCCATTTCTGTTTTTGGCTTCCTATTGAAGATGCTTTCAGCAATGGACATTGGTTATCATAAGTAGCTTGACTGCTATATGTTCCTAATGAGGTATAAGAAAAAACATTTTTAAATGTAGTAATGAACTGAAAATAAAGTTTCTTAATATATCAAATTAACATATAGTAATGTATCTACTGAGATTTATACATATTTAAGAATATACACTGTTGTGCTAAAATTTAAAATTTTTGTGAATTGATATATTTGTCATCAAAACAGCTGTTAACATGCCTCATCCTGCTAAAAAAGGACATGGCTACCATAGAGGATAGTTGCTATGAAGGATTGTACTTAGTCTTCAATGACATTGAAGTAGGTGGTATTTGACTGTCCCTTCCACATGAATGATAGGACCCAGTGTTTCTCAGTAGAACATTTCCAGAACCATTATATTGTTTCCAGTGGCTTATCATTTTCTAACACTACATTCTGGTACCATTTTTTGCCCAGGATAATGAGCCACACATACTCATGTTGTTCAACTGATTTGATTGATAAAAATTACCTCCTTTCATTGATACAATATCCAATTCTGATAGTCAAATGCCTATTGAAGATACTTCTGATGATGGACATGTACTGGGATTGATATTCTCACTGGCTTGCAGCTACATCAGACTAAATCTACAGCATAGATCAATGTACTGTATACTGTCATTCTTGTTGCAGGTCAGTGTATGTGTATGCATGTATTTGTCCATCAGTCACAATTGATCTGTTTAAAAGAAGATGGATAATATTGCACAACTAATATTTTGTTGAGTTTCAAAAAATTGTATCCTGTGAGAAACATTAGTGTTGCTATGCAGAGGAATTGTTATTAGTATTGACTGATTCAAAATAATTTGGAGAACAACTACATTAAATTAATGTCTTTATTTCTTGTGATCAAAAGTGGAAAGTTGAATTGATGCTGACAAACATTTTTTACAAATTTATTCTTGCCTATAATAAATATCACTGTAAGCATAATTGTTAAAAGTTTGACAGTTACTGAATTGCTAAAGAGATTTCAAGACTATGTACATACAAAATGGAGTATGACTTTAAATGCCAAATTTCTATTCCAAAAATATCACAACTCTAATATTTATATATGTAAAAGAAAAATAGATAAAAATATATTTTACAAGTTTTTGCTGAGAAATGCAAAAAGCTGGAAAATCTAATTGACAAAATGAGAGAAATAAAACAAAGAAGTTTAAGGTTGAAAGAAACTATGAAAATTTGATATTTTTATACAAAAACATTAAAAGAAAATCTATAAGCCAAAATGACCTCAATTTTTTTTAAGCAAATCTCGTATATTTATAATGTATTCAAAGCAGGATTTGGTGTTGTTAGAAATAAAGTAAAACAATGTTATTTTCAAAGCTTTAAAGAAGCAGCAATTTTTAACAAATATATTTAAATATTTAAACGAATAAACAAAAAATCACCTACCCACCCTCAACCTTTCTTTCTCCAGTATCCATGGCATTAGTTCTAATTTCTGTAGTATAGAATCTTTTTTCTTGACATGGTTTCCAGATATGTTTGCACATTTTGAAATTAATTTAAATTCTTCTATTGCTTCCAATGAATTCTCTGTTCCAGGTTATCTTCCTCTTTGCTGAAAAGATTCTAGGATATATATGCATAGCCTCAGTATTTATTTCCAGGAAAATGTCTCAGTTACAAGGGAATTGTCTCTTGAAGCCCCAGATGATTCTTTCATGTGCTTTCTTTTGTCATTGCACTCTATTAGCTATTTCTTTTTTCCTTTATCACTCTCCTTCTCAGGACTGTAATATATTAAACAAAATTCCCAATATTTTAGAAATGTCTGTCTGTCTGTCTGTCTGTCTGTCTCTCTCTCTCTCTCTCCATTCATCTGCAAATATTTTCATGTTTGGTGATTTTAATGCTGATCACATCAAGTGGCTTAAACATTCTAATGTTACTGATGTTGCTGGTATTCAAATTTTCAATTTTTTCATTGCTCAATATCTCAGAGGACTTCCCTACACATTTCACTAATAAATCTGACTTTATTTGAGATGCCCTTTATACTGATATTTTTAACTTTCCTATTGAGAATAGTACCCCAGGTGTTTCTTCTTGGCATTGATGCTTTTGTACCTTCTCAGAAATACCAGGTGAAATCACAGTCTTCTTGTTCAGGCACTACAGACCACAGGAATAACTTTTTCCAGGTGTACCAGCATGATAGTTCCAATCACAACAGATGCCTATTTGTGTTTGCTCACAATAATTGTAAACATGTCCTCAAAGAGGCTAAGTCTTTGTTTGCTGATAGAATGAAGCACTGTATAACCTCTGACAAGTTTGGTTTACATGACTACTGGTGGCTCTGTAATAGTGTGCTATATAAGAGATATCCTTGATTTCCCCTCTTTCATTCAGTTTGAGCTGTTATTTTCTTCTGATAAAGCAGAATGTTTTGCTCATAAATTCTCTTCAAATTCTATTGACTCATCTGGAGTATAACATCCATTTAGAATTAAGTCTCTATTAAGGATATGCATATAACTCCATCCCTGGTTTCAACTATCTTCTCTAAACTGGATCTTTATAAAGCATGTGAACTTGATAGTATCCCTGCAATAATCCTTAAGAAATGTGCTCCTGAACTGGCTCTACTTTTCTCTCTAAACTCTACAATAAATGACTTGCTGCTTCTTGCTTTCCTGGTTGTTGGAAATGTTCTTCTGTGGTTCCAGACAAGCAATATAGTCTTTGCATCTCAAGGATTAACAGTTACTGCTGAAAGAGTCTATCAACCTTTAGATAAGAATGGGAAACTTGGGCTATTGCTTTGGATATCTCAAAGGCATTTGATAGTGTTCGGCATGCTGGTCTTCTTCAAAAATTGAAATGTTATGGTATTTCTAGCATAGAAAAGAATACTATCTGCAAGCCTCTGATTAAGAAAGAAAAAAGTTCAGTCAAAAATTCCATCACCTAAGCTAAGATACTTATACAATTCCATTACCTGAGGACAAACTGGTTTAAGGGTCCAAAATTAGACTACTGAATTGTCCAAAGTGGATTAAAGCATTGATTAAAATGTATTTGGTTCCCTGGCAGTTGAAAGTTCAATCCCTAGGTCAGGTTGGGTTGAAAAGTTACATATTCTGGTTCAGTGGAAGAATGGGACAAGTGACACCAAGATGGATAAGACTGGTGAATATATAACTGTTACAAAATATCTCCGTGTCCTGGATAAGATGATAAACTATGTCCAACAGCAAGGCCTCTGATCAGGAGGTTTTGAGGAGCGTGGAATCACCTCTTAATTGCTGGCGTTCTCAGGTCCACCCTGACCCAGAGTGGTAGCACCTGTTAAGGTCCCAGCTATGGATAAATAGTTAACCCCCCAAACTGGGGTAAAGACACTATGAAAGTGTAAAAATAGGTTTTAATACCAGAAATACTTTGTAAAAAATTATTACCAGCAATACATTTAAAAAAAAAAAAATCAAGGTTATGAAAATCTGTTCATCATCTCAGAAATTGTATCAACATGATTACTTCTTTTGTTTGAAGGTCTGAGATGAAGTAATTTTTTTTATCTATATTATTGCAGCTGATGGAGTGCAACATCAGATACAATGGCTGTCCTTCCTTTCTACAACACTGTTTATAATATGAATGATTATGTTCATGGGAGTTGACCAGGTAACTGCATGGACAAATGGTTTTATATAAAGATGCCATGATCTTTACTGTTTTTTTTTCCACAAACGTTCAACTGCCTAGAATTCTGAGTTTAGATATTATTACGATGTGATACTTTATTTAAACTACTATCTTCCTTTTTTGTTATTTTTGTCACAAAAGAAGAAATATTATTTACATAATAAGTAAAATAACTCCACACTTTACTTTTATTTTGTATATTCTCTTACCATTTATACTTTACTCTATTATGTTCCATATGTTTATGCAATTATTACCTACATCTAAATAAGGAATTTCTGTCTGAATTTCTAGGATAAGGAGCTATCATTATTTACACTACTTACATGCAGACTATTGTCTTCATCTTTATTGTTTTATCAAAACATTTTGGCCATTGTGCCATCTGACCTTCATCAATTTAGATAACTTACAGGAAATTTAATCTATGGGGGTATACTGTTCTCATTCAGAATATTAACTTTAACTGTGGTAGACATTTCTGTTATTCAGAGCTGAGTCATTGAACTGCAATAGCAAAAATTCTCATCAATGAAAGTTAATGGATTAATCAAAGACAAAATCCCACCCAAAAATTATGAAAAAAAATTATATCTTACCATCTCCTTTTCACGTTGGTTTCTAAAGAAGAGTACTGTTCACAAAAAGTAGCATCCAAAGTGTATAATATGACTTATTTATATGCTGTTCATATTCCTATTCCTTAAACTTTTGAATAATAACAAATATTGATTAATTATATAAGCATGCTTGTGGGAGTTTATCCCTGTAATTACAGAAATGAAAGTAAATTCCTTATTTTTAATGAGGTTTCTAGAAACTATACAAAGTAGGATTAAAAATGTCTCTCTTATTCCAAAGAACAATGTACATATATTTGTATTTCAAACTGTCATTAAAGTATTTTGCTTCCAGCTGATGTTGCACACTTGTTTCAATATTGCTGCCATTTTTAGAATCAATGCTGAAGTCTTCAGTTATTATGCAACTAAGTTCAGTTTTCCTATTATAATGAAAGGTTGGAGTAACATTAGATCTCTTTCCTTTCAGCTTTAATTTGATTGTTGGGAACTAAACAAAATTTATGCAAGGCAAAATGGAAACAAACAAAGGAAACATTACAAAAGAGAAGGACCTAATAATGTAAATGAAGAATGAAGGAGAGTGGATATCAACAAAGAACTTTGTAATATACAGGAAGTCTCGAAAGTCTATAAACACATTTTGACATTTTCACTACTTTAAACAAATAATGTGTAATGTTTTTGATCTAAATATTGTAGCTTTTATGCTGAATAAAATAGTACTGTTAAATTATTCAGTTTATGTTTCTGGGATACATTATATCAGTCTGTTTGTCTTTCTCAATTCATCTATTTATTTTCTCTTTCCTTCTCAAACATTGAAAAAGATATTAATATTCTCTCCCCTGACTATTTTGTTACCTGTCCCTTATCTTTCTGAAAAATTCTTTATCCAATCAACTTCCCAAAACCAGTAATTCAATGATCAAACATCAGAATATTGATTCTTGGAAGTTAGTTAAGCCAACAACTTTTCAGCATCCATCTTATATATACTCTCTCACTTAATCAGTAATCACTCATTAAGCTGACTCTAGTATGGTACAAGGTCACAATAAGATGCCCAATAACATTAAACTCACAAAAAAATGACTTCAAATTACTACCTGTAAAACTGTTTATACTATATTGATTATAATTTATAAACCTAATTCTCCCTCCATGATATTGGGAGTTTGTTTAACTGAATGTCTATATTGTATCAACTACTTCCCACTTCTTTTCTGTTCTTCCATCTCTCTTTCTTTTTTCTTTTTCTCTTCTTCTTTCATTTTTTAAATGTTTAAATTTTTAAGTTCCTATTTTATTTCTTCATACTTCTTAGTTGACAAAGCCAACAAATTCCTGTTGGTAGAAATAGCTATTTGAATGAGGTAAATTTGGATTTCTATTCTATGTAATTTATATGCTCTGTTAAAATAAATACCTTGAGCTCTTTTTGTGGATCAGTTTTAATATTTTATATTATTAGGATTCACTTGGATTATATACCAACAGATTATTACCTCTGTGTGTATATATATATATATATATATATATATATATATATATATATATATACTGATTCTATACGTTTTGTTTAGGTCTATGCATCACTGTGTAATATTTGAAAGTTTAACACAGTAATTAATTACACTTGTTTAAGTTTGCTTGATGTCAAGTAACTTCTTATAGAATTTATATTAGAATTATTTGCAAAAAAATAAGGAGAAACTATTCTGTAATTAGCCAACCTTCAATGAGATTTAAAATTTAAACTTTATTTGTATTTCTACTAATCCTTAATCAGCAGGAGTTAAATGTTAACTGATTTTTTACTTTAGAAAAACTATTTTTCAAAATAAAATTTGGAAATGTTCATGAGAAAATAAATAAACACAAAGAGTAATAATTTTGGCATAAAATAATGATACCAATAATAATAATGTCTATTTTGTAAAAAATTATTTTTCTAAGGAAATGTAATTTGTTATTTTGGCAAAATAACAATATTATTTCACAGATATCATTATTTTACTGTTATAAAGGAATAAAGTGTCACTGCTGACACTGGAATTTGAACACAGATCACCAGAGAGCAAACATAGGTGATCCCATTTGAATAAGTAGATCATGTGATGGTAAAGGAAATATATATCTAAGTGATCACTATATGTATGACTATTTGGATCACTATTCAGTGGTTACTTTTCGAACGAGTATTATCAAGCAAGTACTATTAGTGCAAATGTTATTCGAAGATGTCTGATACCAGTATTGTTCAATGGCATTACTATCATTGTATCTGCAATTACAAAATCTCTACTACAACGAGCATTATGAAAGTGACAACAAGTATTCGTTGACATTACAAAAGTAGTAACGAATGTTCGTTGACATCACAAAAGTGACGACAAGGATTCCTTGAACTTACACTAGGATTTGTTGAACTTACACAAGAATTCTTTCAACTTACACAAGTACTTGTTCAACAAAGAAAAAAATTAATCTGCAAAATATTCAATAGAGTACAGTGGAATGGAAGAATTAAAACCTATCATAGTTCAAATGTTGCAGCAACAAAAACTACACGAAGATGAACAACAATTACAATCACAACAGCAGAAGTTTTTTTTGAGTTGTTTACCAAAATGATGGAAGGAAAAACTTCAGATTCATTCACTCCAGATGCTGTTGCTAATTCAATCAGTGAATTTGTGTACAATCCAGATGAAGGGATAAAACCTTTCCAGCTTATTATAGAAGATACAAAGATAAATTCAAAAGGGAGTGTTTGCATTTGAATGATGAAAAGAAAGTTCAGTTATTTTTAAGGAAATTGTCCCCTGCTGAACATGAAAAATATGTAAATTATATTTTGCTGAAAAAAACAGGAGATAAATTTTGATGAGAGTGTTCTTATACTATCACAAATTTTTGGTGATAGGAGTTCATTATTTAATAAACAATGGCAATATCTTAACTTAGTAAATCCGACAATGAAGATTTTGTCATTTATGCAGGAGTTGGGAATCAAGAATGTGAAAAGTTCAAGTTAAATGAATTAACTCTAGATTTATTTAAATGCCTGATATTGGTACAGGGTTTAACTTCTAATAAGGATGCAGAGATAAGATCCAGGATACTTGCTAAATTAGAAATGGATTCCAAATTAACTCTCCAGAAAATAGCAGAAGAGTGTCAATGTATTGTGAATTTGAAACTCAATACTGCAAGGATTGAAGAAAAAGACAATTCACAAGTATATAGTGTCCAACCATCTAAGAGAAAAAACTACAAACGTTTTTCAACTCCTAACAAAACAATAAAAAAGCTATAAACTTCACTCAATACCTAATACTTGCCACATTTGTGGAGGTAAGCATTTTAAAAATAATTGTTTCTTCAAGAACAAAAAATGCTATGAATGTGGGAGGTTAGGACACAAAAGTACATGTTGCAGACATGCAAAAATGAAGGAGAAAAATAAAACCTATCTGAACATGATAAATATATGGAGTAACAGTAAGAAGATTAAAAGGGAAATTAACAAGACATCTCAAAAGAAGAAATTTGTTTTTGTGCAAATTAATGATATAAAAATAAAATTGCAACTAGATACAGGATCTGATATCACCATCATAAGTGAACAGACAGAGAAAAATGGGTAAAACTAGTTTATTGACTTTTGATAAAGTTGCATATGGAGTCTCAGGAAAGAGATTGAACTTTTTGGGTGAATTCAGCTGTAATGTTTCTTTTGTGGGAAAAAACAAAAAAGCAGAATGTTTGTATTAAAGAATACTGTTAATTTGTTTGGAACAGACTGGATTGCATTGTTTGATTTTTGGGACCTTCCAATTAACTCTTTTTGCAACAAGATAAATATTGTTACCCCCAATACTAATACAGCAACTGAAAAATTGAAAAATGAACTGAAAAAGAGTTTTCCAGAAGTTTTCTCAGAAGGTCTAGGGACATGCATGAAAGCAAAAGCTAAGTTTGAGTCAAAAGACAATGTAACACTGACATTTAAGCCAAAAAGGAGTGAACCTTTTGCAGCCTTAGATCCAATTAATAATGAATTGAACATACTAGAAAAATTAGGTGTGATATCAAAGATAGACTATTCCAAATGGGCATCACCAACAGTCTATGTTAAAAAAAAGAAACAATAAAATCCGTGTATGTGCTGATTTTTCAACGGGGTTAAATGAAAATTTAAAACAACCTCTTACCAAGTTCAGAAAAAAACTTTTGCCAAATTGAATGGAGGTAAACTTTTTTCTAAATTGAACCTGTCAGACACTTCCCTAAAAGTATTAGTGAACAAGGACTGCTCAAAAATATTAACAATTAACACTCATAGAGGGTTATACAAATTCAACCGACTTCCTTTCAGTATAAAGGTAGCACCGAGCATATTCCAACAGATAATGGATACCAGGCTTGCTAGTTTGGATTGTGCTCAAGCATATTTGGATGATGTACTTATTAAAAGAAAGACCTGAAAGCAATATGCAAAAGATATAAAGAAAGTATTTGAGAGAAAGAATATAGTTTTAAGATTAATAAAAAAAAATGTGAATTGTTTATATCCAGACTTAAATATCTAGGACAAATTACTGCTGAAAATGGGCAAGCACGATAAAGGATATGCCTGCTCCAACAAATGTAACAAAGTTATAAGCATTTTTAGGGTTTGCTAACTACTATCATACATATATACCTAATATGCATGAATTAAGAGCGCCCCATGAATAACCTGCTTAAGAAAGATGTGAAATGGAATTGGACAGATAAATATCAAAGTGTTTTTGAAGAGATCAAGAAAGTCTTAACATTGGATTTGTCACTAGCTCATTTTGACCCTAAATTAAAGATTATGGTTGCATCAGATGCAAGTGATTCAGGTATTGGAGCAGTGATACTACAAAAATATGAGGACAGAACAACTAAACCAATAGCTCATGCTTCAAAAAATCATTAATTGAGCTGAAAGAAGCTACAGCCAGATAGAAAATGAAGCACTGGCAATTATATTTCTATATGAAAAAGTTTCACAAATTCATACATGGTAGAGAATTCATACTACAGAGAGACCATCATCCATTATTGTCCATATATGGATAAAAAAGGGTGTTCCCACACATACAGCAAATAGACTGCAAACCATTTAAAAAGACACAAAAATTAAGTCATGCAGAACAACTAAGGGCAAAAAATGAAATTAATAATGTAATTATGCAATACTGAAAAGAAAGAACTGCCCATAACATTGGAGGAAATAACAATTAAGTCAGAAAAAGACGACTTTATAATGAAAATGAAGAAGCAATTAAGATTTAAAGGAAATATATTACTAGAAATAATGCATTTTCATTATGTAATGATGTACTTATGTATGCAGAAAGAATTGTGATACCAGCATCGTTGCAAAAACGTGTGCTAAAGGAATTTCACAGAGGAGATCCAAGAATTTCTAGAATGAAATCCTTAATGAGGTGTTATACTTATTGGCCAAAAATGAATCAAGATATCGAAAATTTAGTGAAATCATGCAGAGTTTGCGCTCTGGCAGCAAAGTCACTGCCTATCAAAATTAAACCTTGGTTGAAAACTGATATGGTCCAGAATACATATCGATTTTGCAGGACTGTTAAACAGAGTATACTATCTAGTGGTAGTCAACAATTACACAAAATGGCCAGAAATATTAAAAGATACAAGACCAACAACCGCAGTAACAATAAATTTCCTACACAAAATTTTTGCAAGGTTTGGTGTTCCTGACTCTATTGTTTCAGATAACAGGACTCAGTTCATGTCTAGTGAATTTAAGGTTTTTTTGTAAATCATTAACAATAGAACATATTACAACTCCCCCTTATCACCCAAACTCAAACAGACAAGCAGAAAGGTTTGTCGATATATTTAAAAGAGCACTAAAAATGTCAGAGGGAGAGGAGTCAGATGAAGTAATAATTCAGGAATTTCTGTTTAGAGAAAAATACCAAACCCAAACACTGTGTCTGGAATGTCGCCTGCAGAGTTGATGTTCGCCAGGAAGATGAAGTCTATTTTCAATAAGTTATTACCAGAATCCAAGGCGAGAACTTCAAGAAATAACAATACAAGTAGATACTTCAAACCTGGAGATAAGGTATTTTTTAAGATCTATCAGTATGGAAAGGAATTCTGGGAAGATGGCATTATAAAAACTAGATCACCAACATGGCATACATGGTACAGGGACAAAAGTGGGAACATAAGCAACGTTTTAATCAGTTAAAACATAGATTCACTGATTTAAAATTTCCCAAAAAGAGGTACCAATGGAAATTCTGTATGACACATTTAACATACACACATCATCATAAATTGTTGAACCAAGGGTTTATTTGCAGAAGAAAAAGAATGCCAACAGAATTTTTAACTATTGAACCGAAGCTGAAGAAGTATAGGCTCCGGGAGAAGTCATTACAAAGAGGAGATGTTATATAGGAATAAAGTGTCACTGCTGAAACTGGAGTAACCATCTCATAACATTTGATATTCATTGATTAAACAGCCAGTACTGCTTTCAGAAATTCTTTCTCTTAAAACAATTTTTCAGGAAAATAGGTTTCTCAAGTCCAGTAACTGTTATCACTCTTTCCTGTATTGATGGAGGTTTTCTTCATAACCTTTTGTTTGAAATAGTGCAGAATGTCAACATCTCATGTCATTATTTTCTCTTTGAGTTACAAGTACTGTCCATTTTAGTTGTTGCTGCTGCTGAAAGTCCTCAAGTGATTATCTGGTACAGTTCTGTAGTAAGAAAGAACAGTGTTTTACATTTGACAGGTGGTGGAAATAGCCAAAAAGCATTCATACTTGATATGAAATGAGTGTTTCTTTTCATTTGGCAGATGATAATAAAACGAACCATCATGGAGTTGACTTTGTGAGGCCCCAAAGTGGAAAACTTGTACATAGTACAATTTAAATTTGTTATAGGTTTGTTTTTGGCAGTCCTTGATATTTTGGTGACTGTCAGTGTGTTAAGGAGCCTGTCGTAATTATTCAGTTTCAATAAGTTCTAAAAAATTCTGTATATGGAAGTTTTAAAAAAGTGGATGTATACAGCTGACAGTTTAGATATTTTAGAATGGGTTTGGTACCATGCATGATATTCATATGAAAGTCACAGTCTGATGAAGCTATTTAAGAACATGGCTTGGGGTTAATATTTTGCTCAGAATAAAGACTACAATGACAAAGAAAAGTAGTAAAGGTATAAGAGTTACTTAAAGCAACAAAATGCAGGAAGTTGTGGAGAGTTATAGTTACCCTTTTAGGACATAGTTCATAAAAGAAGTTGATTAAAAGATGACTATAATATGAGATAATAATTTTGCATCATAAATTTTCTTAGATAACTTTGGCCATTTACAAATCTCTCATTCCTATTAACTGCTTCCAAAATATACAGAAAAAGAAACCATCATAAAATGAACTTACCACTTAAATTCATTTAAATTTTCCTAACAAATTATTTAGCAAGTTTTCTTCCAGCAAACATTTTAGTAATAAGTTTTGGGCATTGACCAAGTGTCAAAAAAGTAATTGAACACTTCAAAAAATTTCTGGTTTTGTAGTAATTTTGACAGACAGTAATGCTATATTTTCCCAACAGTAATAATTAGCCAAAGAGTAATTTGCAAAATAAAAAAATACCTTAATATCAAGCACTGGGAATATATGTATCTTTAAAATATTTTGTCACCAGGAAAGAATAATATTTTCAGGGTGCTAATAAACTGTATGTACCAATTTTCCATATAATGTCTATGAAGTTTATATCTCTAAAACATACCAAATGTTTACATAAATGTCTATATTCTGTTTATTCATGTTTACATCAATATATATATATATATATATATATATATATACACAGGTCAGCTGAATCCACGACCGAAAAAGGTGCCTCAAAAAGTATAATGAATTCCAAATTGTTTAAATATATATATATATATATATATATATATATATATTATAAATTGATTTATTTAAAATATGTTTTTTTTTTGCTACACAGTTCTAACCATGTTTCAAAAATGGAAGCTAATATCTATGAATTTAATTTTGTAATTAAATTAAAGACATTAGTTCCATTTCATCCTCAACCGAATTTTGGAGTAACTTTTAAAATTACTGGGTTTTAAAGACACAGCTAAAATCGTCAAGCATTTTCCTAGTGAAAGTAAACTAAGTACTATTTTCAATAAAAACACACTAAAATTGAGTTACAGCTGTACAGAAAACTTAGAAAAAATTATTAAGAAACATAATGCTAATATCTTAAATAAACACTTATATCAAAACCAAAAAAATTTAGACAATGGAAAAATAAAGATAAAAACAGATGAAAATAAACAAAAATTTATGTAACTGTAGAAACCCTCATAATTGCCCTCTACAAAATAAATGTCACACTGAATCATTAGTATACCAATGCAATATCTCTTCGATTGAAAGTCCTGAAAACATAAAAAATATATATAGGTTGCACTCTGAGTTGAAAAAAAAATTCAACCAACATCAAAGTTCATTTAGGATAAATAAATATAAAAATCAAACATCTCTTCAAAATATTTCTGGCATCTAAAAGAATCAAATAAAACACCTACAGTAAAATGGAAGTTAATAAGAAAAGCTAGAATATGTAGGTCATTAAATGACCCATGTCCTTTGTGCATACATGAGAAACTATATATTACTAAGTTTATAAAAAATAAAAATTTACTGAATCAGAGAAATGAAATAGCTTTTTTTTATGCCGTCATTGTCAAAAAATTTTCCTTAAATAATATTTAAAAATAAAATAAATGTAAAAAAAAATAATCAGGTAATATACATACTTATATTTAACATGAAAATTATTTTATACACTGTAAGTAATTCTATTACATTTACATTTTTTTCTTTTTAAAAGAAAAAAAAGTCTATTAAAATAAAAGTGAAAATATTTTAAGTTTATTTAAAATTGTAGTAAAAACGAATTCTAACCTAAACATCTTCAAAAAATTGTTTAAAGAAAATGTACAAATTTAAACAAATCAAAAAAAGTAATTTTTTGCTTTAAAGAAATCAAATAAAACACCTAAAAAAAAAAATTATAACGAAAAGCTACATGATGTAGGCCATTGAATGACGGATGTCCTTTGAATTACATATTTTTATTACTATTTTTATATATATATATATATATATATATATATATATATTTTATATATATATAATATATATAAAATAAATAAATAAAAAAGTTGAAAATCAGAGAAATGAATTGCTATTTTTGCAGTAAGTTGATAAAGATTACTTAAATAATATTTAAATATAAAAGTTTTGAAATTTTTAATTACATATTTCAGTACTTGATATGGAAAAATAATTTTTTTTACTAAAAATTTAATAATTTTTAAAATTTGCTAATATAGGATTAAAACTAACAATGAAAATATTTTTTTTAAATTAAATTTTTAGTTTTTAAAATGAATTCTAAACTAAACATTTTTTTTACTTAGTACTACACGCATTTAAAAGAATCATTTTAAACCTACAGTAAATTTTTTTATGAAATGCCAGAAGATTAAGCTTTTGAATGAATGTCCTTTGTACTTACATGAGAAACAATATATTACTAGGTTTTATAAAAATAAAAAGTTTACTAAATCAGTGAAATTATTTAACTATTTTATATCTGTCATTTTAAATTTTACTTAAATAATATTTAAATACAAAAAAAAAATATTTTGTAATAATATATATACTTATACTTGATATAAAAATAATTCTACATACTATAAAGGGATTCTAAACATTTAATTGTTCTTAAAAAATATAATTAAAAATTAAAAATTAAAATATTTCAGATTGTATTAAATAAAAATTTGTATAATAAAAAGAATTACTTAAAAATCTTTTTAAATTTACAAAATGCCTTGAATTCAAATACATCTATACTAAATATTATGAATAAAAAACTAGAGCAATTAGAATATAAAATTATACTACGTCAAAATTGATCATACTGATAGAAAATAATTTTTTGTTGCACCATATAAAACATTAAAAAAAAGATCAATTTCAAACTTCAAAGTCTATAAAATTGGCAGAGTCAAAGATATGAAATATATTTACAATTAACTGTTAATTCAAATCTTTGATTTAATATATCATATTCAAGAATTGATATATCTTTTTTTTCCTATAAACACATAAAAAAAGGTTTATATAAAGATATAGAATTTAGGTAAAAATGGCAGCGGTAAAAAATGGCAACGGGAAAAAATGGCACAAAAAAATGGCAAAATATATTTAAGTAAAAATGGCAAAGTAAAAATAAAAGTGGATAAATAGGTCAAAATGGCAACGGTAAAAATGGCAAAAATGGATAAATAAGAAAAAAAATGAAAAAAGGAAAAAATATAGATGAATATCTCACAATAAGTTTATTAAAATCTTGGAAAAATACATAATGGAAAAACATGAGAAGTTTGTCAAATTAAAAAGAATATTCAGCTAAAGCTCCCCCCTCCCATGAGATTTTTTTTTTTTAGGCGATTACGTCTGAACACACTGAAAAACTTGGGAAAAAAAAATTATAGGTCCACTTGATGAAACCGAAAAAAAAAAAAACAATAAAACATTAATTATTTCAGAGGCTAGAAGACAACGATAGGGTCAGACTGGTGCCAGTAAAATTAAAAATCTTGTCTGATGCGTTTTCAATCTTTTTAATACTCAAGTGTGAAGTCTCTGAGAGGCGTCATATAGACATTTAGCAAATAGGTGTGAACAGAAATTCAAAAGGTTTGCTGAGGGAATAAGTGAACTCTAAAATATTTACTTCGTTTAAAACCATAATTTACCAATAAAATAATTAAATTAGACTCTGAGAGTCAATACGAAATCTGTGAATGGGATTCCTAACCTTCGCCTTTGCGATTTTTCCGATTCCGATTAATCGTCCACTATATATATATATATATATATATATATATATATATATATATATATTTATATATATATATACTAATACAATCTATTAAAAAAGCAGCATATCACGATTAAAAAAGGGTCATAAATCAACAAAAACAAAGCTTTGTCTCAATATGTTGTTATTAAGTGAATGCTAAAGCATTAAATGTATTACTTACAGTAAGTAACATATTCTGGTGTCTTTCAGACAGAAATTATGATTGGAATGTCAAATATATGCTCGATTTTTGTTTAATTTTCTTAAAAGCGGCCATTTTCTTAAATTTTAAGAAATTTGTAAACAAAATTTTGATTTTAAACTTATTCCTAAAATAAATTTATATATTTTTGACACGTTATTTGAGTAAAATTAGAAAATTTAAAGTTAAATTCTGATATGAAACAAACAGTACTTACTTATAGCATAAAAAATTTGTATCCAAACATTTCTTAACGATGTGTCTGAATTTATCAAAGAAATCGATTGTGACGAGGTGATGACAAATTACTATTGACTATTGAGTATTGATGATCAAAATTGACAATTTTTGCAAAGTAAGCGAACGCGGTTTTTCGTTTTTAACCAGTACTTTTTAAATATTAACATTTTTATTCGGCAATTATGTAATATCTATTTTTTATTTCATACTTTCTTAATTAGATAATAGTTTAAAGTTTTTTATTAATTAGATAATTGTTTAAAAATTTTTTAAGGATTATGTCTTTGTATACATTTCCATACGTAGAAATTATGAACGTGTTTTTCAATAAAATTTTTTTTTAAAGTATTTTAAAAATATTTTGGGTCAAACGACTGTTATGTGCTTTTCAAATTTCGATTCGTAAATTTATTTTTTTTCATTAACGTTATCATTGAATTTTGTTCAAAAGAATTTTAAACGATTTTTGAAGTATTAAGAAGTTAATGAAATATATATACACATCTAATCCTAATCTAGTCAGCTATCAATTATAAAATTAATTATAGTCATCAAATTAACTTAAACACGCTACGATTTGTGCTTTTACTGCAATTAGTAGTAGGAACCTAGCGCCCCTAAATAAAACTTCTAAAAATCGACATCGAAAATTTTAAAAAAATGTTTTTAATACTAGGAGTGGGAACTTAACCCCTATTTAAAACAAGAGGAGAAGGAGCCTAGCTCCCCACCACCACCACTAGAGTAAATATCTATTTAAAAAAATTTATTTTAAAATATTGAGGTGGGGGGGGGGACTTAGCCCTATTTTAAACTAGAGGGATGGGAGCTTAGGCCCATCCTTCTCGAACGGTCATAATTTTCTGTTGTCGAATTGCCATTTTTTCCTATTTATCCACTTTTGCCATTTTTACCGAGCACCATAAAGATCTACATGTCCTTGCCAGCTTTAAAAATTTTTGGAGTGATACTAGCAAATTAGTATGCATAATTTGCATAGGCAGAAGTGAACATTCTTATAAGTGGTCACTGAGAATAACGAGCAGTATGAGCTTAGCAGCTGACTAGTGCTAACTTGAACTTCACAACAATGGCGTCGCCGATAGGATATCAATTGTGTCTGAAAGATCCAGGATTTGTGGATACTTGGATTCGTTGCTTCTCTGCCACTGCGAGCAGGAAAAGGGAGGCGAAAATGAAATCACGGATTTATTTTTGGCTAAAGCTGGATGCGAGGCGGTAATGAAAGTCTCCACCATGGCATATCCCTTAAATTTGGAAGACCTGACTTTCGAAAAAATAAGTCAGATTATAAAAAAAAATATAGACCCAAGAAAAGGCTGGTAGAGACAGAAAGAACGAAATTCATGTCAATGAAACAAGAAATTGACGAACCAATTATAAAATATTTACACCGTCTACGAAATGCAAGTAGATATTGTGAATTTGAGAAACTCGGACAAGACGAACAGATCATTGAAGATGACTTGATTCAATTAAGAGTAAGACTAATTGAAGGTATGTCCAATGTGTCACACCGATATAAAATATTGGAACAGTTACAAATAGGAAAGATATCTTTAAATGCTTGTATTGAATTTATGCAGCAACAAGAGCTAATACAGACATGCCACCATTATTAAAGTCAACCCAGCGAACAAAGATTCGCTGATACGTATGCGTTATAAAAAAATGTTCGTATTGTGGACGTGAACACGAAATGAAAAAGGAAAAGTGTCCAGCATTTGGGAAAACTTGTAATAATTGTTTAAAAAAGAACCACTTTCAAGTAGTGTGTAAATTAAAAAAGAAAAATATTGAAACAGTTGAAGAAAACGACACCGACAGGGAAGTTTTTACTGTGAAAAATAAGAATCTTGAACAGAAGAAAAGACATTATAGTAAAGGTTAAAATTAATAACTGTAATTAGATATGCAAATGGATACTGGGAGTGAAGTAACGCTGATACCAAAAGATTTTTGGGAACATATCAGTAAGCCACCTTTACGAAAAAGCAATTTACAACTCCGCCAGTTTGATGGATCCGTTATAAAAATATTAGGATACTTCGAAGGTTCATTGGAGTTAAAAGAAAAATTTGAAGTAATTCCTGTAATTGTTGCAAGAAAAAAAACATGGCCTTATTGGAAATTACGTGCTTAATATGAATTCTACCAAGTTAATTAATGAAATAAAAATGGAAAAAACTGGAAAGTTAAAAAACTATGAAACAAGTTTAAAAGAAAATGTTTCCTCTTATTATGAGGCACGAAAATTACCAGTACATTTATTGCCGTTAGTAGTGACAAAACTACGTAAACTAGTAGAACAAGACCTTCTTGAACATGTTCCGCCTGGAGGTAGCAAGTGGGCATCACCGATTGTGGTTTTGAGGAAAACAGATGGTGATTTACGTATTTGTGGAGATTATAAAATAGGAGTAAATCATAAGATATGCTCGGATTCATATCCCATATCCAATGTTGAATTTGCATTACATGCACTGGCAGGGATGTCCGTTTTTTCAAAAATAGATTTAAAAACGGCATACCACCAAATACCAATAGACGAAAACTTCAAAGAAGTAACCACGATAAATACGCCAATAGGGTTACTAAGATGGAAGAGAATGCCATATGGAGTAAAAACCGCAAGCGCCATATTTCAAAGGGCCATTGAACAGGTTTTAGGAAATGTACAAAATATGGTTTGTTACAAAGACGACCTATGCATAGGAGCTACTAATGAAAAGGAATTAAAAGAGAAAACTGATTTAGTCTTGAATAAATTAAGAAATGCGGGAATGACGATAAATGAAAAAATATGCGTAAGCAACTCCAACAGAATATCTTTTTTGTTATTCCATTTCAAAAGGTATATCACCAGACCAAGCATTGATAGAAAAAATATTAAAAGTAGCTACACCTTCAAATAAAAAAGAATTGGAGTCTTTTTTTGGGCTTGGTAAATTTCTACAGGCGATATTTACCAAAATACACGGACTTGACGGAACCGTTTGCAAATTTAAGAAAAAAGAATGTAGAATTTATCTGGTCAGGCGAACATCAGAAAACTTTTGAAACATTAAATGAAATAATGTCAAAGAAACCTGTAGTGAAAATTTTTGATCCAAAAAAGGACATAACACTCACTACAGATGCAAGTGAACATTCAATATCGGGAATATTATCACAAGAAGGACATCCGATAATGTATTTGTCGAAGGTTAACGAACACTGAATTTAATTACTCAAACATAGAGAAAGAAGCATTGGCTATTGTGTGGATAACTATCAGAGCCCGTCAATTTTTTAATTGGGGGGAAAAAATTTGTATTAAGTGATCATAGACCATTAGAGTTTATATTTAACCCAAGGAAAGAATTACCCAAAGTCACATCAAGGATTCTACGATGGGCGATAAGGTTGATGGCATTTGACTTTGATATAGAATGTCAAATGAAATTCAATTCCACATGTGGACGCACTATCAAGATTGAAGTTTTACAAGGAGTCAAAAGACAAAACGGAGGAAGAATTTGAAGATTCATTCCTACACTTGATAGATGGATGTTTTGTCTTTAGACAGAATGGCTGCGGAAACGAGACATGATCCGGTGCTAAGTCGGATAGTATCGAGAATAAGAAAAAATTCGTGGGGAAATTGTTCTAGGGCGGAAAGACCTTATAAAGAAATAAGGCACAAATTAACAATAGAACATGGAGTGATATGCAATGGGGACCTGGTAGTTCCCCCAGAAACACAAAGAAAGCCGATAATAGAAAGTGTATATAATGATATACACTGTGAAGTAGAGGCCACACAAAAAAGGATAAAACTAGAAGCTTGGTGGCCGGGTTATTCAAGAGACGTTGAGGATTATGTAAAGAAGTGTAAGAAATGTAAAGAGTTAAGAAACTTTACACAAGCCAAGTTACATTCATGGCCCAAAGAAGTGGAGCCATGGAGTAGCGTCCATATGGATCATGCCTACGTAAATGGAGTGGGACTCTTATTAATATTAGTGGATTCTTTTTCAGGTTGGCCTGAAATAATAAGGGTTGCAAACAAGAAAAGTTCCACTATAAAGCAAATTCTAAGAGTCGTATGGTGTACCAAAAACCCTGGTATCGGATAATGCACCAGAATTTTGTGAGGAAGAACTTAACGTATGGTTAGAGAAAATATGGTATAAACCATATAAAACTCCTCCGTACCACCTTCAATCAAATGGACTAGCAGAAAGGGTGGTTCAGACCGTAAAGAAGGGACTGAAAGCATGCTCTCAGCAAAAAGAAAAAGTAGAAGTTTTTCTACCGAGGATGCTTTTAATTTATCGGACCATGCCACACGCGGGAAGACTCGAAAGCCCATCAGCTTTAATGGGGCGACAGAATAGAATTAGGTAAATGTCATACTCTACAAGTGAAAAGATGTGGTATAAAAAGAGCAAGGATGCAGATCCGGAAGTAGCTGTGTTTTAATGCAAAAAAGGCCATAATACAGCCATAATAAATAGAGAGAATGGCGATAGTTTGTTGGCCCATGCTGACCAAATAAGGACCCAGGGTGAAGAGGAAGAACGAAATGACGAAGAGATGTCAATTTCATCTAATAATGAGTTGGTAGAACAACCATTACAGAAGGAAACGTCAGAGGAAACAATGCAGGAGGAAGAGGGACAGAAGGACTCTGAAAGTTCAGATGAAGACCAGATGATGCAAGAAAACACATGTGACTACAGCCTAGACCGGGACAGATCGAGGTCTCCCAGAGAAAGAAATATGGGAGAGAGAGAAATAGAGCAGAGTGAGGAAAATAGTAGAAGACGTACAAGATCTACGAGAGAGATAAAGCCTTTAAGGTTTAGGGAGATGTAGTGAAACTAGCAAATTAGTATGCATAATTTGCATAGGCAGAAGTGAACATTCTTATAAGTGGTCACTGAGAATAATGAGCAGTATGAGCTTAGCAGCTGACTAGTGCGAACTTGAACTTCACAACATTTTCCGTTTCACTTTAGGAGTTTTATTTTCATCTTTCAACCTCAAAAAATATTTTGAAAGTGAAGTATTATTTTGATAAGTATTATTAGCAAAAGACGATATGTATTGATACCATTGGGTTTTTCAAGAATTCTTAGTACTACCAATATAGAACTTTTCAACCCTCAGGTTTTCCAATGTAGAGATAGAACAAAGTTACACAAGGAATTTGGTTAAACATTTGTTTGACAATGGGCATTGGTTAGGATTCCTACAATTACATTGGTCAGTATCCTTAACAATATTTACATTGGTACTTGTATTATGATTAAAATTATTAAATTGGTTTAGAGTTCTATTTATGATTTTTCTCGATTATTTGTGCAACTCTAACTTAGTTTTAATGTATTTCTATAAAATATTTTACTAAGAGTTGCTGTTCAGAAATGTTTATCGATCAATTTGAAAAAAAACTTATGGCCTAACTTAGTACTGATTAAATGGAGGTGTGTATCAGATGATCTTCCAATTTCTTTTCTTTGAATTAGTCATATTTTCTAAACTGAATTCGGTGCACTTATACACACAATTCTTTAAAACTTTATTGTACACACTGCTATGTTTCTCAAACACATCTTTATCAGATGAGTGGTTGCTGATCTTATATATATATATATATATATATATATATATATCATGAATCCCATAATTCATTAGTCATAGGAACACCATGTGCTGCAGCCACAGTAGAAGTGGTGTGTCTTGGGTAAGATAGCATGATGGAGCACAGCTCTCTGCAGCAGGCTGGTTTGGTTTTTGTTCTCCTAGACTGGTTGCCACCCAAGGCTATAGAACCCAGTCTGTCCTGCTGCTTACCCATAGCTGGGAAATATATATATATATATATATATATATATATATATATAAAAGATGTGTGCATGGTTCATGGGTTAGAATGTTCACTTCCCAACCATAAGACCCAAGTTCAAATCTCACCATGGTTGATCTGTCAGGAAGACAACTTCTTGATGTCATAAATCTGGGGAGTCAATCCAAACATGCTGCACCTTTGAAAAGTGCCTGAAAACCATACCTTGAGGAGCTAAGCCTTGTGAGTGAAAATAGGTCGACCAAACTGTGAGCTGTCAATGATTGTGCTAGTACAAAGTCACAAATCAACATGAATGAGGCTTTGTGTGTACTGGCCTTGTTCAGACTGTTGATTATGCCAGATAATGTGCTCTCCCCCAGAAACTATTGCTAATGTTAACTCAGAATAGTTGCAGCATAAACCATAGGTGGGCTTTGTGATTGTTGAACAAACAAATGTGCCAGTGGAGGTGTCTGCAACAGGGATCAGTTATTTACCATAGCACATAGGCATACTCAGATATAGGTGACCAGGTATTATTTACATCTATAGGATTAATACAAATATAAAATTTGTCACTTGGCTGATTGATGTTATCTTCAGCATCATAACTCTAGAGTTTTTTAGATGGACTCTTTAGCAATTGCTCTGCCCACTCGTAAGGAGATCCCACTGTAAGGTTCTCCTTCTTTTAGAAGGTAATGGTTAAAGGTATGTTTAAAGATCTATGTAACTTGGTGGGAGAGTCAGGATTCTTCATCTGTCTACTGTAAATTCGATAATGAATATTGTGTTCATTTCTTGATTGTTCTTCATATACTTCTTCTAATCAGTTACCTACTCAATTTTATATAGACCATTTCATGTGCTTGATAAAGAGATGAACTCTCTGAGAAAGATTTTTACATGCTTGTGATAAATTTGTACAAGTTTATTGCACATTTTATGAATAAATCTCTATCATTTTCTCTGCCTTTCCATATATATATATATATATATATATATATATATAGAGAGAGAGAGAGGCTTCATTTTGTCTTTATAAGCAGAGATTTATGACAGAATTTGATATCTATTGCAGATCATCTCATGGTTAGCAGGGGGACATGTGAGACAAACTATATTGATATTTAAACATAAGTTTGTTGATTTTTATATTTTTTGTACTGGAGAAATTTGAGACAAGATCAGTGCATATCTTATCAGTGTAAAGTTTGTTGATACTTATTTAAATATTTGATATATAAACATATATCTATAAATCAGTGCAATAAAGTTTGGAAAAAATTCATTTCAACATTTCTGACATCACAAGATCAAAATCTTTGGTAAAAAAATGAAATGTTTGCAAATAATTTTAAAATTATTCAGCAATTTTTTTCCATAATATTTGCAATCCAAACAATATTTATATATTACAAATCAGAATTTGTTCATTGAAAATACAAGGATGGATCAATACTTCCATAGCCTGATGTGTTGCTATAACTAAATCAGAAATATTTGCAGCATAGTGTTTAATCTGTTTGATTAATATTCACCACTGAGTTAAGTGCATTGACAAGAAAGGAAATTGTCAAAAAAGAAATATTTGTTATGTAAAATAAATGCTTTTTACCTCATTAGGTTACAGACTTACTTATGTACATAAAATAAGTATGATTATTTGTAAAGACATATAACACACTCATGTGGTTTCTGGTTTATTTAAGCCAATTTGGAAAACATAGGAACAAAGAATTAAAAATGTAATGCACTAGGAAAAAAAAAATAAGAGCACGTGAAAAGAAGAAATAAAAGAATAAATTGACATACAGACATACCTGTTTCTGAATTCCTTTCAAAGATAAGAATAAAAAAGAAAATGTTATATCCTGCTTGATCTGATTCATCTTGCTGCAGTATATTGAAGTTAGCTTTTGCTCCCTTCCATGGCTAAAGCAGAATTGTATATTGAAATGATATTAATGTGGTAACTGCAGAAAGTTTATTATACACTCTGGCTAATGAATGCCCTAAAATGAGAAAGATAGGTCAAACAAGGAAAAAGGTTTCCTTATTGCAAATCTTCTGATTACTGGTCATCTTAAATGCAGAGAAGTACTTCTTTTCAAATGTTTTACATATACTTCATTTTTTAGTCGACGTGATGCTTACTGAACATTTTATATATGGGTTTCTATAGTCAGATCCATATTAACACTTCATGATATGATTATTAATATATTTGTCTTCATTTGATAGTATTACATTACTGATTATGAGAAAATTCCCTTTGATTATGCTAGCCATGACCCTTTTTGGTCAAGATATTACACTACATTCTGTGTTTAATTTGTTTTGACATGTAGAACTAATCATATCCATGAAAATAGTAATCTACTATCTATATTTCTCATGTTGTCTGTCTAGTGGGCGTTGTTACCTCGCCCAGGCCGCATTTCTCACCCTATTTCGATGCGGTTTTCAACACAAGTTTGCAAATGGCTGCCGTAAGGACATGACGGAGCCCAAATGGGAATCAGGTTTCGAAAAAAATCGATAATCGAAAAAATTCTGCTTACAGAAGGAATGATTGCATTTCAACCAAATTTGACACCCTCTTAGAGTCTACCATTAGAAGTGTTGTCCAGAAGTTTCATGACCAAGGGACACCTAAACAGCGCGGAAAATCGATAAAACCCAAAAACCGATACGCCCAGATTGCGTCTGAACCGCATGTCGGTTTTTAGCGAAAACCGAGCGGATTTATGAAGAGGCCATTGGGAGTCATCATGTGAAGTTTCAACTCTGAGCACCCACCAAACAGAGTGCAAATCGACAATCGGTCAACCCTTAAAATGTTTTTCCGTTTTTTTAAAGCTGATCGTATTGTGTTTATTTTGTTTAGTTCTTTTTTCGTAACAGATTTAATATTTAGTTTAGAGCTTAGAAAAAGTTGGCAGTGTGATATAGGCAAGAAGTAAGGCATGTAACAACATCAGCACAGCAAAGGGCACTCCTCTAAAGGCAAGGAAGGGCAAAAATATTTTAAGTCAAGTGATAGCGATTGCTGTATTAGTCGTACTATTTTTGAATCAAGCATGAGCAACGCCGGGCCATGCTGCTAGTGACAAATAAAGTGATAGATTTTAGATTGTCAATTCCAGCACAAGTATAAATTTTATAAAACACTCAATGAAGATTTGATTATCAATAGATTATATGACCAATTTGCTAACCATTAAGTAACAGTAGCCCAAGGAACAGCAACAGGTGTTGTTATAGTAGCAGAAATACTAGTCAAAGTAATGTAAAAAATGGTTGAAAAATTTTTTTCTTGGAAAATCTTGTTTGTTTTATAATATTAATAAATAAAAAATGGTAACTCTGACAAATGTATTTACAATATGGTATAAAATTACATAAAAGCATTTTTAATATATGATAAATAATTAAGAAATATTTTGTTAATATTTCAGTGTTTATTCACATCATCATTAGAATATGAGCAATAGAAGTGTCTGCTTTTAGCTTATTTATAATAGGTGGTGCTGAACTTGCCCTCAAAATTTGATCAAGTCATTTGGTCAGATTTTGAGGAGTGAGCTGGCCTAAGAATTTTTCATCATCTCCTTGTATAAATAAATAATAAAAACAATACATTAGAAACAAAAAAGGAATGAAATAATGATGAACAGAATTTCATGAATAAAACAAACTGCACTATGATAAATAGTTGAAATGAAGGAGAAAAGACACAAAATTCAAGGCATTCTGAATTTGGTAGCTTTTGGCAGAAGCAAACCAATCTAAAATGTATGCAGAAAGAGAAGCACAAATTGCAATTGCCTAAAAACTTTGAACTGTAAGGAATTTATTTTATACAATAAGGTTAAGTTGTGGTAAGTGTGAAAAAAAAAAAGAAAAATCAAATATTGATTATTTTCAAGCATGTATTTTAGAGTTACCTTTTATTCTTTGAGATTAGCTGTTTGTTGGAAAGACCAACCTCGCAACAGTCACATTTTCAAAACATCAGGTTATAAATAGAATAAAATAGAACAAAGCAATAGAAATAAGCAAGTAAGGCTACAAAGATAGAATTGAAATTAGAAGTAACAGACTATTGCAAGTTTACTAATAAAACTCTGGCAAATGCATGTTGGTACAGATGCAAAAGAGATTCCATATCAGACATATTTGTCAACACCAGTTACATCTGGGTTTCCCTACTTAGCAGCAGGACAGCTTGGTATGTCTAAATACGGGTCTCTCTGCAACTGGTCAAGATCCAGATTTTTGTAAGATGTCTCTTGCCAATAAAAGCAATGGGAAAACCAGCAGTCAGAAATTGGCAAGACATGGTGTCTCGAGAAGCTGGCTCCATGGTCATTTTTTTCTTTTAGTTACTGTGGTTTCTGAGGCAGTGTTATTTTTGTTACCTCCTTGTCTCTTTCTCCTCTTTGTCTATTACCCTCATAGTTAAGAGCTATCGGTTAGGTGTTTCCCCCATCCTCAATAACCTCTTGTCATACATTAGAACAAAAACATATCATTTTAAATGCATTACAATGTTTACTAATTTTACTTTTATCATTATTAGCAGTTTTACTTAATAGTTTAGACTTTCGTTACCTGCTCTTATGAAAACAGCAGAGCAACTTGAAGATATTATTAATCTATTTGATATATTGTTATCTAATGCATATGATTTATAATAGTTAATCATTCTTGATCTCATCATTATATTATCACTATCACATTAATAAACCAAGAAGTAGATTTAAGGTATATGATTTTTCCATAGAATTGAGAACAAAGCTAAAAAATTCAAAACAGATGCTATGTCTTCATATACTAATTTGTATATTTCAAATAGATAACTAGTATTTCTCTTTTTGGAAGAATGATTTTTTTTTCCCCCCCAAAAAACTTATTTCTTTTAATCATTTCACTCCAAGTAAGGCAATAAAGCCACTAAGACACAATTTTGTTACTGACTGTTAGATATGTGATATAATAAAAGAAATCTAGGGAATGTTCCACTGAAATGATGACAAAACATTAAATACAAAAGGAATGAACCTCAAAATTTGCACTTGTATACTGAGTGGCAAACTTGTTAAATATTTTTTACAAAAGTATATTTGTAGAAAATGTGTACAAACATGTCGAGAGTGCTAAAAATTTCTCAGCCTAAACAAGAAAGGATTCTCTGCAAAATTCTGATATTTGATGATGGGTCAGATTTGGGGAAATGGACTGGGCTGAGAACTTTTCAACACTTCCTTGTAAACAAAATGCAAAAGTGCATCAAATATGTTGCCAAAAATAATTTGTACAAAATAGTTGTGCAAAAGGCATGAAGATTGAAATGTAAATTCATATTGTGATTGGCACACTTTTTTTCCGAAGCAAAACACTAGTGACTGAAAGTCTTTTTAAAATTTTAAAAATGTTTTAATAATCTGATTAAAAGACTAAGTTTCTAGGGAAAAAGAAAATAAGCAACATTTGAAGATACTTAAAAAAGCAGTCTAAATTTGATGCTTAGAATAATTCCATAGGGAAGCTTTTAATAAAAACAGTACATGGTAAAAATCTAATAGAAATTAACAGCCACTAAAAATTCAGTAGTTACAACAATGAAATGTAAATTTTGAGATGATGATCAAAAATAGATCCACTTTAAATGGAAAATGAAGACAAAAAATCCATTGAAGCTGCTTGTCCAAAGAAAGTGGCAAATGTCTTCTAAAGTTTTTCATTAGCTAAAAGGAAGACTGGCTGAAGAAAGAAAATAATTGAATGATTAAAACTAATTTCAGATTGGTCAAAAGAAGAACAAGAATGAAAAATCATTACTGTTAATTAGAGGAAGAAAAAAAATAAAAGAATGGATTCTAATTTTTATTCAAATCAATCATCCTTACCAATCAATGTGGGCATATAATAATATAATAGCAAGAGATCATCAGATACCACATTACAAATGATTCAAAGAATTTGGGCTCTTTTATTTTTTTATATGTACTTATTTTGTTGTTTTTTAATGTTTTATTTAGGAAAATGTAATAGATTTTTAAAATATCAATAATTGATAAAAATTTTACTTATTAATTGCACTGAATAACATGTTTTTAAAATGTCATATTTTGAATTAAGCTATATTACTGAAAACATTATTCTTCCTCCAGTTAATTCTTTTACTTCATCAATGCCTGAACAATTTCATTGAAATTATGTTTTCTCCAATAATAAATTAGATAAGAAAAATTTATTTTATTTTATATATTTCAAGCATAAAACTGTATTTTGCAGTGTGGCTATAAAAGTTTCTCTGAGAACAAAGTATGTTTGTTATTCCTTTTCATTTCAGTCATTCTGGTCTGTCAATGACTTACATTGTTATTATATCACAGATATAATAATGCCCATAATGGGGGAAATAAAATTGGGAGGGTGGGAATAAATCTTTCTAACACAGCTCTCTCCAGTTTTAACATCAATAAGTAGTTTTTTGAAAAGCAAAATAAAGATTTGTGAATATTTAATTATCATAGATATTTGTTTTGTGTGTGTATGCATATGTATGAATAAACATAAATATATTAGAGTGCATCAATAAATCTATGCTCTAATTGAATTTCATTCTAATATTCACCATGGAATTTGGTGCTTTGATAAGATTATACTGAAAAATAAATATTTATTGTCTTTAAACATTTTTCATCATACCTCTATCTAATACATTTATTTTAAACAGTTTATTTATTTTCATCTAAAGTTGGTCTAATGCACATCAGTTCTAATGATGGTTTTCCCTGCAAAGTGGGTGACATGTCTGAAACCTGCCAGAGGGTGCATATTTTTTCTTTAGTAAGATTTCTCAAATATTTGGTCCAGTAGACAAAAAGAAATATACTATTTAAAATAGTGTTTAGTCAAATAAATATGGGTATCCAGTAAAAAATAACATGATGGACTCTCCCATCATTTTCAACATATAAGTGTCTTTCAGTTCAGTTTTTATGTATATGTTTCATATGAGACAACAATCCTGTACGGGATTTGCAAACAAATCCACACCATGGGCATACTGAAGGGCTGACTGTCATATGAGCTGATGTATTAACCTGAGATTTAGCGTTAATTCTTATGGTTGATGATGGTTGAGATAATTCTTTTCAAAGTTAGTTATACCTTGGTGGCAGGTGTTTCTCCAGTTTGCTTGGTTTTCAACAGCAAGTTCGAACTCATCTATAGGGATGTTTGTAGCAATTAAATTGTTTTTAAGTTTATCTTTGAAGTGTAACCAAGAACAGCCTACATTATGCCTACCATGAAAAAGTTGACATGTGGATTTTCAGGATCCGATCATCACTCATTCTGATGACATGACCAGCCCGTCTGGACTGTGATTGCATCAGAAAGGATTCAATACCACCAATGCCACATTTGATGAAAAGATCAAGGATAGAGTTTTTGTCCTGCCATGTATAAATGCATATTGAATGAAGACAACATTTATGAAAAGCATCAAGTTGATTGATGTGCATCCTGTATGGTGTCCATGATTCTGACCCATAAAGAAGTATGGTAAGAATGACTACTTGATAAATACTGATTTTCGTTTTCAGTGAAATCCCATGAACATCCTGATACTTAAGCTTCCCAAAGGTATTGTTTGCCTTTGATATTCGGTTAACTATTTCATTATCCAAAGAGGCACTTGAATTGACTTTATTTCCTAAGTACAAGAATGATTTCACATATTTCAAGTTGTTGTTGTCAACAGTAATGAGGATGATTGCAAAAGTATGGGTAGGTGGTATTTGTTTTACACGCTTGACCTGGCCTTGGTTGACTGACAACTTCAGTTTTCTTTATGCCTATAGTTAATCCAAATGCATTGCAAGTGGTGGAAAAATGATTGATGAGTGCTTGAACTTCTTTGATTGAGTGTCATCAGCAAACAAAAGATGACAAATTATGCTTGTTCGAGTCAGCAATTTTTTATTTAAAATGTTGGCAGTTAAAGAGGTCACCACTTGTGCAGAATTCAAATTTCACACCTATGTCAAGATCACTAAAAGTGTGGTGTAACATGACCAAAAAGAAGAGAGCAAAAAGTGCAGGAGCCATGACACAACCTTGTTTGGTGCCATTTGTTACATCAAAGGTTTCTGAAAACTCTCCATTGGATAGAACAGATGCTTTCATTCCTCAAGAAACGAGATGATTACATTTAGCATATCTTCAGGTATGCCAAGCTTTTTCAGTACTTTTCAGAGGGCACCCCTGTTTACGGTGTTAAACATTTTGGTCAGATCAATAAAGATGGTAAAGAGTTCATGGTTCTTCTCACAAATTTTCTCAGCAACCTGATGAAGTGAAAAAATCATATCAATGGTTCCACGAGCTGAACGAAAACCCCATTGAGATTTGGGATAGATGTCGTCAATGAATATTTGATTATTCTGTTGAGAATAAGATGAGCGAGAATTTTGCCAGCAGTACTTAGAAGTGTAATGACATAGGAATTATCACATACAACCATTTTGCCTTTGTTCTTGAACAAATCATTTATGCAAGCATCTTTGTAGTCCTGTGGAACAGAACTAACCTTCCATATCACTTTAAAAAGCTCAAGGAGTTTCTTAACCAGAGACTTCCCACTATATTTAAAAATTTCAGGGGGAATAGCATCTTTTCCAGGGGCTTTGTTTGAAGACAATTGCTTGATAGAATCCTGAATTTCCTTTAGGCATGGCTCAAGAGACAACTGTGAAAAATATATATATGTTGATTGCCCCATGTTTACAGATGACTGTTGTCCTGCCCATCAACACCTACATTCAATCTAGATCATTGTTTCCTCTCAAATGACTTCAAAGGTGACTCTTCAAACCAGCAGCTGATTTACAAGGCCTAGAGCATAGATAACAGATGTGCTCCAGTCTTCACAGGGTTATGCGGATGTTGCTACAGTAGGTCATCTTGGTACATCACCATATGCCTCTTCAATTCAAATGTCGCTTCACATACTTCCCTGCAGATCACACATGTAGTATCACCAGGTCATGGAGGTAACATAGAGTGAGGTTGTCTCTCATGTGATTTCAGATGATTAACATATCCAGCTTTTGATAGTAGAATACAACCACGTTTCGCATTTCCAGTTTGCAGTGCTGTCATCCAAACTCCTGGTAATACCTTTCCTCAAATCCCTTTTCAGTGTTGTATGTGCTAAATACTTTTCCTCTGCTGACTTACATCCTTCTTCAACAGCCCTGAGCCACTCATTGCGATTACCAGCAAGGTTTTATGCATATATATATATATATATATATATATATATATATACACACACACACACACATACAGGGTGTATCAAAAATACTTTTATGAACTTTAGGGTCGGGTTCCTCACACCAAAACAAGGACAAAAGTCCATATAAACATATGTCTATGAATCTTTTGTTTTTTGAGTTGTTTAAAGAAGGTTTACAGTAGATGGTGTTGTGTTGTCATGTAAACTAGGTTACATTTGTCATTTGTGTACATTGTGGCCACGTGAATGGTAATGGATGCGAGGCTGCACAGCTGTATCAGATAGAAGACAGCTGAATCATCCAACCTTTGCTGCTGTTTATCATTGTGTTGCTGAGACAGGATCCTTGACACCACAAACGATGTATCAAGGAAAACCGAGTTCTGCTTGTATGCCTGACGATGAAGAACACATTCTACATGCTATCAGAGACAATTCTGGTATCAGCACACATCAAGTGAACCAAGCATGTCATGCATCTCATAGTACCACATAGAGGGTACTTCAAGAGCAGCTCCTGTATCCATATCATTTGCAACATGTGCTGGGTCTTTTGCCCTCTGATCCCTCACTACAGGAGAACTTTTGCCACTGATTTATTGCACAAACAGCTGATCTGTTGTTTGTCTCTTCTGTCTTGTTTATGGATGAGGCAATATTTGGAAGAGATGGAATAACAAATTTACACAATCAACATTTGTGGCTTGATCAGAATCCCTATAGTACAATACTGGCTAGAAACCAGCATCAGTTTACAATTAATGTGTGGGCTGGAATTGTAGGTGACTGTCTGATAGGTCCATATGTTCTGCCAGCATGTCTTACAGAAGTTGTCTACAGAGAACACTCTACTTGAACACTTTTCTAGACCTGCTTGAAGATGTACACCTGCTAATAGGAAGATATATGCTGTTCATGCATGATGGGGCTCCAACACATTTTAGTTACATTGCTCGAGATGAATTGGCTGACATCTACTATGAAAGATAGATAGGTAGGTGAGGACTAAAAGTATCCATCAAAAATAACTTTTTAAACAAAATAAATTAAAAATAGCATTATGTCAGATTTAATTCATTTCCTAAAAATAAATTGTCTTTCTTTATGTTAGGATATGATACAGAGCAGATATGGATGTTTTGATAATCAGCAGAGAAGTTTGTGTTCAAAAGGCATTATTGACTGTTTGACTGCAAGTCCTATGTCGCTGAGCAGTCAAGCATGTCAGATCCAATATGCAGTAAAAATTCATTGAAATATGTTTTATAAAATTTGACTGACAAAGTGAATTTCACTATTCAGTGTGTCAGTTGTCATATAATTGGATTAAATTTATAAAGAAACTGTCAAATGCTCAGTGTGTTTTAGCTTCTTGTACTTTTTGCGATCATTCACCATTATCAAGAACAGTAAATATACTTGTTATCAGTTTACAATCCAGGAATTCCCACTGTTGCATATTTGAGAAACATATTTCTAATTTTAAATATTTATGTTATTGAAAGCAAACAGCATATTGCAACATACTAAAAAACATATTCACCATTATTGATAAGTGATGGTCAAAGGTACCAAAAAGAACCAAAATCAACAGGAGCATTGGATAGTTTCTTTATAAATTTGATCCAGCTATATGACAAGACTGAATACAGAAATTCACAAGAAAATTGATGAGACAAACCTTGTCAGTCATATTTAATTAAGCAGGTTTAAATAAAGAGAAGGAGAAATACATGTCTTGAAATATATATATATATATATATAATTTAAATCATATAAAAGTACCCCCAAATTTAATATTAATAATAGAAAATGTAGACTATGTTTAGAAGGAAAATCTTATATAAGTTTCAATAATTAAACAAGAAAAATTAATTAATGGGTAGATGCAAACATTTTAATAAATATTTACTTTGCAACTTACATACTAATATAACATAATATAATAAATACAACAGAAAATAAAATAATACAAATTAAATAAAAATATAACATAATACACACAATACAATACTGTAGTGAACAAGATAATCAGCTACCTCGAAAAAGAGTTTGTGTTTTTGTGTGATCTGTTGAAGAAAAATTACCAAAAAGTAGTTAATCTACTTTAAGGACCAGAATCTATGCTAATGTTCTTCCCTCCTCTGAATGGCGTGACCAATCAGAAAGATCTCTGGTGAACAAAAGTCGTTGTTTTTTCGCTTATGTGGCATGAGATTTTTCTGAGCTTGGTGGACGAACACACATTTTGCTGATGAGAAGTGAAGGTTGGATGTGTGACCCCATTTTGTCGTTTCTATGTTGCCTGTTACAACGGTCTACCATTTGAACTGTGATTTGGCTACAAGTGTTGCAGTTGAGAGACAGAAGAAATCTATTGCAGATGTTTGTTGCTACTATAAGTTGACAGTTTGTTTTTTTATTTCTTTTTTCTTTTCTTTACAACTACAAGCTATTTCGGCGCTTACTTTGTCTCTAGCAAGATGGCAGAAAGACCGCTCAACATAAAACTGATCCTCAAATTCAGTGGTAATACGAATGGACAGCCTGTGGTTGAATGGATCGAAAATGTGGAACTGGTTTGTGAATTATACGAGATCACGAAGATTGAACGGATTCTTCCATTGCGCTTGAAAGGCGGTGCCCTTGCTGTGTATAGGCAGCTGTGCAAAGAACAGAAAAGTGACATTGAGCAAATAAAGCGCACTATACTAACCGCATTTGGAACTGACCAGTTCATGGCCTATGACCAATTCCAGGCGCGGCGTCTGCGGCCTGGCAAGACAGTAGACGTATATTTGGCAGAACTAAAGAAGCTTGCCGTACCGATCACACTGCTTCCTGAAGAATGGATGACCTGTGCCTTCATGTCTGAACTGTCTAGTCATGTTAAGCAGATACTCCACGCATCATCCAGAATGGAAGACATGATGCTCAACCAATTGTTGACCAAAGCCCGTGCTATCATGATCGACGAAAAAGCGGTTGATGAACCAGTGGCCACAGTCATTCAACCAATTGAAGTCAAAGAGGATCCAACCCCAGCCATCCATCACCATGGCGATGTCACCTGCCATTTGCCAAAGACTGCCGCTATCAATGCGAAGAAATGCACAGCAGGTCGGCGCGAAAGGCACATCTCGATCTACGATGTTTCCAATGTCATATTGCCTCTAAGTGTCTGGGAAATGGAATGGGGGATGCGACATCAATGCCGGTTTCTTCCCCGCACCGAGCATGAAAGAGGTGCTCCCTGTGATTAAGGTGCGCATCAATGGAATAACGCGGACCGCTTTAGTAGATTCGGGCTGCTCTCAGTCACTCACGAACGATTCAATTTGTTGACAGTGGAACAAACAAAAGATGGACATACTAACAGCCGATGGAAAAGCTCTCAGAAGCCGGGGAGTCGGAAACATCAAACTCAGTATCAACAACAGTGACCCTGTCACAGTCAGTGTGTTGGTCGTGGACAGCGCATTATTAGGTTTTGACCTGCTCCTTGGGATGGACATTATTAAGGAGCTGGGCGGCGTATGCATCACAGAGGCGGGCGAAGTCAAGTTTTCTGGTCCACCCAGCTGTGCTGCTTTGAGGATCAATGAGTCCGACTTTAGTGCAGAGTTTGACCAAAGTATGAAGACATGGATAGCACTGTGGAAATGGTCGGAAAATAACCCACCAAAAAGCTCCAGAACTGATTGTCAGAGTACTCTATGCCTGATCACGTCAAGGAAGAATACCAGTGAGAATTGCAGGTGTGGCTGAACAATGGATGGTTGACTCCATATCCCGAGGAAGAGCTTGATCCTCCAAGAGGCCTCATCCTGTTGTTGGCCGTGGTACAGAAGAACAAGGGAAAGGTGCGCCCTGTACTAGATTATAGAGAACTGAATGAACATGTAGACACATGCACGGCTCATGCTGATGTGTGTGCCCAAAAATTGAGAGAATGGAGAAGAAAGGGGTCCAATGTCTCTGTGATTGATCTTCGAAAGGCCTACTTGCAGGTACATGTGCACCGGTCACTGTGGCCATTTCCGATGGTGATCCTTAATGGGAGGAGATACTCCCTAATGCAAATGGAATTCGGGCTCAATGTGGCGCTGGCCATCATGAAAGCCATCGTGGATGCTGTGCTATCCAAGGATGAGACAATTCGTCAAGCGACGTCAGCTTACATTGACAACATTTACATCAACGAAACCTTAGTGCCCGCTGCACAGGTGAGAAAGCATCTTGCTGACTTTGGCTCGAGTGTAAGAACCCAGAATGACTGGAGGATGGTGCTCGTGTGCTTGGCTTGCAGCTCTGAGGGAAGCACAACGTACTTTACTGGAAACATGGAAGTGATCTCCCAGACATTTTCAGACACATGACACGACCCAGAGTGTTCACGTTATGTGGAAAGCTGGTAGGACATTTTCCTGTGGGTGGTTGGATCCACATTGCAACTGAATTTATCAAACGTAGGGTGGCTGCTGTCACTTCCAGCTGGGATGACAAAACAAATGATGCTCCATTTAGAGACATGATAGCAGAAGTCATTATCAGGGTACGTCATGACGACCCCATACCTGGTAAATCTCATGCCACATGTTGACGGATGTGAATTTGACATCTGGGTCGATGTGAGCTCCCTTGCAACAGGACTGTCTCTTGTAATAGATGGAACTGTTGTGGAAGACGCGTGTTGGTTGCATCCCGAGAAGGATACACAGAATATCAATCTGTCAGAATTGGATGCCATTATCAAAGGAGTAACCACAGCCCTTCAATGGAATGCAAAGCTGTTGCATTTGTTCACGGATTCTGCATGCGTGCATAAGTGGATAGTAGACACTCTTATGGGGAAGGCCAGGATACGTACAAAAGCTGCAAGCAAAATGCTCATTGGAAGGCGGCTAGACTTCACTGGGAAAGTTGGTGAGTACAACTTATCAGTGGATATACAGCTGGTTAGATCAAATCGGAACAAGGCAGATAATTTAAGAAAGGTACCCCAGAGATGGCTTGACCCTGTTAAGAAAGAGGTAGAGCCAGTAGGACATGTCTGTGCAACATCAACGAGCGACCATAACTCAGATCTACTAAAATCTGTGCATTGCCAAAGTGGACATCCTGGTGTAAAACAGACTCTATATTTCGTGAGCCAGATTGATCCCTCCGTATCCAAAGCTGCTGTCAGGGCAGTAGTCAGAGAATGCAAGGAATGTCAGTCCATCAGCCCAGCACCTGTGCAATGGCCAAAAGGACAACTGAGTGTGTGCAAAGTGTGACACCGTGTTGGAATGGACATCACCCATCATAATGGAACTCACTATCTAACCCTGATTGACTGTGGCCCAACCCGGTTCACTATTTGGCAACGTCTGCATCAACAGGATTCCACAAGCGTGATTGACCACTTGCGGGCATTGTTCTTTGAACGTGGATCCCCGACGGAACTCCTCATTGACAATGACACTTCATTCCGCAGTGGACTTTTTAAAGATTTCTTGGATTCGTGGGGAGTCCACATCAGATTTTGTTGTGCATATGTCCCATCAGAAAATGGCATAATCAAGCGATGCCATTGGAGCATCAAGAGAATCACTGCTAGGAAGCAGTGTTCCATAATGGAAGCAGTGTATTGGCACAACGTTACCCCTAAAGACAATAATGTATCACCCTCAACTGTGCCAGCCAACATGATTTACCAGTACAAAGTCTGGCTAAGAAAAGGCATTGACACGACGCATTCAACTGAACAGATAAAAGAACGAGCACCATATGAACTGGGTGATTGCATGTGGGTAAAAGCCCCACATAGCTGGTGTATAACTCGATACCAGGTGGGGCATGTCACTGGAATCAGTAACTTGTGCACTGTGCTGGTTGATAGAATGCCAAGACACGTAAAATACTTGCGTCCCTATGTATGTTCAGATACTTCAGCAAGTGACACTAGCAGTGAGTGCTCAGGAAGTGAATTAATAATCACCATTGGAGGTAGGGTTACCACCTCTTCAGATGGCAAAGACTCTGTGCGTGAGGTTGTCAGATCAGAAGAATCCTCAGAAGACGAGTCTTCGGAAGCTCAAGAATAAAGTGGCCCGCCCCTGAGTGTCCCTTATGTGACAGGGGGGAGTGTAGTGAAAGAGATAATCAGCTACTTCGAAAAAGAGTTCATGTTTTGTGTGCAATCTGCCGAAGAAAAATTACCAAAAAGTAGTTAGCAAAAATCTACTTTAAGGACCAGAATCTATGCTAATGTTCTTCCCTCCTCTGAATGGCATGACCAATCAGAAAGATCTCTCGGTGAACAAAAGCCGTTGTTTTTCGCTTATGTGGCATGAGATTTTCTGAGCTTGGTGGACGAACACACGTTTTTGCTGATGAGAAGTGAAGGTTGGATGTGTGACCCCATTTTGTCGTTTCTATGTTGCCTGTTACAACGGTCTACCATTTGAACTGTGATTTGGCTACAAGTGTTGCAGTTGAGAGACAGAAAAAATCTATTGCAGATGTTTGTTGCTACTATAAGTTGACAGTTTGTTTTTATTTCTTTTTCTTTTCTTTACAACTACAATATATATATATATATATATATATAAACAATCAAATATATGCAAACTAAACAAAATAACAATGAAAAATAAAAATTGCAAAATTTATAATTGAAAAACAATTATGTTTATGAAGGAATATGTGAGCATATGTAAAAACATGAACACACACGCATGTCTTATGGAGTAAAAAAGATACAAATATGAATATTGAAAAAAAAGGGAATTCATTACAATTGGAAATATTTAACATATGGATTAACCCCTTGAAAAATGAACATATTACCACAAAACTGCAGATTTGGGGGAAATTACAGTTAAATAATTTTTTTATATATATATATATATATATATATATATATATATATATATATATATATATAAAAGTGGTGGCTTTATTTCATATCCAAGGATTTAATTTCTGCCATTCTAATTGCTTCCTTTATGATGATGGGTGTTGTTGATTAAGCAGACCAATTCTTGCATAGAAGTGCTGATGACATAGTGACCTTCATGTAGGAAGAGGTCAATTTTGTCAAACCTTTCTCATGTCATTTGACTTCTTCCTTCTAGTGGCTTCAAAGTTTTCAGTTCTGATGGTGATAAAACATCACCAGTTGGTAAGGTCTTGTGCATGTGTTTCAAACAATTTAGGATCATGTCCAGTGGCTTTAAGGGTTGTTTTAAGTGGGTCCTTATATCTTTGAAGAGGGCAACCCTGTGGTCTTTTCCCTGAAGTGAGCTCACTGAATAAGACTTGACATGGAAACCTTGACTCTTTTATTCTTGCTACATGTCCTGACCATTGAAGATGGCTTTTAATGATTAGCAATGTGATGCTTGATGGCTGTTGGCTCTTTCCAGAACTTTGGTGTTGGCCATATGTTAATTCCATTTGATATTCAAGATTGATCAAAGCTTTTGCTGGTGAAAGTATTCTAATTTTTGGATACTGCAATGATATAGAATCCAGGTTTCAAGATGCATCCTTATTTTAGTCCACACATGATTAAAAATTCTTCTGAAAACATGTTTTAGTGGAATACACATCCAGAGATAATGTCATGCATGTCTTAAGCCAGAGAGATAAAGTGATTGGGACATCCAAAATGATGAATAACTTTCGACATAGCAACTATTGGTATGCTATCAAAGGCCTTTTCTAAGTCATAGAAAACAAGGAAAAGGTTTTTTTGTTCTCTGCTATTCTCTAGGAGTGCCTTGCACAGAAAATCATGTCAATTGTACCACAAGAGGTTTGGAATCCACATTAAGATTCTGGAAGGATCTTTTTGGTGATGATCTGGAGCCAATTTAGAAGGATCATGGCAAATATTTTTCCAGTGATGAAGATAGTGTGTGTATATATATATATATATATATATATATATATATATATATATATATTCAGTTTTATGGATAATATCCATACAACTGAATATGTAGCTCTATTATTGATATTGAGCACTTTCCACCATATACTGCGCATGTAAAATGTATATGTGTGTGTGTGTCTGTATGTGTGTGTATATGTATAAATATGTGTGTGCGCATATGTGCATGTGTGTGTGCATATATATGAATGTGTGTGTGTGTACATATATGTATATATGTGTTTATGTGTATGTCAGATTATTATTCATTGAATGTTATTAACCATCAAAAGTGCTTGATAATCATGATGCAGCAATTTTTAATATATATATATATATATAATTTCACAAAATACACTTTCCTATGTACTAGGTGGCAGTTGTCAGTGATGTTTTATAATTAGGACCCTTCTCCAGTAGATCCAATAAGAGCTGATCAGACTCTGACCCACCTCTCCACCATTGCATCCATCTTTATACACCTGCATTTTCACTTATATATATATATTTTTTATAAAAATATTATAGATTTAAACAATTGTTTATACACAGACATGAATCAGGGATAAGCAAGGATAGTCTATACTATATAAACACAATTCTGAAAAGAGTTTATAATAAAAAATATAATTTGTTTATTTTATGCTATGTAATAAAAAGGAAATTAAGTTAGCCAAATGGAGATAATAGTGATGCATTCAATATCTAAAACAAAAATAATGTCTAGGAGCTATACTGACTTTTGAATGGTCTCCTGAAGGGTGGCTTTTGTCTTCTTGGCTTCATTCACTGACTTCATTAATGAATTGTATGTGAGCTTTTGTGTTAACTCAGACACTGTGTCTTCCATCACCTGCTGCACAAACAGGCTGTGAATTGGAAAAAATATGGAATCAAGAATGAATTGTACACACAAAGAATATTCTTTTAAAAACAAATTCACATGCTTGAATAAAGAAATAAACTTTTTGTGATGATTAAAATGTATTTTTCTTGTTATTTGTAGCCCAAGAATTACTCTTTTTTTATAATCCTCCTTTATTCAAGATGTTTACAATGCTGCTATAAACAAATCTTTCATAGTCCAGCTTTAAAAACCAGACCCAAGTTGATCTCCAAAGATCACTGACTTTATTCTTTTTTGTTCTGCTGTTACTATAAGATTTTAGTAAATCAATTCAAGAAATTTCTTTAGTTATACGATCTGTAAGGAAAAAGAAGGATCTTTTTTTATCAAAAAATTGTAATGAATAGAAAAAAATGATGGTAGTTCACTTTGTCTCCAGAACATTTGTTGCAGGAAACATGGTAAACTGCCATCATGATTCATCAAAATATAACAACAGAAGTAATATAAACATGGTAAACTGCCATCATGATTCATCAAAATATAACAACAGAAGTAATATAAAGAATGACTTCATTTGTCCAAGCAATTCTTGGAATGATAATTAACTTTTTCCAAAATTTATAGAAAGTACCAAGTTTATAATTTCTGTACATTTAACAGAATGAATAAAAAAAAATGTATTTCAAAATTCTCTTTTTCTCATAGTACTGCAAAGACTTGCAAAATTTTTGTATTCAACAACAGGTTTTTTTCTGGTAGTATTTCTTTGTTTGCATTTGAAATTGTCATCCATTTTTAGAATATGGGTGACATGTCTGTGTTTAGTTGTCCAACTGAGACATCTATCTGTCAAATTCATAAATTTCATTAATTATTTGTTTTTAATTCATAAAGTTAATGACTTTATTATGTTTCATAAGCATAAACTTCACAATCCTTCATCTACTGAAAAGAAACTGTCCCTCTTCTTCTCCACAGAAAAACAAAGTAATCCTTTTTACCCACATGCTATTGCTAATTCTACATGAAAATCTTCAAATTCATTAGTTTTAGCATCACCTGATTCTTAAGTTTTTGCATTCACTTCATGTGACTATTTTTACTGAAGAGAAATAAGGTTTCATCTCAGGTGCTATGTTTGTAGGTAATCTTACCACAGGTTTACTCAGATGTTTGATTTTAGACCAGAACTAAAACCATCTTTACTAATGATTCTGTTTCTTAAAATATGAAATGCCATCTGTGTTGATAAACAAACACTTTTTACCAAATGCAGAGAAGAATCAAAATTATTGTTATAATTATATAGAATGTTATATGTCATCATGTCAATGTATTTGTTAACAAGATAAATTTTTCAGATTGATCATATAATGAAAGAATTTTATAATGAAAGTCCAATCAAATTTGAAAATTGTTCGCCAAACTTTTAGTCAAAAGACCATATAAAGAATACAGAAGAAGTGAGATGAATGCTCAACATCAATGAAATGATGCTTCAAGTAGATTTTTTTGTAATATTTCAAAATGGGACAAAAGCAAACAGCTATAAAATAGACCACTTTACCTTGTTATTCAAACAAATTTATTTCTCTGGTAATTTAATAATGATTCACTTCAAAGTTGCATATTAACTTTCACTTGTCATCTACATATTCTTTTGTCTAGAAAGAACTCTAGGCTATTACCTGCATGCAGACATTCTTTCTTTAAAACAAGTGGAAAATGACTTTTAAAAACACATTATATATGTCTTTAATAAATATTCTGACAATTTTGTTTTACTGTATCATATCACATGAATAACAAACCCAATAATAAGATTATTACAAACCAAAATTATGATCACTGCTATAATATATTGGTTTTCTTTTAAATGCTCTATTGATCAGTAGTTTAAGAAATTAATCTGAGCAACCAAAGACTTGAGCTTGATTTTTTTTCAAAGCAAGATTAAGATTTCTTTTTTTCTGTCAAGCAGCCCACAAAATCAAAAAGTTCTATTCACAGACACAAAAAATTGAATTTGTCTCAGACAGGCCTTACTTCTTTCAGAGGTAAAACTTATGAATAACAAAAAATAAATAAGAGAGCAAACCAAGGAGACTAAGATTGTTGGAGTTATTAAAGAAAACTGACTTTTATTTTTAGAATTATTGTCAATGCATCATTTATGATGTTGCACAAAAAAAAGATTTTACAAGTATATCTTGGAGAAAAACTTCCTATATTTTTACTGGACTATTTTTTTTCATTCGAGTACATGTTTCTGTACTCTAACTCTAAACATAGAATCTTTCATCTAGTAATGTTCAGTCTTGCCTTGCATTAAAAACTATTTTTTTTTACTATCTTTTCTTTCATATTACTGTTTTTTTGCATATTATCTCTATCTATTTTTAAGTTAGCTGCATGGTTTATTATATATATATATATATATATATATATATATATATATATATAGGGTAGCCCTTGATATAGTGACACATAATGACCCAATCATTACACAGGCTGAAAAAAAGTGGTGCCACAGTGATCTGGAGAATCAAAGAATACCTTAAAGAGGCCAACAATCAGCTCGCCAATAGAAACACCTACAAAAGCCCACCTACAGGCCCTCTCCCTGAATACCAAAAAAAATTAAAAAGCTTGCTAAACATGATGCTTCAAAACAAAGTAATTGATAAGGAAACATGCACAACACTTACACCCACAAACATCAGACCTGTGCACTTCTATCTCCTTCCCAAAATACATAAAAACAACAACCTGGGAAGGCTGGTCATTTCATCATTTAACTGCTACACAACCAAAATATCCAAATACATAGACCATTACATACAGCCCCTAGCTAAGGAAGTAAAATCCTACATCAGAGACACAACAGACCTACTAAACAGAATTAATCATATAGAAACAGTGCCAGAAAATGCTACTCTAGCAACCATGGATGTAAGATCACTTTATTCAAACATCAAACACATCAAAGGACTAACTGCCCTTAAAGAAGCACTTACTAAAAGAACAAAACAAGACCCCCACCTCAGTAATCATAAAACATATGGAACATATCCTGACATTGAATACTTTTGATTTCATTGGAAAACACTACCTACAAGTAAGTAGATGTGCCATGAGTACTATTGCAGCTCCATCATATGCCACAATCTTTATGGGAAAATTTGAGGAGACCCATATTTATCCCTTCATTGGTAATGACTGCATATTCTGTAAAAGGTATATTGATGATATTTTCTTTATACACACGGGCAGTGAGGAGAAACTCACTGAATTCCTTATGATCGTAAACATGGTACATGACTCGATTAAGTTCAACCATGAAAAATCAACAAGATCGGTAACATTTTTAGACACCAGCATCTACATCAATAAAAACAGAAAACTACAAATGACACTACACACTAAAATCACTGCACCCACAACTAACTACACTTTAAGTCCTCCCACTTAAAACACCTCAAGGAGAAACTTCCCTATTTACAAGCACTCAGAAGGATATTTTCTAACAATGAAGAACTAAGTAAACATACTAAAAATCTCGAGCATCAGTTCACAACACTGATAAAGAACACCTAATCAGGGAACAAATAAATAAAGCAATTTCCACACCCACAGAAGACACACTAATGTATAAAATTAAAAATAAATCCAGACACATCCCTCTAGTAACCACTTTCAATGCTACTCTTCCTTCACTATCTCAGATAATCAAAAGTTGCTAGATGATAAGATAACCTGTAATAGACCAAAAACAAAAACAACAGGATTTTCCCAACCATGTAACAACAAAAGGAGCTTATGTTGTAATCTTATTAGGCATACCAATTTATTCACTAGCTCAGTCACTAAATCTACTTTCAAAATCTACCACAACTCTAACTGTAAAAGTCATAACATAATTTATCTATTAGAATGTACACTATACCAGAAACAATATATGGGAAAATCTGAATGGCCCTTTCACTACAGAATTAATAATTATCATAATCAGATCAAGTCGGCTTCCCACAAAAGATTATTACCTGTAGAACAACATTTCCGCCTAGAAAACATGATTTTAAAAGCCATGCAAAATTAATTATAATTAAAAAAATAGAAATAGACAGAAAAGATAACCTTAGAAAAATACTAGAGGAACATGAAGACAAATGGATTTTGCGCCTCAAAACACTTCTTCCAGATGGGCTTAACTACAAATTTAACAACATAGACAGAATTAATATATAACCCCATAAATCAAGCCCTACCCACATTTCTCACCCATACAACACAAATATGCTTGCAGAGGTGTTGAGATTTCAGACTTATAAACACACTCACACAAATATATACACATACACATCCCATTCCCAGGAACCAATAAAACTGCCAAAATGAACAAGGAGGGAATTCTAAGTCAGGAATCTGCCATCTCTATCTTAAAAACAACACAAGGACTGACCAAAATTAATGATAAAAAAAACTACAGATAAAGTTCACTTTCTTCACTGCTACTAACAAGCAGGGATTTTTCTCTCTTGATGATGGCCATGCTGGCTGAAAATAGTTTAGGAACCTAATTGAAATAATAAAACAAAAAAATATTAATATACAACCCTGTGTTTTGAAAATTTTTATTTTTTATTTTTTTATTGTTCAAAAACACACACACACACATATATATATATATATATATATATATATATATATATATATATATATATATATATATATATATATATATAGCAACCTTCTGCAGCAAGATTTGATCTTATATTCTACTTTTGGGAATTCTTCTAATATGGATATTATCTTTACCAATTTGACCACAGTGACCAACAAGCTAAAATGAAGGAAAAGTTAATGAAAAAAATTAATAGCATGTGAAAATATGTTATCTACTAAATTCAATGAGCTTAATCTATCTGATGACACAAAATATTACAATATTAGGATAGGTGCAATTAATCAGAGTATAGAGTGTCTGGATAGACATTAACTTACCAGATACCTCAACATTGCATATAAGACTTGGGAAATATATTTAAGCCATTTTTAAGAAAAGGAGATTGCTTATGCATGCCACCAAATGCACAAAGACAACTAGTAGCAGTAATAATAGTAGTAAACAAGCAATTTCACCTCCATAGCCAAATCAGTAAGGCAACATCCATATCAAGTAAACTCCTAACATATACAATAGATTCTGAAACCTCATCAGGACGTATATCTTATTTTTAATCTTTGTTGTTTACTTTAAAATGGACTTGAATGTAATAAAACTAAATATTATGATAAAAAAAACAATAATATGAAGAAAAAACTAGTCAAAAATTAATAGTAAGTTGAAATTCAGACAGCTTTAAGACTATTGTTAAAACTGTACTTTGCTTATATTTTTGTATGGTATCTTATTTCTTGGAACTCTGTAAGTTACATTGTACATGATGTGCAACTAAGAGTTTGTTTAAATAACACTGGTCAACATTTTTTTTTCAACCCAAATGTTGTTGGGCAATGGGCATATGTTTCTGGACTATTTTTTTCATGCTGAATCTGAAAATCAAGTCCATTTTGCCCCATCACATCATATTTTCTCAGTACAGATAATTTCTATTTTGTTTAAAGTAAGCCAAAATACCCATTTAATAGTGATATGCCACAGCTTAAATATGCGAGTGACATAGTTGAAACATTTCGTTTCATGTTAAAATGATTTAACATTCAAGAAAAAGTATCCAAATAACTTTTAAAATTTATACTATTTCAGTTTAAGCTGACCTGAAATTGCTTGATTTTATGAGAGATATTTCACTGAAAAATGTTTTTGTGCCCTCAATGTTCTTAGCTTTTAAATGTTTTCAGGTTAGAAAAGGTTTTACTTGGCACTGGCATATCACTGTTAAATGCGTATTTTGGCCTATTTTAAGAAAAATAGAAATTATTTGTACTGAGAAAATGTAATGTGATGGGACAAAATGGACTTGATTTTCAGTTTCAGTATGAAAAAATAGCCCAGAAACATGTGCCCATTGCCCAACAACATTTGGGTTTGAAAAAAAATGTCAACTGGTATAATTGCTCTTAGTCATTTCAGTAGAGAGTTTTGAGGTTTGAATGTAGTCAGAAATGAGAAGAGAAATTTATCTTGTTTTAATCAATAGTCCATTTTCATTTTCCAGTTACAGTAAAAAGTCAAACACAAAAAAAACTAAGACAGAATATTTTATTTTCTCTCAGTCTTAAAATAAATTTAAATGTACAAAAATGGTTGAAACTCAAAAAACAAATTGTATTTCCAAAAGTTTAAAACTAGAACAAAGAAGTAAAAAGAATGCCTTCAAGTCGATTACTTTGCAAAGGTGTATTTTTATAAGGATTGAAATTAATTAACATAAAAAAAAAAAGAAAGGTGAGTTTTTTACTTTTTTTTTCACTCAAGCAAATTACTTAATGCCAACTGACATTGTTTTTCTTTTAAATATCTTAGTATTTTTTTTTTTTCCTTCTAAAAAGTATATTTTATTTTTAACCATTTTCAAATGTAATTGATCAGGATTGATTTTCAAATGAATATTTTGATGAAATTATACTAAAAAATTTATCATGTATACCTAACATGTGAATTATGCTTTTCTGTTTCTTTCATTGTATTAGTAAAACTTTATTTTTAAATTCTTTACCAAAACAATTTCAAAATTAGATTCTGCTTCTGTTTTCTAAAGTTGTTCTGTGCAGACAGGATTAATTTTTGGTGAAAGAAAAACAAGAAAGAAATACTACTCCTCAGATGATCAGTAATAAAACACATCAGGATCGCCTGGAGAAATCTTATAACCTTGCTTTCAGCCATATGCACTTTAAAAAATAAAGTTGTTTTTTGTTTCTTGTGTCAACAATTCTTAAGAAATTCAAATGTTCACTTTAAAGTTGATTAATTTAAAAAAATCTTCTTTATAATTTTTCAAAATTGAACTATTTTGGTATATAAGACTGTCTGATTCCAGCAGCAGTGAAGGTGAAAGAACAATATACATCAAAATAGATTCATCCAGGTGTGGAATAATATTCAGTTTCAATCAATTATCTAACAAGTCTTTCCTTTAAAAGCAATCACCTGACAAGTCTTTCCTTTAAAAACAACTGCCTGATAAGTCTTTCCTTTAAAAGCAATCACCTGACAATTCTTTCTCTTAAACAATATAGTGATTATATAGTACATAGGACTTCACAAAATTTGAAATAGTAATGCTTTGATAACAATACTGCTAGTTTTTGGTAAAAAAATTAATTATTAAAATTTTAAATCATGAGGATTACAGAATTTGAAAAAAAGGAAACTATACCATAAAAAGAATTAAGTGTATGCATTATTCAAAAATATCATTATTGATGCCTATTTACAAAATCTATCCCAAAAGTATCTGTCCATTTAATATGAACAAGAACAATACAAAATAACCTAGCTAGAACAATGTTACCATAGTGACATGGGCAAAATGAACTTTCCCTATTTTGCAGAGTCCAGTGACTACTAAATAACTCAGACATAACTATGTCACAGACTGGAATGCCAAATTTCAGTAAGGATTGAGGTTCATTGTGTAAGTGTTGATTTTTTTTGTGTCTGTCAAATTCATCACATTTTTGTTGCCTGAACTTTTTGTGTTATCTGTTTTTGCTGTATGGGTGCTCTGGCTGTAATGGCAGTGTCTCCCCAGCAGCCAGAGAACTCAGTATCACCATCAGCTTGGGCCTTCAAATAGGCCCAAAAAGAAAGATGCTGACTATTTCATATACTTGCAGGAGCAACTACTATATTGCTATTTCCATGAAAGTGTTCAGATGAACTACATTCCTTGGTTCCACCAGTTCTAAAAATTCCCAGTTAAGACCCATCATGCCACACATATTGTAGTGAATTACCCCCATTGCCTTTGTATTCCACTGGTGAAATTAAGTTCTTCCTATGAACCACTGCTTTGTGGAACCAACTCCCAAGTGGATGCTTCCTAAATCACTACAATCTTAACCTCTTTAAATCTAGGGAGAACTGTTATCTTCCCCACATATTCCCTATAAACTGTACCTCTTATCTTGTAACACTTAAACTTGAGTGGCTCTTGGGCCTTGTACAGGGTGAAGGAAATTAAAAAAAAAAAGAAATATCATTTAAGGATAGAAATTGAATAAAGTGTTTGATCAAAATTTCAAGAAGGATATCAAATACAAAAGAGGATACAATGGCTGAAATGTGAGTATAACAAACAAGATGAACATAGCAAAACATGTAATAAGTATTCTTGTTTATGGCATTGGTGATTTTAGTGTTAAGAAAAGTCAGAATTTGTACTTGTATATTAGACGATATGATGTTTTGCCAAGAAAGGTCATGAAAAATCTACTAACTTAATCATTGTAAATGCAACTGCCAACTGCCAGTTTAAACTGTACACAAGCTCACTTGGTGGCATCATACTAGTAGATGAGTTACCTCATAGGAGAGTATCTGCTTGTACATATACAATAAGGTTCTATCTGGTAGTTGCCAAATAACTTCATGGCCGCACAATCAGTACTCAAGTTACTTAAGATAAGTGCCTATGTTTCATACAGACCTTGTATGATGTCTACATAATTATTTTTTTTAGTTCTAGAATAATACCTATTCCGAAATTTTAAAAAAATAATGAAGCTATTAGTTTATTCGATATTCTGTAATTTTTTTTACTTCTATATTAGATTGAATACATTTGTTCTTAAAAATCTTTTCAATTAAGAGAAAACCAAAATATTAGACATATCCTCCCCTACACTCTAGAGATGAAGTTGAAGCTATTTTTATCAAGAGATAACCATATCATATATTTAATTAATTTCTCAGAGGAATTTTATTTTTTCATGCCCTTCATACATTATAACTTTTAGAACAAAACTTTTCTAGACATTGGGAAAAGTTGGCATATTCAGACTACTTACCTATCCTTTGAATTAGTTGTTTGCAGAGTTTCAAGCAGCAAATCTCTGATATTCATATAATAAGGTTGCTTGTGTATCAAAGATAATAAAAAATCAATTCTCTTTGAGTGCATGCAGTAGCACTGTCAGATGCCATAGACTGCTAATGATCAAAGATTTTCTCAAACAAAAAATTCTTGTCTTTATTTCCTTTTTGTTTTTCTGATTGCAACAATTTGATTAGCATTGTGTATGCGTGTATAAGTACAAATAAGTTTACGAATTCCTCGTAGTAAGGAAAATATACGCACGCATATATACACGCATGCTGACAGGAACACGCCAAAATAGAAACAGATCCAAGAGCACATAGAGGTCACTAAAACATTAAAAGATTAAATGCCGATAACTACTCGCTGGACAAACCTTAATTGTTTTATGACCCTTCACGCAGAACTCTTCATTGACAATTCTAGAAAGAAAATTCGGATTGCCAACACACAAACAGAATGTCTCATATCGAGAATATTCCACATTGAACATGAAGAAAAATTAATTATTTTTAATAATATGTAAAAATCTCCACTTTCACCTGAAGACGGTTGCGAGACCAGACCAGAAACACGTGTCGTGAAATTATGTAAAACAAAGTATAATATTTTTTTCTCAATAAATCCACATTACAACCAAAAACGTTTGCGGCACCCTCTTCTTTTTAATATACATACTTTTCTCTCGTTGGAACCACTACAACATATTTCTTTTATATAACTACAACGAAAGAATGCCGCGAACTGAAAAGAAAATCATGGAAGAACTCCTCGAGTTATTCAAACTTACCAACCAAAAACAAGAACTACTGGAGGAAGAAATACAGAAATTGAACAAAAATATGGAAGCTATTCTCCTACAAATAACATCACAACAAACCAGGGAACACAACTGCAATACAGAAACACTAATAGAACATTTCAAAACGCAGTTCGGATACCTGGAAAATATTAACAAGTTACACATCCAAGAGGAAGCGTACCGAATGAAAAAACAGAATCTCCAACTTTGGAACGACATGCTCAATCAAAGAAAACTGGCATATTTCAATGCCATCAAAAATAAAGAAACAGCAAAAATATACAAAGCCTTCATAGAAATGGATGAAATATTTATTCCAAGGAAATTCCGCGAAAAGATTAACCCACAAGACACGGAAAAACAAAAACAAATAAAAAACACACTAAGCATAACAAAAATGCAGGCCCAAATTGAAATACAAGAAGACAAAACAGTAAACTTTACAAAGAAATACACAGAGATTGATAACAAATTATTAACAAAAATCAAGGAATTATGTACCAAAGAAACTCACCAATTCCTGTTTGAATTATGGGAGTCAAAATGTAAAAAAGAGGAAGAAAAATCTCGGAATATCTTGGAAAGCAAGATAACCTGGTTAAAAGCATTACCAAGTAAAGAAAAATTGGAAAATGAGACAAAAACAAAAAATACAGTCCAAACTCACAAAAAACCCCAATACCCAACACAAAACAATCATCAGCAAATACAGAGAAAACCACCCAACAGAGTCAAAAACCCGAATCCCTACTACCACACACAAACAGACCCACAAGGTAAGCACTCTAACACATTCTACCATACGCAAACACATCCACAAACTAACTCACAAAGTGATTATCCTAACACATTCTACTACACGCAAACACATACACAAAGCAGGAACCCCAATACATACCACCACCACACGCATTCACACCCACATAAAAAATACAATTATGAACATACACTGAACAGCGCAAAAATAAACCTGTACAGACCACCACACCATAACACAAACAGTCAAAGATCAGAACACACACACATTCACACAACCAACTCTTACAAATACCACCTAGCACAACAAACCAAACCAGGCAACCATTACCTATATCCAGGAGTACAACCAGAATTTCACAAAAAGTTCTACACACAATCCACATACAATCAATACAAAAACAACAAACCTAGGAACATCTGGAACACCTATATAGAGCCATCGAGAAACAACAACCCCAATTTTACCAAGGGAAACTCTCACTGGCTAGAAAACTCAAAATGTACAGGAAGAAGGTATCTCTTAGAAAACCCAAGATATATTAAAAGAAACAATCATTATTTTTTAGAAGCCCCAGTCCGAACAAGAAAACCCGTTTAGATGACACAAAACCCAAAATAATAAACCTATCTACATATACACTTACAAATGACGAAATCAACCTACTGAAATTGGGCCTAAAATTCTGTCCTGCTCCTAAAAAAGCAATATAGTAGACTTAAAAAAAAAAGACATTAAGGAATTTGAACGCAAACTGAGACTAAGAGAAATATTTAACAATAGCGAAAGTAGTAGTACAGATGAGTCACTAGTAAAAAACAAATCCAATTTATTCCCAAACAAAAATAACAATACCAATGAGATAAATATATTTTTTGAAAAACTCTGGAACCTTGACCTACAGGAAAAATCCAAATCATTCGACAATCTCACATATAGACAAAGACTAGCCTTAGAGAACATTCGAAAAAAATAATAACATAATTATAAAAAAGAAGCAGATAAAGGCAGCGCTATAGTAATCATGGACAGAACATACTATAAAACAAAAATTCTAGAAACACTAGAGGATAGGAACAGCTACAAAGTAATTGACACTAACATAGACAAAAACATTATAACAAAATTTACAAAACTCTGCACAACACATAATAAAATATTAACAAAAAAAAAAAAGAGAAGGATTTCCTAATAAACTTTGTACCAAAAACAAGTAATTTCTACGGACTACCTAAAGTTCATAAATCGAGTGAAATAAAAGCAGCTATACATACACAAAAATCTGAATACATTAGCATCCCAAACCCCAGTGACCTTACATTCAGACCCATAGTAGCAGGACCAGTCTGTCCCACTAGCAAACTCAGTAACCTAATAGACATAATATTGCAACCATATACTAAACAAATTAAAAGCCACATCAGAGACGATATCCATTTCCTTAGCTGCATACCACAAAAGGTAGATCCGGGAACGCTTATGGCAACTTTTGACATCAGTAGCCTATACAGTAACATACCCCATGAACTAGGAAAAAAAGCGATCTCATTCTGGATTGAAAAACATCCAGAAATACTACATCCGAGATTCACTAAAGAGTTCATTATCGATAGTATAGACCTAATTCTAAACAATAACACCTTTGAATTTGACAACAAAAACTATATCCAAACCCTAGGTACTGCGATGGGAACAAAAATGGCACCAACATATGCCACCCTAACATTAGCTTACCTAGAAGAAAACCTCTATGAAAAGATAGAACAAATATATGGGACAAATATAAAGATACAATTCACTAAATCTTGGAAAAGATATCTAGATGATTGCTTCATCTTTTGGAAATCATCATGGGGTGATATTAACCAATTCCATACACTACTTCAAAACTTACACCCAAAAAAATCAAATTCACGCAAGAATATAATTTTAACGAATTACCATTTTTAGATATACTCATTAGAAATAAAAACAACCACATAATCACAGATATCTACCACAAACCCACAGACACCCAACAATACGTTCATTTCAAGAGCCATCACCCAAAAAAGCTGCCTAAAATCCATCCCCTATTCCCTAGCACGTAGAATTTGTACAATAGTGACTGATAAACATCTCCGAAAAATCCGCTTAGAAGAACTACATAAAACTCTCAAGAAACGAGGCTACCCCACAACACTAATAAACAAAGGTATTGAACTCATGAAAGAAATTCCTCTAGACCAACTTAGAAATAAAAAGAAACGTAACGTCGAACAAACTCTAGCATATGTCTCAACGTACAACAAAAAACAACCCAGAAATATTCCCAGAAATCACAAAAAATCTAGATTTACTTAGCAAGAATAATAAACTGAATAATATACTAAAAACAACCAAAATAATTAAGAGCAAACGCCAATCTAGAAACCTAAAACACATATTAACCTCATCTAAATTTAGTCAACACAAAATACAGGGAGTCACAAAATGCAAAAAAAAGATGTGGAGTTTGTGACATCATTATAGAAGGAAACTCCTACACTTTTGAAAACCCCAAAAAAAACATTCACAATAAAAAAAACTTAAACTGCAACTCCAAAAATGTAGTTTATGCACTTAAATGCACAAAATGTAAGAAGTCATATATAGGCATCAGCCAACAACTGAACAACAGGGTCTCCCTACACAAAAGCAATATAAAATTGACAGACAACAGAAAACTTTTTGTATCACAACACATTTTCAAATGTAACCAGGGTAAGTTTAATATCATGCCGATATATCAAACAGACAATTACTCGTATCTACAAAATACAGGAAAAAAACTTTATAGACAAATTCAAACCCGAACTGAATAGATCGTAACCCCCCCAAAAAAAAAAAAAAAAAAAACATGCACACAGGGTGACCAAATACAATGATCGCTCACATACATGGACGCACACTCATATACGGGAGACACGAGGGGATATATATATATGTATGTACACATACATACATTTATGTATGTATATGCGGATGTTGACAACTTAAGAAACGTGTGTGTGTGTGTGTGTGTGTGTGTGTGTGTGTGTGTGTGTGTGTGTGTGTGTGTGTGTGTGTGTGTGTGTGTGTGTACTGGTTCCATGTAGCTTGGGAAATATGTGTGTATATGTGTGTGTGTACTGACTACTTGTGGTGGGATAGTGTGTATGTGTGTATGTGTGTGTATGTATGCGTGTATAGTACAAATAAGTTTACGAATTCCTCGTATATATGGAAATATACGCACGCATATATACACGCATGCTGACAGGAACACGCCAAAATAGAAACAGATCCAAGAGCACATAGAGGTCACTAAAACATTAAAAGATTAAATGCCGATAACTACTCGCTGGACAAACCTTAATTGTTTTATGACCCTTCACGCAGAACTCTTCATTGACAATTCTAGAAAGAAAATTCGGATTGCCAACACACAAACAGAATGTCTCATATCGAGAATATTCCACATTGAACATGAAGAAAAATTAATTATTTTTAATAATATGTAAAAATCTCCACTTTCACCTGAAGACGGTTGCGAGACCAGACCAGAAACACGTGTCGTGAAATTATGTAAAACAAAGTATAATATTTTTAAGAAGAATGTGTTCATATGTTACCCAAATATTTTCAAAATTTAAATTCCATTCAAGTAAAATATAACAAATAAAAGATAGTCTCATTGAATTAGCATAATTTATTGTATATATTAATGACCTTGACTTGTATTTTTTAACTACTAGGTCTATTTTGCATTTTGGTAGCATAATCAGATGGTGCAGTTTGAATGCCTTGTGATGAGAACCATTTTCCATAGATAAGCCTCAGAAGAGTTTCAAGAGATTAATGTATCATAATAATTCCTTACTTTTTAAATCCAAACAAATAAGGTTAGCAAACTAAACAAAACCAGTATGATGTCAGTGTCTGCAATCTTCTTTATTTGCTTTTTTAAACTTGATTTATCTATATTATACATACTTTGTTGGCATTACCCACATGGTTAATGAATTGTACCTGGATTCTTTTTTTTTCTTGATTTATAGCTTTTCAATAATACTGGTATGTCCAATTGTGTTTAATCAAATGTCATGTAACAATCAAAATCATGAAACTGTTAAGCATAAACTGCAGATTCTCCAGTCATTCATTCATGTTTGCGCAAGAATGACACCATTTTATTAAAAGATTAACTTTTCCTTTCATTGATAAATGTTGCTGTCATCTGATTACTTTGATCAACAGATATTGTTTGTATTAATGATTAGAAACATCACCATCATACTGTACTCATTAAAGTACATTAAAGAAAATAGAGCTATAGAAACTAAATAAACTCTACAAATATGATTAAGATAAAATATCAAGACACAAAAATCTATTATTAGTAATGTTATTTGATGTTTTTTATACAAATATTAATTAAATAAAACTTATATTTTGCAGTATTTAAGATACATCTTTCTTTTCTTTCAAAATATGACCTTTCAAATCACTTTGTGTCCTACACAGTAAAGCCCATGTGTTTATAAATATCATTTTTTTTCTTTGTCACCAAGATCATGCACTAAGCAAAATTACTCTAAATTTTGCTAAGTAAATTCTTTATTTGAAAATAATTAAAAGTAAATATGATTCTGGCTCTGGTTAACTTCTAGTTATAAGGTCCATTTTATCCAGGTTTTATTCATCATCATATGACTACAAAATTCATATTTGTATATCTTTAGTCATGTGAAGATAGATGTATTCCAAGAATAGTTCAGACTAGCAAACTCATTGTATTGCTTTTGTTGTTACCATATTTCAGTAGTTCCTTTTTGAGGCTTTTTCAAAAGTACAAGCAAAAAAATATATATATCTATATGATGCTGAAAAATTCTTGGTCTAACGAAGAAATTATCCCTTCCACTGATGTTTGGCCAGATTTTGGGAAGTAGGTTGGGCTGAAAACTTTTCAGCAGCACCTCCTATAGATAAATAGATAAAGAAAGAAAGTGATAGAGATCTTGAAGGCATTACTCAATAGTACGTGAATTTAAGGTATAAAATGATTTTCATAAAGAATATTATGAAAAATAATGTTCTTTTTTGAGGTGGAGTGTTTTTAAGAGAAAAATGAAATATCCAGTGACTGGTGAAATTCATTTTGAAATTCCTAAACATAACCTCATTTTCTTTTTTTGCTTTTTGTCTACTTATTCATTTTTTGTTATTTATTTTCTAATTATATCTTGTACTATCTAAACTTGTTTGTTATAATCACAATGTTTTGGCCACTGTACCTTTTGGCCATCTTCAGGTGTATGTCTGTTGTACTTTGTAATCTTGGAATTTGAACTGAACACTTTGTTCAAGTCATGAGGATAGATTATTCTTATGTTTTCTATGCTTTGAGGTTATTTCATATCAGTTAATATTCAACAGGCTTTTGGATTGCTTGTCCATTTCTTCCACTGAGCCAGAATATGTGACTTTTCAATACTAGCAGAGCTAAGGATTGAACTCATAACTGCCAGTGATATAACTGTGAATAGAACAAGCAAGATGAAGTTGGTTGGTTGGTTGTTGTTGTTTCTTCTTCTTCTTCTTCATTTATGTGCTTTTTGTGATTTTTTGATTCTTTTTATCTATTTATTTTCTTTTTCTGTTCATGTGAGTGTATGGTTAAATTTTTAATCTATTTTGTTTATGTTAAAAATGCATTTAAAATTGATTGGTTGAACAATGAACTCTGCTAAAGTCTCAAATATAGATTTTGTGGGTGGCACTCTTTGCTTTCATGATTTCCTTTTCCAATATGTCTATTTCTCTTCATATGTTCCTGATCCCTGACACTTTATTATCTGCATGTTACCCCCCCCACAACATCACCAAACATGACAGAAATTATAAAAAAAAATTAAATCAATTTCTATTATTTGCTTAAAGATACTTGAAGGCAGCCATCAAACATGATGTCAAGTCCTTTCCTATTCATAAAATTTATATTATAATTATTTGCTAATAAAAAATAAATGAAGAAAGCTATTCTATACTGAGCCAAACTTCAACTACATTTACAATTCATGAGAGAGAGTGATAGATATATTTTCATATACAAGAAAAATGTTAGAAAAATTAATGAGAAAGTGGTAAAAATTTTTTGTGTGATGTTTCATCCTTTAGGATTTCATCAGACTAAAGTGGTGTTTATGTTAAAATAAAACCACCCATGCATATGAAGGGGAAGTGACACTGAAATTTTAAACCTTCAAATTTAATGTTTTTTTTTGTGTGTTTGGGTATATAGTTTAGCCAGTTTCATTTAGTTTATATTTTTATCACTTTTCTTATTAAGTATTCTACATTGTGATAATAGAAGATCTGTCAAGAAAGATGAAATGTTGGAAGAACCTCTACACAAGTTTATTGTGGATGTCATAGCAATTAAAGCATTTTTCAGTACAATTTAAATTTAGCTTTCCTTGTTCTTTTACTAATCTCTAATCAGCAGGAGTCTAATGTTAAATAATTGTTGTTGTCGTAAATAAGAGATGGACTGTGACACTCCTTTACGACACCATATTCGTTTACAACCCATTCTCCGGATTACGACAATCAGCCATATTCAAGAATACCAGGAGCACATGTAATGTGAACCCTGCTTGTATTTTGCCAAATAAAGCTTGGATTAACTTATCTTCCAAGTCTCAGTCTTCATTCTTGACAATTTATTTGGCAAAATATCTTATAACCGCCATGTCGGAGTCTGTATCAAGTTTTTATTATAAACCAAGAATATTGGATATCGACCCGAATTCAACACATGCTGCCAGAGAATGGCGGACTGGCATATTATATTCACCAACTATTTAGATGACTACAAAGAATTCCCAACAAACTATGGACATTGATAAGCTGTGTAAGTCCTACAGCTTTCAAATTCATTGAATCTTGCGAAGATATCGAATTGGCACTAAATCGGCTGGACTCAATATACATTAAAAAACCGATCCATTTGTCCGGCACTTGACGTAATTTGCCATCGCTGTGATAAGCAGGGACATTACCAAAAAATGTGTAGGTCATCAAATGTGACAAATAATGCTATGATTCATTCAGCTTGTATTTCTGTAAACACTAATAACGTACCAGTGGGACTTTCTCATGCTGCTTCTTTCGTCATGGTTGAAAATAGAACCTTCAATACTCTAATAAATTCTTGTGTTTCTGAAAATTTTATCAGCAAAAAAAGTGGTAGATTTATTGTCTCTGAGGATTTTTCCCTTGTCAAAAAAAAGTATGTATGGCCCAGGAAAGTATTAATAGTCAGTCTAATGGATTTGTAGTAGTTGATTTTTAAACTGGGTCTTAACGATAAATTATATACTTCCATTCCTTTGACTATCATGAAGGACCTTTGTTGTGATGTTTTTCTTGGACGGGAATTTCAATCCCAACATCTTAAGGTCACGTTTGAATATAGCGGTTATTTACCGGAACTCGTTGTGAAAGGCATCGGTGCCTGTCTTGCTCTGGAAACTGCTGATATAGCTGAACCAACTTTGTTCCCAGGGATTTCAGCTAAATGCAAATAATTGCTACTAAATCAAGACATTTTAGTAAAGAGGACTCTGATATTATTGCTGTGGAAATTAGCAAACTTCTGAAAGATGGGATTTTTGAACCCAGTATTTCACTGTGGCGTGCACAATTAGTAGTGGTTAAAGATGAAGCAAAAAATGATTATGTGTGGACTATTCCCAAACCATAAATATCTACACAGAAATAGACACTTTTCCATTACCAAGAATTTTCGATCTGGTTGCAAATCTTGCCAGGTATAAATACTTTTCAACTTTTGATCTAAAAAGTGCCTACCATCAAATCAAGCTCAAACAATCTGACAGGAAATATACTGTTTTTGAAGCAAATGGCCAACTTTTTCAGTTTACCCATTTCCCATTTGGTGTCCCTGCTTTCCAAACGTGCTATGAATGAAATTGTAAAAGAAGAAAATCTGACTGATACATTTCCCTATCTTGATAATGTGATAATAGGGGGTGAAACAGAAGAGGAACATGATAACAATGTGGAAAATTTTATGAGCGTAGTGAGGAAAAAGCACTTGACTTTGAACAATTCCAAAACCATAAAGAGAGTAACTACATTAAATACTGTTGAGATGTTGTGAGTTTCCCGCGTGTCGGTGTATGAATCAAGACAAACACAGTTGTAGAGGAAAATACTGGTATATTCATAAAAGCAATTAACAATAGAGTGATTAGTAGAACGAAGGTTGGTTAGTACGAAACAATATCCAAAGTCTATAGTTCAACGGTATGTACCGGGTAAGCTTATCTGGACTGCTAACGCTGACTCTCTCCCCAGAGCTGACTTATATAAGAGGGACCAGTCCATTACTAGTTAGAAGGTGGGTGCGCCCCAACAAATACCTTAAGGTATTGTGTAGGGAATGGAAAGTTAAAGCCTGACCCCGAATGAATTGCAGGAACTACCACCACCTAAAAACATGAACAGTCCGAAGAGAATCAGGGGAATGTTTGCTTACTACACTAAGTGGATACCTGAATTCTCAGAAAAAAATTAGTGAAAGCGGATCAGTTCCCATTGGAAGAGAAGGCACTTAAGGCATTTAATACATTGAAATCAGAACTGTGTAGAGCGACCTTATGGGTTATTGATGAGAACCTACTTCTTCAGTTAGATTGTGATGCTTCAGACTATGTTGTATCTGCTGTACTTAGCCAAAACGGAAGGCCCATAGCATTCATGTCAAGATCACTCCATGCAAGTAAAAAGGGATATAGCATCGTTGAGAAGGAAGCTCTAGCCATAATAGAGGCCATACAAAAATGGAAGCATCTCCTGTCCCCACATCACTTCAAACTATACACAGATACAAGGTCTGTCGCATTCATGTATGATAACAGGAAACGCACTAAAGTAAAGAATGCAAAAATCAATGAATGGAGAAGGAACTCAGCGAATTATCCTTCGACATTGAATATCGACCAGGAAGAAATAATGTAGCTGCAGACACTTTCAGTTGCACTTAATGTGCATCATTAAGTTTCCAAATCTCGATTCTGGTGGAATTACATAAAAAACTCTGCCATCCAGATGTCTCAAGCCTTTTACATTTTGTGTGGTCAAGAAATCTCCCCTTTTCAACTGAAGATGTCAAGAAAACCTGCGCATCATGCAGGATTTGTGCAGAACTCAAACCCCTGTTCTATTGACCAACTGAAGGTACATTGATAAAAGCCACTGATCCGATGCAAAGGATCAGTATTGATTTTAAGGGTCCCATTCCAACAGCTTCTCGCAATCCATATTTGTTAGTCATCGTTGATGAATATTCACGATTTCTATTCTTATATTCCTGTCCAGACATGAAAACTTCCACAGTCATAAAGTGCCTGGAACTCCTTTTTAGTATGACTGGAATGCCAGACTACGTACATTCAGATAGAGGCTATTCTTTTATATCCCAGGAGCTAAAGGAATATTTACTTGGTAAAGGGGTTGCTACCAGTAACTCGATAGGGTAATGGTCAAGCCAAACAGTATGTAGGGGTTGTCTGCAAAACAATCCAATTGGCGCTTAAGTCACTCAAGCTACCAGATAAACATTGGGAGAAGATCCTACCACAAGTTCTTCATTCTATACGGTCCCTGTTATGTACTACAACAAATTGTACACCACATGAACATTTTTTTAAATTTCAGAGGCACACAACCCATGGAAACTCTCTGCTATCTTGGTTGATGAATCCGAGGCTGGTGTTGTTGCAACGATTCATTCGTACTACCAAAAATGACCCCTTAAGGGATTGGGTTAACCTGATCAATAGTAATCAATCATTTGCATGCGTCAGATACCCAGACGGGAGAGAATCAACTGTGTTGGTTCAAGACTTGGCCCCAGATCCTGCTGGCTCTGAGACATTTCACCCCAGCAGATGTTTCAGCAGTCCTCCGAGGAGATCCCCTCCAAACCAGCAATTGCCAACCATACAAAATGAGCCTTTAATGAGCCCAGGAAGTGATGCCGATACAGAAGACCACGATTCGTCATGCAGAGAGATTGTGCAAACACTACAGAGGTCAGGTCGTGTGTCGGTGACCCCAAAAAGGTATGGCTGGGACTAAAATAAGTACTCCTTTCTAGTGGGGAGGGATGTCATAAATAAGAGATGGTCTGCAACACTCCTTTACGACACCATATTCGTTTATGACCCATTCTCCGGATTACGACAATCAGCTATATTCAAGAATACCAGAAGCACATGTGATGTGAACCCTGCTTGTATTTTGCCAAATAAAGCTTGGATTAACTTATCTTCCAAGTCTCAGTCTTCATTCTTGACAGTTATATATGCTAGCAGTTTAGAAAACTTGTTTTTTGTAATTGTTGTAACCTAGAAAAGGTTACTAAATGAGGAAAAACCAAAACGGAAGTTGGAAATGGTAATCTTTATAACATCAATAAAATACAATACTCACCAGCGGAGTGAAGTAGGTAAACCACTGCTAGTGGTGGACTACTTAGACAGTATATTACCTCCACTACAATAGTGTCCAATATATTTATGAGTATTGGAACATACCCATAAATGTTTATAGGTATGGTATATAACTAATAAATTGTAGAAATGTTTATGAAGGAAGAAGAAAAGAAAACAAAAAGATTAATAATTTCTACGTAAAATAAGGATACATGTAAAATAAAGTTTATTTAGTAAAAAAAATGACGTTTTTTTAAAAATATTTGATAAAATTATTTTCTCAAAAAGGTATTCGTATTTCATAAGTATCATTATTATTTACAACAATACTTAATCTTTTCTTTAAATATTGTAATGATTAGCCTTTCAGCTTTGATAACAAAAAAATTGGATCATTACTATAGTAAGGAGTATGAATGCTGATACCACATTATTATTTTTATTATTAAATTATATATTGGCCTGAAAATGTCTTAATTCTTCAATTTAAAACATTTTAACAGTATTGCCCTAATACAAACCTTGCTATAATGTGCCACTACTGTTACACACTCATAAACAAAAATTGGATAATTTATATTATTTACTTTTCCTGAATTTATTATATTTCTGTGAGTTTCTTATATTCAGTTTCTTGAGTTTGCACAAAAAGTAATCTTCATTTAAAGGTTTAGTTTGATTGATGTATTAAGTGATGTACTTAAAATATTTTTAATGTTTGAAAATGTATTAAGTTTTTTTTCTTTAGCATTATAAATACTAATTAAATATGAAAGTAATTTTTGTCCTTTTAGGAACCATTCAGGTTCAAGGTTCATATATTTTATATTTTAGAAAAATATACTGGGAATCACAGTTTCCATTTCAAGTCCATTGGAAACAAAAAACAATTCTCAATTACAGTTGGAATTTTAAAAATTCTAAAAAATATATCATTAGATTTTTATCTTAATATTTATGAATATTGTCAAAAAAAAAAAATTGAAATCTTGGTATCACTTAAAAAATTGCAGCATTATCCAATCATCTTTCTGGATTTGGAACTGATTTGACTTGTCCTGCATAAAATCTTTTACATTTCCTTCTGTGTGCATCCACAAAATATAAATAAATGTATCTTCACTTCTTTTTTTTTTCTCTTTTTCATTCTCATTTTTCTATCTCTTTCCATTCTTTCTTAAGTCACTATTAAAGCAATCAAAAAAACTAGAAACCAATCTGACACTTTTCTAATCACTATAAGTATTTCTGTAAGTATGATTATTTCTTCTACATTAGTACTATTGCCTAAATCTTCTGAAACTTTAAGAAGGCATTTTTTTTTCAATTTTTGGTATCATTTATTATGGATGTTATTTTCATTCATTTATTTTTAAAACTTCATTTTCTATTCACCTACCACTTGATTGTGACTTAAAATGTCTGTTGAAAGATAAATCCCTTCAATGAAAGAAAACAACATTGGGTTGTTTATATTCAATATATGAACTTCTTTTTAGGAGTGAGGTTAACAAATACTAAATAACAAAAAAAATATTACTAAAGCAATGCACAAAAGATCTTATACCAAAAAAAAAAAATTATGATTTCAGCCTTTAAAAATCTCCAATTAAAAGTGTAAAATCTTTATTTGTACAAATATTAGGTGACCTAAGGTCATTCTTTATTACCAGTTCAAGACTAATACAAAAAACTTTCTACAAGCTCTGATGACAGAAATGTGTGTTGAAATCCTTCTATCAAAGAATTATTTTACTGCATGAATTCTAACTTTTGCAAAGCCTACCAAGAATATTAAAATTATTTTTAATATTCTTGGCAGGCTTTGCAAATATTTCTTAGATATTTCTTGTGGAAACCAATTCACATTTATGGAGTCAGTCAGTTAAGTACCATATGTGATTATTTGGGTAATCATGTCACCTTTTATTCATGATTGACTTGGCAGAAGAATTCCCCAGAGTAGACTGCTTTTTCTTTCTGCATTAGACTGGTTGCCAACTGGCCAAAGCTATAGGACCCAGTTTGTCCTGCTATTCAACCCATAACTTGTGGGAGAAGAAATGGATTCACACCTTTCCCAAGGGAATTTGTACATAAGTGAAGCTAATGAACTCAACTGGAATTCAAACTTGACTCTCAAATTTCTCATGCTGAGCCATTATCCATTACATCAAACTTTGTATCCATTTGTGGAGTATCTTACAATAAATAAACTCCCAAATAATGGCTTGTGAGAAAAGAACCATTAACCATTACTTTGCAACAAGGTATCTTTTCTATATTTAATAAGGCACACTTTGTTTTAAATAAATAATTTTGTCAAACTTCATTTTTTAAAAGTAGAAAGAATAATTAGAAAATAAAATTCCAATTAGATACTTGAAATAAGTTGTATGAAATACAATTAGAATATGTTTAGCTTTGTGTTCAAATTCAAAATATTGACTTTTGTTTTTACATTGTTGAAACAATTGAACAGTTCCTTTCTCTATAGTTATTTGTTGGCAATAAAGCAAATATATGAGAGATTATAATGCAATAAAACATTTTAAAATTACAATATAATTGTGTAAGTGTATAGCCCAAAACTTGTTCTATATTTGAAACAAGTCAACCAATAAAAGATGTCTACCAAACAATAACATTGAATAACTGTCACTCACACAACTAATGAAATAAAATAACATAAAAAATGACACTCCTGAGAGTAATGAGTTATCTAAATGGTGCATACTTGACTGACTCTTCTCACAAATCCTCAATTGTCAGTCACAGGGGAGGGTATAAATTATACTGATCTACAGAAACAATGATAAATTGCATTACATTCTAAAACTATAGATGATTTCAGTCTTTAAAAATCTCCAAATAAAAGTGTAAAGTCTTTATTTGTACAAATATTGGGTGACCTAAGGTCATTCTTTATCACCAGTTCCAGACTAATGTTTTAGCCTAAGCTAGCTTTAATTTACTTGTGTGTAAATACCTTAAATTATTAATATTCTAAATTAGTATTCTATTTCTTTTTTTTTTCTCCTGTTTTCTTTTATCTGAGATATAAAACTGACAGGCTCTAGTTTCTAGAAGATTTGAGGCATACAACAACTACATAGTGATATGGAAGATTCTCTTTTTATATTTCAGTACCAAGCACAAATAACATATCTTTTGGATTTTAGCTGTCAAGAGAACAGAATGTTGTATGCATACTAAGCAAGCATACAATCAACCATCAACTTTTAATCTTCTTCATCAGTTATTCTTTTGTTTGTCTCACTTATTTCTCTCAACAATTTTCAACATGGCTGTCTTTGGTTTTTCAACATTCTGTGCTGATTTTCAAAATGAAGTTGATCACATTTTGGGTAACACCCAATGAGATTTAGTTAAGCAAAGACTCAACATCAAAATGAAGAAATAGCTGGCTTTTGCTTCATATGAAATTGTTGTAACCTAGGGAAGGTTACTGAATAGAATAATCACACAAATGTTGGTAATGAACTTAGGAGAAGAACAACATATATAAGATTTGCCAGTGGCACATAGAAGAAGTAGTCAACTGCTAGAAGTGAGTCAAGTGAATTCCACAATGAATCTCTCACTGCAGACCCATATACAGTATTTACTACTGTATTTATATTAATAGGGACATACCATGGCGTTCTATACTCCAGGCCAAGTCATGGTGCAACTGAGAGCCAGAACTGGAGGCCTATTGAAAAATGTAGGATTTTCAGAAATTTTAGAAGAAAATGAAGTCAACCACTTTATGAAATACTTAGAATAACATTTTTATTCACACCTGAGGATAATAGGATGTGTTTCAAAACTTTTAGAGCTGATTCTTTTTCTGATCTAGGTGTGCCATGTTTGCAAAAATTTTTCAAAACTATATTTGCAAAAATAGAAGCATGCTTTTTCTCCATGTTGAAAAAATGAAACTCAGAAATAAGCATAAAAAGGATTTATAGCAAACCTTTTTCTTTATTTTATGGAAAAGGATGAAACAAAAAAATAACCATTGACAAGTGTGGTCAGAAGGAACTTTTAGTTTTCCACGGTCAATTAAATTGGTATATTTTCCATACTTTTCATAATTAAAATGGTTTTCACATTCACTGGGTTGATTATCATTTCTTGTCATATATCCAGCTATGTACACAAGAGCCATTTTTATTTAATTGGAAAGAGATGGTTCTAAATTTTCCAGATTGTCAAATATTTCTGAACCTTCCTCACAAAGTTTATAATCACAAGATGTACATTGGTGACCTGGATTAACATCAAATTCATCAATATTTACATTTTGATTTAAAAGTAAAGATGTCTACTTAATATGCAGCTTTTCAATACATTGTTGAACATTTATAAAATAGGTGCCACCTGATCCTTGGCGAAGTTTACCAAATTCTTTTTCTAATGGATCAGTTGAAAATTGCCTAAGTAGTACATATTTATGACTTGTAGCTAAAAGGTGTCAACATAGACTAACAATTCCATTGCAAATATGATGTATGGCAGTAGCAGTGTTTTGGGATAATTGTTTTTTACGATTATCTTGACTGCCAGCCATATTAAGAGCCATTTTACCAAATTCAATGATAAAATCAAGTCGGGTGTCATTTGGAGATTTGATTTCAGCTTGTAGAGGATCTTTATGTAATTTATCAATTTGAAGGCATTTAACATTTTCCACCATGTCAAAACCTTGTTTATGAAGAGGGCAGTATCATTCTTACCTGCACTTATTTCAGACTGAGTGAGAAGTGCATTATATGTTTTTTCAGAAAACACTCTGACGTAAGTAGAAACCCGTTGTCTTTTTATCGGCTTTGGAGCAATGGAAATTTCATTTAAATCTGAAAGTTTGACTAGTCTTTCAGATTCAAAATGATATAACTGTTTAAGATGTGTCCATTTTGCAACTCAACTTACTCCATCATCATCAAAGATTAGTTCTCCTGTTTTTTCTGTCAGCCACAAATTGCGAATATTTTTCAACAGATGAACATAATCAAAAAGCAAATGTTTATTATCTTCAGTTAACCAAGGTTTTTCAGGAAGTGTAGGATATAATTTAAAAAACGCTTGATTTACGCAGTTGCCATCACATATAATAGCCTTTACATCAGCTGGTACTGATGTGATGGCTTGGACTGTTAACTCAATTTGTTCAAATAAAAAGGCGGATGTTAATTTTGAAATTGGAATCAATTTTGTAAGAAAATTTGGACCCCCATTGAGACATATCAACATTATACCAAGTACTGTTTGAGCAAGTACAGATGGATTGTCAACTGATTTACCAAATAGTTGTTTGCCATGATATAGCAACATCTTTTGATATATACTTCATCATGGAGAATTATGCACCCTTTTTGACTGGTATTAAGAGTATTAAATATAGATAACAAAAAAGATTTTTCATTAAGTTTTGAAACTTCTGACGTCATCCTTCATAATGTTGCTAATGAGGGTAATTGAAAATCATATCTTAATTCATTATACAATGTCCGTGATCTTGCATAGTACCCAAAAGCATGAACAACTATATCTGAACTGTATTTTATTCCAACCATTTTGGGAGCCATTGCTAAAAATTGTTGACTTAGGATATTTTTCTTGTGATCAAAAGCCATAGAATTTAAATATCGGATGATTTCTCCCAGTTTTGACCAAGTATCAACTATATTTATATGATTTTTGGGCAGACTGCTAATATAACACTGAACTCCATAATGAAATGTTTCAAAGCGCAAATTGTTCTAAATTTTCAACATAAAGAGAGGAATACCATCAATAGATTTTGATAATTGAACAGTTAAAATATTTTCATCCAAAAATGCTACAACTGGACATATAAAGTCTTTTTTGTTGTTAAGCAGACTTACTTTCAAATTTGTATAATTTTATCTAATTCTAAAAAAGCATTAAGTTTATCAGCAATTTGATTTCTAACAGTACTGGAGGTTTTTTTATATTCCTTTGAACAGCTGAGGGTGTTGGTATTTGACTACTTGGCACACCTGGCCATACAGATGGTGGATTTTTTGGACGTATTTTTCCATTAACTTTTATGGTATCAAAATTTGAAGGCCAATGTTGCTTACTTTAAAACTTTATATTAAATTTAAAAACATTCATAAGTAGCCTTTCCTTTAGTTTGGTTATTTTAATATGCTTTAAACTATATAAATAGGAATATATATAACTTTTTTTTACCTTAAAGCAAAACAATTTAAAACTAAAGTAAAAATAATGCATTTTTTATTTTTGTCCTTTAACAACAATTATCAGAAAAATATTAAAATAAATATGATAAATAAAATGGTATTATTATACTTGTTTTGTAAAATAAATTTTGTAGTCAAAAGGGGTAAAAAAGGAGACCTTTCTAAAAAAAAAATAATTAAAATATTGACATTAATAACTGCATGTAATAAATTTATTATTGTTATTTTTTTCTTTAAGTAAAAAAATACTTAGAGTTCACCAATTGGTAACTAATGTAGTAAAATTAAAAATAATTATTTATTCTTTAACTTCGGAAACCAAAGCGCGAAGAAATTCGTTTGTTTTGTTTTTACTTTTAAGAAATGTTGGATAAAGTTTTAATAGAGAAATGTTAATGAACCTTTCTCTATTAAAATTTTATTCAAATTTATTATTCAAACTTAAACTTTTAATAGAAAAATGTTGACTTATGCTAATTTTTTATCATGGTTAAAAACTTGAGAAAATTAAACTTTAATTTCGTTGACGTTAATTTTTTTTTTTCATTCAATGTCATTACTTAATTTGATATTTATTTTTGTTTTTTTTTTAGCGATATCAAAAATGAATATCAAATTAAGTAATGACATTGAATTTATGAAAAAAAAAATTTAATTCATTTTATAATAAAAATAGTTTTCTTTACATCTTTGAAGAAACTAAATTAAATTCTGTTCAAATTTGTTTAAACGTTGTTTTGTTTTGCTTCTTAAAATAACACAAATTACTCAAAAAGAATTGCATTTTATCAATAAATAATTCTTTAAACTTTAATCAAAAAATGTTGAACAAACTTTAAGAGGGAAAATGCCAAAAATGAATTAAACTTTAATTTTAAAATGTTAAGGCTTTTTAAACTTAAGTAAATCTTTTTGTGCGAGTAAATTAAAGCACCAAAGTTTACTTTTTACAATCTAAATATAAATAATGTATGGACTCAAACTAAAATAATCAAATACTTACTTCAAATAAATAAGTTAAATGATATTCCAACCAAAGGTAAAATAAAAAGATTCCTTTGAATTTCTCGAGCCAACAACATAAGAGTACACAGTACACAGCAGTTCGCTTAAACTGAAACTAAAATGATCTAAATTGTTAGCCGGCCTCCAGTCTATCGAGGTAGCGGCATTACGCAGAGGCCTGTTAATATAGAACGCCATGGGACATACCCATTATCGTTCGTAGATATGCTACAACAGAAATTTTAATGTGTTACTAATATTCAATGTTTTTGTTTTGTCAATCCTCAGCATTGTTATCTGTTTTTCAGTGCTTCAGTGAGTCCATTCTTCAGCTACCATCAAATAAATTTGTATGGGTGCTTTTGCTTTGCTTAATCCCATTTGTGGGCTGTGTCCTGTTGTGATGTTTTGTTTACTCATTCATTTTCAATTGTGGTTTGTACACTTTTGTTTTAAAACCAAGTACAATGGGCTTAATGAATATAGAAAATTGAAGTGGGAAACATTAAGAGAAGCTTTATTATCAGCAAACAAGATCATTCCAAAGAAAACTTGACAAGGAAAAAATGAATGGATGACAAATTAAATTCTCAACATGATGAAAAGAAAAGAAAAAACAATGCCAAAATATGGTACAGAATATAAGAGATTACACACAGAAATTAAAAACAAATGCAAAAATGAAAAATGTGCAGAAATAGAACGAGCATCACACACAAGGCAAAAAAAAAAGAAAAGAATACAAGAAATAACAGATAAGATATGCAGATTATACAGTGTTGATAGCAGATATAGAAATGGAACTACAACCATTCCTACAGAAGGTAGTAAAGGAAAGTGAGAAGAATGGATTAAACATCAATTGTAAGAAGATAGATGTGTGCAAACTATGAATTGGAGAAATCAGAAACACACAAGTATAAATATTTAAATATCTAGGAAATGTTTTAACAGAGTATGGAAAATGTGACACCAAATTTGAAGGCATGTTTGAATAGCAAAAGATGCCTTCCAAAAGCTAAGCCAATTATTTAGAAACTGGATAATTTCATTAAAAACAAAGGAAAGAATACTATATGGCAGTGAATGCTGGACAATCTTCTCATAAATGAAGAAGACTTGAAGCAGCAAAAATGTGGTTTTACAGAAGGATGCTGAGAATATCATGTGAGTAAAAAGGAAGTTTTAGAGAAAATCCAAACAAAAAGGACACTTATACTTAGAATCAGAAAGAATTGAAATTTATAGGGCACGTAGTGAGGAAAGAGGGCTTGGAGAATTTTACACTTACAGGACATATTGAAGGCAAGAGGAACAAAGGAAAACAGTGAATAACCTACTTAAAAAGCTTGAGTAAATGGTTGGGAGAACAGGGATTAGGATAGATAGCAAGAAGATAAAACTTACTAAGAGCTACAAAGGATAGGAACTTGTGGAGAGCCATGATCGTCTATGTCTTGAAGGGATACAGCATATAGAAGAAGATTGACTGCTTTAATTCTGTATAAGCCAGGTTTTACCTGTAGACAACATATCTCAACTGATTTGGGTCAACTGTGGTGGTCAATGTTCAATCTGTTACAGACTCTTACCCATCTTTTCATATATGCACATGCAAATTTGAAAGGTAAAATATCAATATAAGTATACACTCATGTATATATGCATAGATCTATGTAGTCAAAAGTAAATGTTTTATGCACTGTATCAAGTCCATTGAAAATCATATAACTTAAAATTGTGATTTTAGATTTTTCTATATATTTTGAAAGTATAACAGTTAATAGAGATCATAACTAGAAATAAAAACATGTTAACAAGTAAGTGTTTTAGGTATGCTCAAACAAATATTTTTGGCATTTTATAAAAATTAAGTTTTCAAAAATGAATAAACATTATAATAAAAAAAAAACTATCTAGTATTTCATAGTCACTCTTTTATTATATCCCGAATACCTTTCAGTAGTAAGGAATACAAATTCAAAATAAAAGACAGATCAATATTTGCCCACTCAGCCTTTATGATCTCCTAAAGCTGATCAATAATCCCTGAACATTTATCTTTCACTCTCCTTTTTATTACATTCCAACGATTTTTAATAAAAGACTGGTGTGGCTAATTTTCCAAATGTACAATGACCTTTCTCTTAAGCAATTTATAATCAACTTCAAAGTATGACAGCTCACACCATCCAGTGAAAAATGTGTAAATTTTCTTTAAGATGTACCTTCATCAAGTGTAAATTGATATTCTTTTGAATTTTGATTGCATAAAATGATTACACTTTTTCCATCTCCTTGAAATATTCTCTATACTATAATTGCTGCTGTGTGCTTTTACAATTTTCATATATTTTTGTTAACTGATGAATTTGGTGTTCTTTTATATTGTCCTGTACTAGTAAAAAGTTCAACATTTATCTGAGAAAATAGCCTTTTAAAATTTCAAGATAACCCATTCTCTTTTGGAAGCACATACTTTTTTTTTGCATTTCATTTCTTTTGCCATCAACTTTTTTTTGTTCTTTGATTAATTGTATTTTTTATGGTTTATCAACTTTTTTTTGTTTATTTAAAGCTGAAACATATTTTGCATTGTAAGAAGAGGGAATATTGCATTAACATTTTTTGAGATGAACAATGAATTTTGAAGATAAAATTATACTTAACTATATTTAACCCACAGATGGAGTGGGAGAAGAGATGGAGTCATACCATTCCCAAGGGTATTTGTGCATAAGTGTATGTAACTCTAATGGAATTTGAACTTGGCTCTCTGATTTCTCATCCTGAGCTTTTATCCATAACACCACCTGCACATCCTGGTTTTCTAGATGAAACTTAACCAAATAGATTATTTTGTCAGAGACAACATTTAATAAAATCTAGCATTCACAAATTTGTCAAATTCAAATCATTTGATTGGTTGTTATTATTTTTGGCTGTTTCTCCAATTCAATGATGGTTTCTGCTTTGTCTTGAGATCATTTGTGTTTATGACCAGCATTTGGTTTATATCTGAAAAATCTTGTCTTTCAGAATATTGTTTATTAATTTGTTGCATATTACAGTAAGATAATCCTTGGTTAGAAACAATTTCCATTTCAAAATTACTCACCTGACAATGTGTAATAACATTTCAGAATTGAAACATGTGTTAGTTAACAATAAAATATGTAAATTAAAAATATGAATTTTGTATGTTTATAAATACTGCTGAACTAATCTAAATTCCCATTTTATATTTAAACATCAGCAACCTTCATTCCACAGAACAGGCCTACCAACCCCCACCATCACCTTGACCTACCTCGATTCATTTACAAGGCATTCCCTTCACAGTCAACACCAGCAACCTCCATTTGATAGAACAGGCCTACCAACTCCAGCCGTCACCTCAGCCTACCTCAACTCATTTACAAGGCATTCTCTTCACAGTCGACACCAGTGACCTTCATTTCACAGAACAGGCCTACTAACTTCCGCTGTCACATCGACCTACATCGACTCGTTTACAATGCAATCCCTACACAGTCAACAGCAGCAACCACCATTCCACAGAACAGGCTTACCTCAATTCATTGACAAGGCATTCCCTTCAAGTTGACACCATGACCTCCGTTCCACAGAACAGGACTACCAAGACCATACCAATCCGATGTCACCCTGGTTTAACACAACAGGTCTACCAACCACGACCTACCACTGTGACTTCGATCAACCAAATGTACACCAACCGTATTCTGTGGCCTCAGCCACACCGGTACAAGAAATGGTTCAACTCCCAACACTATGCTTACACCAGATTACTATTCCTGTACTCTCTACCAACAATAAACGTTGTTTCACTCTAATACTCATTATTCCTTTCTCTTGCTACCATATGCTTAATATAACATTGCCTATTATATATTCAAAATATATAGAAAAAAATTAGATTAATATGTTCTTGGATTTGTCATTTATCTACATTTAAATTTTCAATTAAATCTAGAAATGCAATTTTAAGTTTATATAATTTTTAATGCACTTGATATGATGTGCCTAAAATATTTTCTCAAAACTGTATGTCAATGAAAATATATATATATATATATATATATATATATATATATAATGTCATTCGCATACATGCTTGTTTCACAGCTCATCAGTGTGACTAGACAACTGAATGCTTCAAGCCAGGATCGAAACCCAACTGATTTGCTATCAGTCGGAGTTTTTACCTCTAAGCCATTGGTGCTTCAACAGAGAGAAAACAAATTCTAGCATATTGTTTTTTATGAATGTAAACAAATGCCAGACAGCCAGAGTGCTCTGTTCATTAATGAAGAGTAATATAGCAGTAGATAAATGTAAAGATATAAATATGTCAGTAAATACACAGCCTAATCAGGGAAAAATTATTTATTTATTTTTAAGAAAATTTTCTTCTTTATCAACTCTTCTTGATCAAAGAATTCTGACTGATGTTAAATTTGATTGAAACTGTTGATATTTCCTGGTGTGAATCACATACTAGACAATACACACACACACACACACACACACACACACACTATGGGCAAAAAGTTTGGGGCCAACCAGTTGCCTAAAAGCTGAAACCTCACCAGAGGGACTTCACTTCATGTAGGGGTTTATTTTTATTTTACAAAAAAGCATATTAAATGCATTAGTTGCTCACGGAAATGAGACTGATCACAATTTTGATTTTAAAATATACTATTCTAATTAAAAGAGAAAACAATTCACTAAATCAAAATGTTTAGAAAGTGCTTTAATTGCTAGATAATCTACAGTAAATTTGCATCCAGTTTCTTAGGTTTTCCCATTCTTGGCAGATCTTCTATTATCACAATGTGGGATAGTTATGAATAAGTGATAGAAACATAAACAAAAAGAAAAAAAATCTAAATGAAATTGGCTAAATTATATACCCAAAAGATATTAAAAAATTTTTTTGAAATTTAAAATTCTCAATGTTTCTCTTTCATCTGTGTACATGTTTAGTTGTATCAATTTTCCAATTTGTCATGTTTTTTTACCCTGAAATTTTTCTTGATACATAAAAAAATTTACATATGATTATCCCATATATACACACACACACACATATATATATATATATATATATATATATATATATATAAATGGAATAATAATAAAAAAAACGAAAGAATATTAATCTACAACCCAGTGTGTCCAAAGATTTTAATTTTTAATTTTTAATTTTTATTTTCTTATTGTTCAATATATATATATATATATATATATATATATATATATATATATATATATATAAGGCAGTTATTCAATAAAAATATTGAAGTCAGTTATTAGTTGCAGTTAGAATTTGAAAAAGATACCATATTTGCCCAGACATTAGACACCCAGATTTTGGAATGGAATCTTTAAGAAAAAAATTGAACACATCATAACTAAAACATAAAAATTATAAACTTACGTTTTTATGACACATTCACTAACCATGAAGAAACACTTATAATATTAGCACAAATTGTACTACTGGTATTTTTTTATAGAAATGAGGTATGGTTTAATTATCAGGACATATTTGGGAAAATATATTTCATCATGCATTTATTGAAAATTGTTTTAGTTGTTTTTCAGGGAGCAATATCTGCGCATACAGTAAATTCATAATTATTCATAATAATAAACTAATTTCTACAAAGAAATCTATTGGTATCAGTAAACTCTGATACATATGGTAATAAGCAAAAAAACCCAGAAATATGGTACTCGTTGCTAAATGAAATCATATACCATACATGCTGAAAAGCGACTTCCAGTACTTGTATATCAACAAAAACATGCATAAAGCAAGCAGCAATATACCAGTCAAAGCAAATATTTCTTGTAAAATCTGGTATTTCTACAAAACAAACAGCAAAATATTATGCAATTCCATAAATCTGAAAGCATTTCTGTCGTCCAGTACATATGCAAACAAAGCAAATATCAGTAAACATTGGTACGAGACAAGAAGCAAAAAAATAAATCTGTAAATTTTAATGAAATCTTGCAAGTCCAGTACCTGCATACACAGGAAATACTAGTAATTCTGTAAAAACTGGTACAAAGCATTCAGAAATGAATTTCTGTGTCATGCTCATGCATGCAGTAAAATCAAATATGATATTTCAATAAGTAACAGGGGAAAAAAGTGGTAATATGAACTGTCAATACAGTGAATATCATTAAGAAAAATATACAGGCCTCCCATAAATGCTTTAATCATCAGAAAAACATTATCTTCAAAGTCAGATATGGTAAATCATCATCATCCTCAAAACGTAAAAACAGATCAATGTTGACCTCCAAATAAGTCTCTTCACTTCTGGCTTCAAACAATAAGTCACCCCCAGTTTCATCAAGGGCATTACTAATATCACACTTTTTAAATGATTTAACAACGATTTCTGCTTTTACTGCATCCTACAAAATTTTATCCCATTTACACAACTTTTGAAATACTGGATTTTTTCCTTCCTCCTGTAAGTTTCACTTCAAAATCAGAAGACTGAAACCATTTCTTCTACTCCTCCTTCATAAATCCTTTAAAAGGGTTGTTAATATTGACATCTGGTAAGGCTTTCTGGAATTACAGCTATATGAGTTTTCAGCTGTCTTTGTTCTTAACAACCCCAGTTCTGTGACATCAAAATTGATCCCATACAAACAAGGCAGGTTTCTTTAACAGCCCACCAGGATGCCTAGATCATACCTTTTTTTTGTATATATTTTCATCCCTTTGGGATGGACATGAACATAAATTCTGCAATTTTTCCTTAGGTAATATCTTTCTTTTAATAATCAGAAAAAGTGCCATCAGCACAGCATGATAAGCTAAGGATGTAATGCATGTTTTCATAGCCAGATATTTTAACAGTAACAGTTTTTGCACCTCTAGGTTTCTACTGTCTTACTTGAAGGTACATTGAAGGTCAGAGGAACTTTCTCCATGTTGCCTATCTGTGAAAGTTCAAAATTCTCCCGTTTCTTAACATTAATGACAAACCTGTGGAACTGAATGATTTTATCTTCATATTCAGCTGGCATTTTCTGTGATATTTTTGTTCTAGCTTGCATACATAGGTTATTTCTCCTCATAAATTTAAAGCAATATGATACTAAATTTGTGAAACCTTTCTTTTGCTCCTGTCACACTGGTGGTGTTGCTTCTAGCAACCCCCTGGTGTAAAAAAATGATAGTTTTTATGGCACAAAAAAAATGCTGGATTTTATGGCATCTAGCCTGGTTGCTACACAAATTTTTGATCACGTGAGACATCACTCAGTCCATGATTGAGTCTCCTGTGCATAGCACAGGTGATCTTATGTCACACGAGAGAGGAGAGCTGGTCTATTATTGGTACCTCTGTTCAGTGCTATCTGTCTTGATTGATTTATATTTTCATTTTTAAGAGATTGCCCTGTCCAAATTCTGTTCATTTAATATCCACGTTTTTGGTTCTTCAATTTCTGTTCATTTTATATTTCCTCCACAGAGATTGTGTTTACTATGTTTTTAGCATTTTTCAACTGCTTCTCTTGTTTTCTCCAACTTCGTATCATTTTTTTATTTGGTGGCAGCCCAAAGTACAATTCCACTACCCTATTGCCATGGTCCTTTGTGTACTCAATGACACTAAGCTTATAGGGAATCTTATAACAGTCTCTGCATTGGTTTTGAGCCATGGGTTTGCAACAAAAATGAATTTGAAATGCAAGAATGTGGTAAACACTCTACCTCTGACCAGACAGCAATGCAGTGTATCACTTGTTTGGTTTAGTTAAGACAATTAGGAGAAAGATTCAAAGCTACTATATGTCTGCTGTGATGTTTTGTGATGTCGCATTTGGCAACTTGGGAGCAACACTGTTAATGTTTCATCAATGTTGTCTCTTGAATGCAAATGGTAACTGATGTTTGAAATTATTTTTGTATTTCTTTGGCCTTTCTGAATATATTTCTGAATGATATAGTGTATATGTTAAAGATGGTTGTTGTCAATGTAAATATGAGAAATGTATGAATACATTGTTCAGATTATGTTTACTGGAGAGTGAAATAACTTGTTCTTATGCGTGTTCCATTTTCACTCAAGAACGAATGGGTCTGATCCTCATGTTTTGTCACAATAAAGACCTTAAATAATCTAGTACTGGCTAATTATGGTCCTGCTACATTTTTCTTTGGGCAGGCTAACACTGTATGATAAGGTTTAAATTACATTGATCTGGGTGGTGGGAGGTCAGCGACTAGCTTGTGTGTTTCGTAAGTCAAATCTAGATAGATAATTTCTTTAATTTCTTTTTCCTGGGTGAATTTTTTAGGAATATTTTTATTGATATCATGTTTCCAGGAGTCCTAGTTTCAAAGCTAAGCTCTATGTGTAGACTGATTCCCTTTCATACATAATACTGCTGTATTGGACACAGGGTAATTTTCTGGTGCATTATTTGGGGAAAAATCCACATCCAATAGGCTGGCAAATATAGTAATTGATAACCATAACAGAAAATTGTGTAATAAAAGTGAATGCATAATAAACAGTGATTGTGAACAAAATAAAACCAGATGCAACTGTAAACTAAAAAATGCCTGTCCTATAGAAGGTAATTGTTTGGTGGAAAACAGTTTATTTGGTGAAAACAGAGATAGAAAATAATAATAAAGTCAAGGGGAAAATATATATAGGGCTACTGAAAATGAATGGAAAAAGGTACTATAATCATAAGTTGAGTTTTAAAGACATTAAATACAAAAATACTACAACATTGTCAGTGGAAAATTAAAAGAGAAGTAAATAAGTCCTCAAAAATTAGCAGTACATGTAAAAATGCCTGAAGAAAAAGCAGCAATAACAGAATACTTAATAAAAAGTAACAGAGTTAATTAACAGATACAGACATAATATAAAATACCCAGTATTGTGCAACCTGCCTAGCTTTAAGGGTTTTGGGTTTTTTTTCTGACCCACTCCCCATAGTAAAGTCACCATGACTAGGTAGGCCCATCCACAGGGTTTTTTTTCTGTGGTTATTTTGTTTTTCTCCCATGAGGGTTGGGTTATCCACAGATTTTTTAAATAAAATTATTTTGTTTTATTTACCCTTCCCCCATGATGCTTTTGCTTTTGGGTAGGTGTGTTATGGTCATGGTTTATATAAAGCTGACCCCCTCACTTCTTTCATTTGCCTTCAAGTCATCTGAAACTGTGAATGTGATACTTGGGTAATGATTTGGGCTGTCCTTTGATAGGCATTAACATTGTGAAGCATTTTTTGATCTGTCTAGGTAATCTAGGCATTGAGAATTTTTCATTACTGAGTAGTTAGGTGTTTTTCTTTTCTCTTTCCTTCTTTGAGATTTTCTCTTGATTAGGGTGTTAGGTCTTTTGGCAAGTTGTCTGTTGGATTTTCTTTTCAAATATATTTACCAAAATTACACAAAAATATCTTGAAATACTAAAGAGTAAATTTAAATATCTTGAAATACTAAAGAGTAAATTTATTCAATAAAATCACCATTGGCTTTAACCACTGCATCTTTTCTGGGCAGTCTCCTTGTTTAAGTTGCCCAATGCTGCCATAATCCTTACCTTCAGTTCATCTTTGGTCTTACAAGGAGTTTTGTTGGTCTCTTGCTCAACTGTGCCTTACACATAATAATCAAGTGGGTTGCAATCTGGGGAGTTAGGTGGTCAGATATAAGGGGTGATGTGGTCACAGAAATTATCTGACAGCCATGACTGGGTTCTCCTGCTTGTATGGCATGGTGCAGAGTCCTGTCACCAGTCATGGGGTCTTCCAGCAGCCACCCTCTTGATCCAGGGCAGAACTAGTGCCTCAAAGCACCTGATGTAAGCCTGCCTCCGTGTTGAGTCTGTGGCCTTCACCAACAAATTTAGAAGTTCTTTCCTTATAAAAATAATCAGAGTGAGTTTTCCAAGTTTCCGTACCTTCATAATCACTATTAGACTCATCCAACTCTTTCCAAATCCTCTGCACTGTCCTCAGATTGATACCCAAACACTCATAGTGGAGCTTCCTGTGTGAATGCCAAGTAGTAGAGCATGCTGTTTCCAAATTTCTGTTAGAGTGAATTGTGTCATTTACCCCCTCACACCCAGTATAATAAAATATAAGTTAAAGCTTAAAATATAAAATAAAGTGAGGGCTCAATGCCAAAGTCAACAGAAATTAAATATATTATAATAATATTATTAAAACAATTTTATAAAAATCCACTACTCAGTTTCATCTTAAACTTTGAGTGTTATCATAGTGTTATTATATATATATATATATATATATATATATATATATATATATATATAGTGTGTGTGTGTGTGTGAAATAGTTATGTATTTCTCATAGGTGCCTGGTGTAGGTGTTTGAGTCCAGACAAAAGCCTGCATTTAAAATGCTTCTTTTTTTTCTTTTTTTTTTTCAGAGTAATGCAAATCCATCAGATTTTAAATATTACTTTAACCCAATCTTCCTACATTCTATTCTCCCTTCATCTGGTTTTGTGCTATAACACAGTTACCTGAATAAATATCTTAATCTATGCATATATATATGTAAAAATACATAAGAAAGAATATATTGCTCTATTTTCCCAAGATTTAGCTCAAATATTCTGCACTTGCAGAATGCCAACACAAAGCAAAACCAAAACTGTTTAGCAAACTGATTTTTTTATATCATTAAACATTTCTCTGCTATTTTCATATGCACCCAATGCATCAATATTTATGTCATGTTGAGTCACCAAAAGAAATGATGTGCACACACACAGCTGCCATTTCCTTATAATATATTATAAAAAAGGAAGATGACAATTTCAAATCTTTTTTTAATATAAAACACTAAAATTTACTTGCTTGAGGAACTCTCTTTTGATTTCTCGCTTCTCTTTCACTTACAATTGTCAAAAATTTAAATGCAATGTCAATCACCATCTTCTGTCTTCCTGAATTCTCTTCCTTTATTGTGCTTTTTCTCACCTCTCCTCACTAAAATATCCTCATTCTCTTTCATTCCCCTGCATCCTAGTTGCATCACTGCCTTGCTTGGGATGAAATGATTGAAAAAAAAAATTCTGAGAGTTGTTCAGATAATTTTTGCTGCTTTGATGTTTCCACAACATTTATCCAATCCATTTTGCAACCTGCTTCAGAAGGAAAGAAAATGCTATTTTTTATAGAAAAAGATAGTTAATATAAAATAAATTGTACCTAATATATTGACCAGCTTAGCTCATTTCCAGAAATATGAGTTGCAGAAATGATACCATTAATTATAATATAGTTGAGTTCATACTTCTTTCTTTTTATGTGTCATGTCCTTTCAGGATGTAGGCGATCATGGGTCTCAACTCCCCCCCCATCCCTTGTAGCTCTCAATAAATTTTGTCTTTTTGCCACCTCCCCCAGGCCACATTCTGTCATCCACTTTCTCAAGCCCACCAGGTATGCCATGTGTTGCTTTCCTTTGTCTCTTTTTCCCTCTATTCGACCTGTGAGTATCAGATTCTCCAGGTCCCTCTTTCTCATTATGTGTCCCAGAAACTTCAGCTGCCTCTTCCTTATGTTAAGTATAAGCCTCCTCCTTGTTTGGATCCTCTCCAAGACCTCATCATTGCTCATATGCTTGGTCCATGATATCCTCAGCATCCTTCTGTAGAATCACATCTCTGCCACTTCAAGTCCCTTCTTCATCTTTGAGGAAATCGTCTAACATTCGCTGCTGTAAAATAGGACAGATGTCATGTAACAGCTCAGTACTCTTTTCTTTGTTAGAATGAAATCTTCCTGTCTTGCAATACTCTATCCAGCTTTTGTAATGTGTCCTTGGCCATCCCAATACATCTACAGATCTCAGTTTCACACTTTCAGTCCTCAGTCAAAACGCTTCCCAGATATTTAAACTTTCCCACCTGTTTGATTTTAGTTTCCCTGATCTACAAATCGTATTTCAGTATCATCCTTTTAATGATGACTATGCATTCTGTCTTCCTGCTCTCCTTCACTACTTTCTGTAGGAGGTTTTGTAATTTCTTTTCCCGTGTCTCCTATCAGTACTGTGTCATCTGCATATCTTATGTTGTTCAGATTGTGGCCACCAATGCTGAATTCCAGTAGGATTTCCAATTCTCTCAGAATTGCCTCACTGTATAGGTTGAATAAATCCAATGAGAAGACACATCTTTGCCTTACACCCCTTTCTATTTTTGTATATCTGCTGAACTTGTTCTCTATGTGCATGCAGTTTGCTGCCAGTATAAGTTCTTGATTATTCTATCTTTCCCAAATATATCAAGCTTGCTGAGCAATTCCAGCAGATCCTTGTGGTGTAATTTGTCAAAGGCCTTTGTGTAGTCTTTGAAACATAGGTGCTTGTCCTCCTGCAATTATCTCTTTCTGATAACATTCTGAGCATGAATATCATATTTCTTCCTCCAGTATCTTTAATGAACCTGCACTGTTCTTGTCCTCTTTCTGGCCTGATTCATGCTCTGTTCATCAGAATACGGATGATGAGTTTTGTTACATGGCTCATTAGGCTGATTTTTCGGTGGAGTTCACATTTGTTTGTGCCTGGTTACTTAGGCATTGCTATGAAGATAGATCTGCTGAGATCTTCTGGTATTTGTTATTTAGGTGATCTTGTCTATGCCAAAGTCATCTAAGGCTGTCAGCATTTCTGTTACAATTCCATCTGGCCCTGCTGCCTTGTTTCTATTCAATTTGGCCAGTGCAGCTTCTACTTTGGTTTTCAGAATTCCAGGTATGTCAGTAGTTTTATGCATTGCTGGTTGTTCTCTTTCATCATGGAAGTGTTCTCCAATATACTCACTCCAGCGTTGAAGAATTTTTTCCTTCTCTAATATGAGCATTCCGTCTTTTGATTTTAAACAACCTGTTGCCTAGCAAGTTTTCTGTTTGTTCCCTTATTTGTTTATGCATATCTCCTTTGTTGGTGCTACTCAATCTTTCTATTTCTGCTCATTTTTTGTTTAGCCACTCTTCTTTAGCTTGCCTGCATTTGGTCCTTATTTCATTATGTAATTTTCTGTATTCCATTCCATATCTTGACAGTTTTCTGTCTCCTTTCCATCATGTTAAGAATCTCATCAGTCATCCCTTCATTTTTTTTTCTTCTTTGTCCCTTCTCCTTTTGGATGATATTGTTTGCTGATGTCACTAAAGCATCTCTTATTGTGTCTCATTTTGAGTTTACATTGTGTTCCTCGTATCTTCTTTCCATATTGTCCATATATTTTTCTTTCAGGTTTGGGTCACTCAGGAGTTTGTTGTATTGCAATTTGAGTGCTGCATTAGACTTCTTCAATTTATGCAGTTTTTAGTTGATATATAACAGGATGATGATTGCTTCTGCAGTTGGCACTTAGGTAGGTTTTGCAGTGAATCATTACATTCCTGAATCTTTTGTTGATAGTTATGTAGTCAATTTGGTTTTTAGTTTCTCCCTCTGCCCTCTTCTTGTCTATTTTGGCATTTAGGTCTCCCATCATAATGATGACTTCTTGTGATTTGCAAAGAGCCTTAGCACTGTTTAGCATGGAGTAGAAAGATTCAATTTCCTCTTCCTTACTTTGTGCTGTCAGTGCATACACTATTATGATAGATATGTTGAAAGTTTTCCTTTCAGCTTGACTACCAGAATTCTTTTGGATAGTTGGTAGTATACTAGAATGCATTTCTTAAATGGTTTATCCAGTATTAATCCTACTCCTTTGTTGTTTTTCTCTCTGCCTGCATAAATAATCTTGTGCTCGTTGCTGTCAAAATCTTTGTTGTTTGGCTATCTGGTTTCACATACAACTAGAATGTTGATTTTATTTCTTGTTTCACATTATCTAGCTAGCTGCAGTTGTTCAATGTCTGAACATTCCATGTCCCGAGAGTTATTTTATGTTTGATGTGAGCAATCGCAAGAACAGTCCAGTGACATATGTCACTCATGTTATTCCTTTTCAGACAAGGGATAGGTTCCAAGGAATTTTATCCCATTTATGCCATTTATGCTAGCAGTCACTGGATGATGGTCAGGTGACACTTGTTACACATGTCTATCCTTACTGGGTGAGGAGTTAATTCCTATAGACTTAACTCCCTTCACACCATTAGGTTTCATATTGTCTGTATTGTTAGCCATGATATGTCTTGGGATTGATAGTGGAGTGGTTTCATGTTGCCTTCTCCACGGTGGTTTATGCAGACACCACCTCTAGTTAGCTGGCTGTTGACTAATTGAGAGTTCCTCCGCCCTTTGTTAGGTCTTGTTTTTTGTCCTACTGGCTTGTTAATGACCCGCCTCTCTTGGAAGAACTTGGAGTAGAGTAGTCACTTTAGTCACCAACATTTTGACTGGAATAATTACCATTAAGGTGATAGAATAGAATATTGTTTTTATTTTTTTTTTAAATAAGTTTTAACTTAGTATAAGTTCCATTGCCCCCCTATTAAAACAATATGCAATATGTTAAGAGAGCATCATGGAAAGAGCAATTTTTATTACTCACAATTGGAACCTTGTGTTAAATCTTGCTAAACTGAAATCAATAGTCATTTACTGAAATGTTTCAGCTAACTTTAACAGAATATGTCTCCATTTCAAAGACCACTGCACTGTGGTTGGTTAGTTTGAGTGAACGACCTCTCCCCAACCATTGAGAATGGCGACTTTGCGTTTCAAATAAAATTGGACAAAGGGAAAGGAGCAAAAAAAAAAAATATTTCTTCATTTTCCTGCCCTCATTTATCTAGCAAATAAATGTCTCAGTAGTTACCAGAAAGTTCGAGTAAGTTTTATTACACATGCATTTTTCTTTTCTTTTTTTTTAATTTACAAATTACCCTAACTGGTCTGAAAATTAAAATTAGAAAATAATACATGAATAAATAAATAAAAACAAAATAAAATGCATCTAGACAGCATCATGGAAAGAGTGATTCTTAGTCCTCACAATTATAACCTTGTGTTAAATTCACACTTGCTTCACAGGATAATAACTTCTGCTTCCCTTCTTAATATCTTGTTTGCACTTCATTCCTGAGAGAATTGTATGAGGTTTTCTTGTTCTGCCAGATTTGACTTTTCTACAAATTTTTTGAGTAAAGCTTTCTTGTGTTTAAGTAAAGCTTTCTTGTGTTTAAGTTTCATTTTAAAAGGACATTTAGTTTCTTTCTTATATTCATTCTCATGTTTGTATAGAATGTATAAATCCAATCTTTTGACAAACACTTCTCTTTTAAGCAACCAACTTTAATAGGGCAATTGTGAAGAGTAGTTATGTAATTCAAAAACTACCCTGATTGTTTATTATCCTCAATTCCTTTTGATTCATTCAATGGCTCCTCTTCCATGGGGTCTACTTGTTGTAGCTACATAGTAGATGTCTTTGAGATTCATCCTCCTATTTTCTGTTTTAGAAATAAGATGGATAATTTTTCTTTGAAGGATACTATTTGTATCCTTTAATTCTTTCTTCAGTTTACCAGGATCAATGATGATGATGACGACTTGTATTTACCAAATTTTTCTGTGAATAAGAAATCTTTTTACTTGAAGATTTTACATCAATCAAAATGTGGTAACAACATAACAACATTAGGTAGGAATTCAATATTTTGAACAACTCTTGGAAGGATGCTAACTCTTCTCCAAATTATTTACAATACACTACAGAAAGAAAACTGCAGGTACTGTGAGAGGAAAGAAGTAACCATCAATATTAAGAAGAATTTATGGTCATTAGTGAGAGGAACAGCCCAAGATATCAGCTACAAATTGGAGACATCAAAATAAAAGTACAGAAATTTAACAATCTGGAAACTGTTATAACAGACAACAGAAATTGTGACATAGAAACCTGAAGATACATTAGAATAACTAAAGATACCTTCCAGAAATTAAGCAAAATATTAAAAAAACACAAAAATTTCATTGGAAATCAAAAAAGTGCTGGAACTTTATATAATATTAATCCTCCTATATGGCTGTGAATGAAGGACAATTTTCTTATAGTAAAAGAGATTTGATGAAACAAAGTTGTGGTTCTACAAGAAGAATGCTGAGGATACCATGGATATAACATGAGCAACAAGAGAGTTTTAAGGAAAATGGGAACAAAAAGAAGAGATTGGTGAAATTTCTGAGACACATGATAAAGAAAGTGTGCTTGGAGAATCTGACATTCACAGGACACATTGAAGGTAAGGAGCGGTAGCAAGAAACAGCAAGTAACATCCCTAATAAGTTTGTATAAATAGATGGCAGCAAATGAACAAGGATTGTAAGGAGTTGAACATTACTTAATTATTCAGGAGATAGAAACTTGTAGAAATCCATGATTGCCCATGAATTGAAGGGGCCCAGCACATAAAAGTCAGTCAGTTATGTGCAATATATGATGCACACTTAGGCAATTATGTATCTTTCAATACATGACTGATGTGACAGATTTTTTCCCACGGTAGGTTGCAATTTCTTTCTGCATTAGACCAGTTGCTATAGAACCTGGTCTGTCCTGCTACTCACCCATAGCTGGGGGGAGAAGAAGAGGATTCATACCTTTCCTAAAGTTATTAGCATGTAAGTGAATGTAATGGATTTGACTGGAATTCGAACTTGATTCTCCAATTCCTCAATACGATCCTCTTTCTATTACTCCACCATGCCTCCATAAAAGTAGAAGACTCTAATAGCTGGTTGCTTTTATTTACATTATTTGGACTATTGTCCTCATCTTTGTCGCCATATTTATTACAATGTTTTGGCCATTGTATGTGTTGGTTAGATCCAGTGTCAGGACCCAAAGAGTATGAGTTCAATACTCAGTTAAGGTCGTGGAGAACTTTCAGAGGGAAATTAACAGGAGATAACTGATAACTGACATCCATTAACATGGCACGTGGAAGTAGAACAATCTACCCCAGTGAGCGAAATAAATGGTTAAGTTCGACATTCCAACCACCTGAAGAAGGCCGGAGCGTACAATGGCCGAAACGTTATAATAAATATGGCAACAAAGATGAGGACAATAGTCCGAATAATGTAAATAATGTACATAATACCTCGTCTCAGAAATATAGACAGATACTGTTTGCTTTTCTTTGTTAACATGTTTATATGTCTTTTTGCTTCTGTTTTAGTTTCCACATTCACATTGAAAGGGAATTTGAAAATATATATATATATATATATATATATATATATATATATATATATAAGGAAAAATAGGAAAATTTAAAAATTTAACATTTCACTTTTAAGTTTCATCAGAAAATGAAATATAGAGGAGAAAAGAAAATTGGTATTTTTATTTTGTGTTGTTTGTTTTTCATTGGTTAAGCAGACATCACCTCTATTTCCTTTGTGTATGATGGTAAAGTATTTATCAGGCTTACTTCTAAGTATTTTTGATATAATAAATTGTTATTTTTATTTTAATGCCACCCTATTTAGAAGAGTACATAATTTATTACATAGAAAATAATTAGATGGAACCCTAATAAATATTTTACCATAAATAAACACATTTTATTATATCGCCAACTTTTATAAAATACATACTTAAAGAATCTAAGATTTGTCTACTTACATCCACAACTGGTGCAAACTAGATTCTTTTATTCTCACACAAAACAATCCCCCAATTAACATACAGACATTATCAGACATAAAGAATGGCTACTGGATCCTCAAACACACATCCACACATATTATCAACCAAATCCTGTATAGCCCAGCCTAAATTGTGATACACAAACACACAAAAATTATACACACAAACACTGCTTGACAGGACCAATACATGTGATTAAAAAAATTAAATTAAAAGTCAAAGAAAAAGAAAATTGCTTAGGTGTACAAGTTTTAATCAAGTGTGGAGATGCAAAGTAGCTTAATGGTGACCAATGAAAATGAGAAACTGAATTTTGATGTTGAATCAAATGTCTTTATTTGGTGCTAAATGGTCTTGGAAAAGTCACGAATTGATTTCTTCCTTTGCTCTGTCCCATTACTAGATATCTTTTAAAAAGAATTATTTCATCACTAGCAAAACAATGGTTAGCAAAGAAGAGAGTACTTATGCAAACTACTCCCCCATAAATACCTTTCATCCAGACTATAGTAATATTAACACATTGACTACCAAAATCATTATAGGGTTTTTTTTTCTTCAATATTTTGTCAAAGAATATGTTAGGCATCAATGAAAGATTTTTTTTTCTCAGTGCTAATATTTTTTAAGAAAATGGCCACCAAAGATTTTTTTTCCAAACCTCAGAAGCCATGTCTCCAACTTGTGGTGATGGCTACTTTCCTGTGTGCATAATTTTTTTTTTCAGGATTTCAAAATGATATATATAATATACATTATCTTCTAACAATTAGATACTTCATGGTAAATAAAGAAGCATTATTATGTGCTATAAATGTGATTTACATTTATTTTATAATTATGGTTACATTATCATATATTGGTGACAAAATTAATTTTGTAAATATTCTCTTGGAGCTCCTTTATAAGATCCAAAGAAGAATCAGAAATATTATTAGTCCTGATCTGGCAACTTAGCTTCAGTCATTTGCCCACTGCCATAAGTTTGCCTCTCTGTGCCTTTATTTATAAATACTTTCATGGTAATTGTTTGGATGAGTTTTTTGCTATGGTACCTAGACACTATGAATTTAAGTGCAAAACTAGACTGGCAGCAAGATCTCATAAATTTAAAGTTGAGCTAACTAGATGTAGCTGTAACTTCTCTACTGAGAGTTTCTTTTCTCACATTTCTCACTTGTGGAACTCCCTCTCGGCTCCTTGCTTTCCAGCCAACTTTAATCTGCAAAATTTAAATGCAATGTCAATTGCTATCTCATGTCTTTCTGACTATTCTTTTCTCTTTCTACTCATTACTCATGTTTCTGTTCCTAATTCCTCCACATTATTTATACCTGCAATACATTTTAACAGGACGGAAAGTGTAATACAGAAATCCAAAGGCACATTGGGATAGCAAAAGATGCTTTCCAAAAGCTAAGTAAAGTATTAAGAAAGAAAAAATTTGTTAGAAACAAAGAAAAGAGTACTGAACTTTTATGCAATATCAGTCCTCCTATATGGCAGTGAATGTTTGACAATCTCCTCACAGATGAAGAAGACACTTGAGACAACAGAAATTGGTGAATATGGAAGCAACAACAAAGTTTTATAGAAAATAGAAACAAAAAGAACACTTATACTTAACATCAGGAAGTGAAAGTTGAAATATCTAGGTTGCATAATGAGGAAAGAGGGCTTGGAAAATTCAATACTGACAAGACAATTTGAAGGCAAGAAAGGCAGAGACAACAACAAATAACCTAACTAGCTTGCTTGAGTAAATAAATGGATGGCAGAGTAAGGTTTTGGAGAGATAACTAAAAGACAACATTTATTAAGAAAAGTAGTATTATTAAAAAGGACAGGAAATTATGGAGAGCCATACTCAACAACGTTTTAAAGGGACATGGTATATAGAAGAAGAATACATTTATGTAGCATTCAAGTAAAAGATAAAAGTAGCAGAATGCCATTTGCATTTTCCCAAAAATTTTACAGGAAAGTCACACATAGGGAAATATGTATGGATTGTCTCTAATATTTGATGAAGCAACTTAAAATGAAAATATAATCGTCGCCAGTATCTGGAGACATGGTGTAAACTGAAATGCCATGTCACCAATATATGGTGACATGGCAGTCAATGCTGTTATACTGTGTTTCAAACTTGATAGGAATCAGTTTATTTTTTCTTTATATTAGTCTCTCATTAAAAATATTTTCATTTTTATTCCTTTCAAGGGTTCGTGTATGTTCTTAAGTATCAGAAAATTAATCAAAATTTAACAAATTTAAAAATTAATCAAAATTTAACAAATTTAAAATTTAATGAAAATTTAAATATCTGGGTAATGCTTTAACAATTGATGAAAAATGGGAAAAAGTTTGTCAAGTGTTACAGTTATGTTTAACTCTTCCCAATTCTGTGGTGCTGCAGTCTGCTTAACTACAGCAGGTTTGCAAGTTATTAGGTGTAATGCATTTGCAAAAACAACAACAATTCCCTGGACTGGTGACTGGTGACTGGTAGCTGGTTCAATAATGCAATCAGAAAACTTTGACCTGCAGACAAAAACTGATCTCCAAGTCATACACTTGATTGTCCTTTTGCTAATGAAAACATCTTAGGCTTGGGGAAATTACTTCAATTAACCAATTCTTATTTGGCAGGAGTGGTGGAATAGTTGGTGAAAGGAGGTGGTGATGTCAACTTGTAGCATTTTCCTTGGCAATTGCAATGCCACTGCTGTCTCTACTTTTGACCCTACAGTCCAACTACTTGATCACTTGACAACAACTTCTTCAAGGGACAAAATCAGCCTGCTTCTATTGAGCTATCACATCATGGCTGGGCTGGGGTTAGTTTCATTTATTGTCAAAAACCCTTAATTTATCATTTTCCAAACTTCTCCAAATTTAATTTGTTCCAAAATCTGCTTCCAGGTTCCCATGTATTTATTGATTGAAAAAACTTCTTATACCTACTTCAGAGTGGATTCATACTGGTTACATATAGTTGATTCCCTTAACCAATTAACATTACCTGGTAACAATTATAATTTTTTTACCAATTAGTTTTCTATCTACATATATATTTTCAAACTTGTTGTGATGATATAACCCAACTTCCCCATTCACGATAATGGACGGACTGGTTGCCGATTAAGTACGACCACAGCAGACAGTCAAAAAAGGTCTTCGTTTGTTAACACCTATTGAGGTTAGCATACTCCCGACTCTGTCTCTGTATTTTGACATACCTACATCCGATTATAAAATTATTATTGAAAAACCAACACTCGGGTTTACTTTGTTTATTATATCTTGCACGAGATATAACAAAACTTATCTAACCAGATAATTATTTCTGGAAGAGAAAACCCAATAATTGACAACTGTGATCAATCATTTTGTTCAGCTTTTATCTGTTTAGCCCAATCTAGATTTTCTTTCATGGTCATAATGTTTCTTCAACAACAACTTACAAATTCTTGAGAGAATTCTGTTTTCATTGAACTGACATTTTACTGAATTTTTTGTCTAGAATAATATCTAAACATGTGGATTCTTTCTTGTCAACATCTTGCAAAATATCAACTTGTGTTAAAATTCCACTTTCTCTAGGTTTTTTTATTTTGAAATAAAGGATTTCACTTTAAGTAGAGAAAACAGATTGCAGAGACTTCTCGCATGCTTGTAAAATCCAACAACTTATCAAATTAATTCCCATTTCAACTGGCTACTAGATATTGATTCACTTACTTGTAAAAGCCACTCTAGTCACTGTTACATATTCTAATAGTCATAGATCGTCTTCAGATATGTACATGAAATAAAATTTGGGGTAATGTCCTGTAAAGATGAAAATACATTTGATTCACTCTAATGCATTTAAATGCTTCTGGACTTTTCAACAATTACTGCCATATTCAGGTGTTCATAAAGAAATCATTTTTCATATTTTTGGATGATATCATTTTTGACACCAATGAATATTCATGAAGTATCTAACAAAGACTGCTGAAAGAATGAAGAGTTTCATACGTAACATTACATTGTAGCAAGTTCTGCTTTCACTATTGTTATAAGTAATTATAAGCCTGAAGGAAGAACAGGCAATCAATAACAGGAATATTGGAGAATAGAAATTATAGTAGAATGAACAAATTATCAAAACTTTGGACATATTCCATCAGAAATACTCTTCAGGAAAAATTACTGGAAAGTAAAATATAAAAGTCACCCTAACTAACATTTGCACTCCTAATGTTTCCAACTATTTTGTATATGGAAATAGAAAATTGTTTATCACAAACTATTTGAATGTGATATTTTTAATGTTTAAAACCCATTAAAACTGCAATATCCTTCAAACTATAAAATTTATTTTTAACATATTTAGCTTTGTTTTATTCTTGTTATTTTTGCAGAGTTACATTTATGTTTCTTTGTAAAAAATCAGCTTTGATTCAAGAATAGATTAAACTAATTTTGTAATGAAACTTTTCATTTCAAATGAAACATTCACTACTTTAACTAGATCACCTCAGACCCAGTGTATGATGCATTGTAATCAGTGACTAAATTTAGTCCAATACAATGCAGTGAGTGTGAGAGTACTCAGTACAATTAAACTCATTACACAGTAATTGTGAAAATAGATTGTTAATCATTATACTATGGCAAGGTGTTTCTACCAAAAATATTTGCTACCTGCAATTATTTTTTGTTTTAACTTCTGAAATGATTTGTCTTAATTTTTATTGTTTAAGTCAAAAGAAAAAGGAGCCCTGATGACAGGAAGGAGTACAACAAATGCTCAACTAATTGATTTCTGTCTGGAAACAATTTGTAACTTTTTGGGACAGAATAAATGACTTTGTTCATTCAAAAAAAAGAATAAACTTTTCCAACAATGGTATGGACACTATGTTAGAATTTATTATGCAAATTGATATAAACCAACCAATGGCGGAAAAATGTCAGAATACTTACATGATAAATATACTATATGAACCACAGCTTAAAATATCAGTTTTTATTAGAAATATTGACAATAATTTATTTGATGGTTTGCAACTTTATTCTATAACTCTAAGTTCATCATAATGTAAATATATATAATAGTATAGTTATTGATATCTATTTTTTAATTTCTGATATATAAAGATTGTAATGAGTCATAAGAAATATATGACTTGAAAATGGAAACAAGATTATAAAGTTATTAAGTAAAGAGGAACAAAATGTTGGAAATTGAAAGAAAATTGATCAATTGAAAATGAAATTGAAGATGTTGATAAGAATAAAGATAAAACTAGCTTTAAAAATGCTTTTAATGCCACCAAAAGAGAAAAAAAAGAGAAAACTTTAAAAAAGTAATAAGAAAAAATGGCTTGACCAATGAGAAAATATTTGAAGAATCTGATATTAAGAGAAAAAGATGCAAAATATTAAGAATTTTGGCTAAAGAAATGAAAACAACCAAACTACCATTTAGTAAATGTCCCAAAGGGAAACATGTAAGTTGACTGAAGAAGTACATGGAAACTGATTTCTCAACAATGATAAATATAGAGCTACATTAAATAGATCTGATGGTTGGACTACAATATAGTCAATGAAGTGAGGGAGTTACATTTAGGGCTAGTATTGTAGGCAACAAAATTATAGGTTCCTTCAAAGTTAATGATGGTGTTGTATAGTGTTGTTCTACGACATGTGATCAGCAGTCAACTTCCTCTCATCTGGCTCTTTACATATTATCCCTCATATTAACCAACATATGCAAATAGGTAAAATCCATCATAAAATTTTGTTGCTTTATCTGATACCAATGTTTTAGAGACCCCATTCTTAGGAAATATCACTCTTAATATGTGCTTTATTGTAGTCATTTTTCTATTTTTAACTTTAAAGGCCATTCAGAAAAGGAGTTTATTAAAATGAGAAATAGTACCATGCCATTAACATGTAATATGAACATGAGACCATGGTTCCATCTCTTTAGGCCATGAGTATAGTCTCCTTTGTTGAAAATTCTTTATTTCTGCACATTTTGGGCATTTCTGTATATATTTTTCTATATCACAGCAATACCCCAACCACTATGCCTCCAATTTTAATCTCCTCTGTGCAGCTATTATCCCACAATGCATGTAAATCATGTACACTTTTTATAATATATTTTCTTACTGTTTCTAGTGGTACTATCACATCTCCATTGCATATAATGTTGTTTTCCATGGTAGCTCCTTTCTAGGCTTTCTGTGCTCCAAACAATGACCAATATATCTTTTTCAATATTTGAATAATGTATTTTTGCTACTGTCAATCTTCTTGAAAGGTACATTATACATTATTAGATGGCCTTCTTGCAATAAAATTACTGACACAATTCATTCACTTGCATCTGCAGTTAATGTAACCTCCTTTATGGGATCAAAGGTTTTTACAATGGGTTTTTCTATGAGTATCTATTTTAAATCCTCAAATTCTAAGTTTTGCCTTTAAGTTAATTTGAAATCACTATGCTTTTTACAAAGTTCAGCAAATGGTTCTATTAAGCCACGGTATTTCGGTAGGTATCTATTATAAAAATTAACCAGTCCTAAAAAGATTCTAATTCTTTTTTATTAGTAGGTACACATACCTCTTAAATTTTATTAATTAAACTTGGATCTGGTGCAATACCATCTTTTGATATCTGGTACCCTAAATATGATATTGTATTGCAATCAAATTCACATTTTCTGTATTTATTGTCTTCCCATCATTTTTTTAGCTTTAACACATGTTCTGTTTTTTGCTTTTAATTCATAATTAGTGGTGGCACGGAGGCAAATATTATCTTAATAAATAATCATGTTATTAATTTTGTCAGTTAATACCTTTTCCATTGCTCTCTGAAAAATGGCACTCAACATTTTCACTCCAATAGGCACTCTTGTCCATTTTAGTAATCCTATAGGAATGTTTATTGTGGTAATTTCCTTGAATTTATTATCAATCTGTATTTGATTATAGGCAGCATTTAAATCATTTTTTGCAAAAAATTTCATGCCTGATAATTTGTGGATAGTGATTTGGATATTGGGAATAGGAAATGAATCCAAGCATATTTATCACCACATATTCTTAAGTCAACATCTTTTCACAAAACTACAATGGGAAAGACCCATTTACAGCCACCTGGAACATGCTTCAAAATTCCATCCTTTACCATTTTCTTTAACTCGGCAACCACTAAAGGTGAATAGATAATTTACAGCATTCAAAATAGGAGTGAGTATTATTTTCATTTAATTGTATACCTCATTAACTCTCTTGTTTTTACTTTTACTGAATTTACACTATTGATTAATTTTGATGTATCCACCTTTAGAAAATCTATTCCTAGTAGTCCATTAATTTTTTTATATTCCACTATGGTAATAGGAATAATTTCAAATTGGTCACATGTTTCAGAAGTTCCATTGAAGTAGTCCAAAGTTCTTATAAAAGATCCATTGAATTGTCTCAATTTCAGATGACTCATTTGTTCCCAGATATTTCTTGGGATTATAGTGACTTTTTAACTTTGCATACAGACTGAAAATTTTTTTTTTCTGCAGTTATGGCAAATCTTTCCAAAAGTGGGGCATTTTTTTCTATCAATTTCAGGCTCATACTTACAGTATTTGCATTTCTTTTTTTTTCTTTTTTTTTTTTTAAGCATTACGCCCCAAGCAAGGCGTGAAGCCACTAGGATGCAGGGGGTTGCAGAAGATTAGGAGCAAGAGCAGATAGGAGTGATAGAAGAAAGGATGAGGAGAGGAATAGTGGATAGATCAAGGTAACTGAAAATGTCAATTGACATTACATATGTTTCAACATTGTCCTCACTATACTTATACTTTTTAATCAATTCCAGATTTTGTATAACTTCTACACATGCAGATAGAGACAAATTATTCAATTGTAATTGTTCCAATATCTTATATTTATGAGATATATCAGCCATACTTTCAATCAACTGTAATTGAAACAATTTATCCTCTATAGTCAAATCTTGAGATCCCAGTTTCTCAAATTCAGAATGTACTAGCTTCTCATAGTCTATGAAGATATTGTGTAACCCCAGAGTTTTTTCTGGTCAGTGGCAACTAAATATTTAACACCCACTCGCCGACCTCAAATTCCTTCTGACCATCATGGATACCATGTAGCTGACTCTGCAATCGTTAGTGTGTAACTCATTGTTAGTGGTATCATGACAGTGTGCATGGTTCCACTCAACCAAGCTGGCATTTGTCTGTTCACAACCATTCACTCCTCTGCCATGTTGCATTTTTGGTCTCAGGGGGTTAGAAGATTGCTTCATGAAGCAAATTAAAGTGATGGCAGTTTGAGAATTTAGGAGCTGCACAAAAAAAAGTATCCTTAACTCCGGTTAAAAATGTAACAATGATTTGCTTTATACGTGATTTGTTGTATACAGCAGTTTTAATCCTTTTCATTTGTTGTTATAATCAAATGACAGTAAGATAACCTTTGGAATCTGCATCTTGTTTTAGTAGTTACTTAAATTTCTAAGTTCTGGTCTTCAGGTCTGGCACAAGGTCTCGGTGGATGATGTGGATTCCAGTAGCAGAAGTGTGAGGACTGTGTGTGTGTGTGTGTGTCTCTCTCTATGTCTCTTGTATGTCAGCTGTCCAAAATCTCCAGCTTATATGGAGTCCTGCATTTGGCAGATGTGGAGTTGACTAGGGATGTGTTTGGTTGTTGTCTACCCTAACCATCAACCTTTCCTAAATTTCCATATATAAAAATACATTTACTCAAGTGGTTTTCCAAATTTGAAGTTGTCCATCCCCCTTTTGAGAGTGGTCAGTGGGATCAAGCCAACCCTTGTCCAACTTTCTTTATGCCTCACCTCGCACCACAGCAAATCTCTTTCTCATTTCCTTCTCTTCCTTCTGCCATTTTCTCAGCAGCCAATCTCAACCTGCTTCCTGGGATGGAATGACAAATTCAACTTCCAGATGGCACAGCAAAAACACAAGGGATTTTTAGTTATCAATCCTTATGTACCAGTTTCCCCCATGCTGGGATCTCTTGATCAACCCAACCATTCAAGAAACAGGAAAGAAAAAACTATTTCCACTCACACAACCCAGACTTCTTGTCTCTGGTCACTTCAAAATAGTAATTAATTTTTCCTTACCACTTGCATCCAAAGGAATCCAAATTAATGTTTGGATATAAAATTCTTCTGGATGAATGTCACAGAAACTGTAATGAACAAATGCGCCAGGCTGGTCTGTGTCTCTGTGGGGATACTTTTCTTCTGGGTGGTTGATTCAAAACAGATGATTTTCCCTGGCATTTTTCTCCAGTGGAATTATGAATGTTATTTATTTCGGCATCCACTCTGGTTCCTTTATCATCAATATATGTTTTTATTTTATCTGACATCTTTAGGAATACCTTGATGGTTTCTTTCTTATCGAATGGAAATTGGTTTTGCTCAATCTTACCGAATTCTGTTTAGCTAAATTTGTGTTCAATTCTTCTTAGAATTCTCTCAAAAAATGATTTTTCAATACATTTTGTTTTTAATTTTCTTCTCAACTTTTCAACCTATCTTCCTGTCATCCTGGGTATGACAATAAACTGCATCCAGCAGCAAGGCCTATGGCCAGGCAGTGTTGAGGAACGTGGAACCACCTTTTAGTTACTGTTGTTTCTGGGTCCACCTTGACCTGGGGTGGTAGCACCCGTTAGGATCCCAGCTATGGGCAAATAATTTTCTCCTCCCTGGAACTGGAGCCTGAATACTATGAAAGTGTAAGAATTTTTTTTTTTTGTAATAATAATACCAGCAACACAAATTGCAGTATATAAAGTGCACATTCACAAAACCTGATTTCAAAAAACCAAAATTTCCCCTCAATGGGGCCACCTGTTTGCCATGGGTGGTGACCCATGATGCCTGAAGATGGAGTCCTGGTGACTGAGTAACTCCCGATCTGGTATAAAATGACCAGGAGTTTTCACAACATATCACTTCAGTCCTTACCTGGGATAGACAAGCAGATAGAATAGCCCAATCCATTCCAATCAGCTAGTCACATAGTAGCAAGGGTTAGTTGTGATGATATATAATGGGTTTGACAGGGCCATGAAACCTTACAACATACTATATTTGGGTAGATATGGGGGGGGCTCGTATCCACTCTCATCACAACTATACCTTCTGCATAGCCCTGGCAGATTAGGGCAAATGGGATTAGTCCCCCTGATAGTGTCCCTTAAGAAGAAACTCCAATGTGGGTGGGGAACACAGACAGTGAATACAAAAATTAAAATTATATGGCTATCTCTTATGAGCGAACCAAGAGACAGTATAAGATTACTGAAACTGAAAGCGAAAATGAAATAGGAAAAAATCAATTTTCAACTTTCATTGTTGTAGAATAAGTAGAGGGTGATATATCAAAAGTGTCTCCTTTCGTGTTGTAAAGGGTTATTTCAGACATAATCAAACCACAATCTGTTAAAAAGATAAAGAAAAATAATACTCTATTAATTCAAGTGATATCCAAAAAAGACACAGAGAGATTGCTAAAAATCAAGCAAATTGACAACAATAAAGTCAAGGCCTACCCCTATCAATTTCTTAATTCATCAAAAGAAGTAATAAAATGCACAGAACTGTCACTTTGCTCATCAGAAGAAATTGAAAATGACGACATGTAAGGAGTAACAGATGTTAAAAGAATTCAAGTAAAAAGAAATGACACAGTAATAAACACCAACACATACATTTTGACATTTGACAAACTGACTTTACCAAAAGAAATAAAGATAGGTTACACAATAGCCAAGGTAGAGCCATACATTCCTAATCCTCGTAAATGTCATGTCAAAAACTTGGTAATCTTCAAAATGTTTGTATGAGAACATCAGTCTGTCGAAAATGCGGGGAACTGTAGACTGATCATGATGAGTCATCTTGTGAAAGGCCCTCCTTTATGTCCAAACTCTAAAAAAAATCATCCAGCAGACTCCAAAGAGTGTAACATATGGAAAAAGGAAATAATTAGAAGAAAATACACACAAAATATCTCATTCCAAGAAGCCAGGGAACAGTTTGAATTTAATTCACTTCAAGCATCATATGCAAATATCACTAAAATATCAAATCAACAAAAAGACATCCAAGAATACAATGCATTAAGAAGCCAAGATCTTATAACTCTTATTAATGAATTAAAACGTTTAATAGAACTTGTAAAATGTATACCATTTATAAATCAAACTCCCATAGACAAAAAAATCCTGTTCTGTCAACCTCAAAACTCTATATGTACAAAACAATTAAATCTGAAAATTCCAAACACAAAACTCAAAGAAATAGAAACCTCTAAACATTCTCAAGAGAATCAAAAGGTACATAAAAAAAATAACACAACTTTTAGTGAAGAATCAAGAAAAATGGACATAGAGAAATAAAACTAATCACAAACAAGGGAATGGTCATCATCCATACAAAGATCATTGAAAGAACCTAATGGAATAAACTAAGTGAACAAAATCAAACAAACAAGTAGAAACAAAAGAAGTTCAAAGAACAAAACATAACAAGAAACAGAATCTAATAAGCTGGAGAGTATAGAAAGTATGGACACTTCATCCACTAAACATAAATTGGACAAGTAAAAATTCATGAAATCTAATACATAAACAAGTATACAATCAAACATATCCTACTAAATTGATGTAACCTTTGGCAAACCCGTATCAAACATTACAAATCAGATAACTTAAAATATCAATCCAAGTAACATCATAAATTTCATTAAAGAAGTTGGGCTCTACAGGAAAATTTAAAAGAAAAAAATAAATAGTATTAGTATGAGTTAATTTGTAGTGACTGGTTTTGAAATTAAAGTAAATGAGGGATAGAAGTTATGTATGTGTGTCATTACATGTGCGTGTGTGTATTTTTACATTTATGTGTGGATGCAGGAATGTACATGCAGGTTTTTTTTTCTCTGTGTGTGTGTGTGTGTGTGATTTTGTTTGAATAAGAGGATAAGGTAAAAGTTACAGATTGACCTGATAGAATAGCGAATTTCCTTTTTTTAGAAAGTGCTAGTATAAGATAGATTTGGGTTGGGTACACGTGTAGGTTTAGTTAATGACTTAGTATCGCTATGGGATTAGTATTTAATATGTAAAACATGGGATTAAACTATGCAATAAAGATACCAGCTCACCTCGTTATGGATTTCGGAAGTAGTAAATCAAAGCTAAACCAGATGAAGTAAAAAGACAACACTATATAGGAGAGGAGCATGAAAAGCCCTGTTTTCATTGGCTGATCCTGACTGACAAATGTCAATAAGAACGGTTGGTCAGGCCTTACTAGGCATGTGATTACTGTTTTTGCAATGTTGCAGTGCATAGCACGACACTTTTAAGGAGATGGCCTGACTCGTCTAGAATCAGGTCGGGGTTGCTGTTGGAGGCAATATGATGCAAAACCCGAAATCGGTAATGACAACAGTGCATCACTTAAGACCACCCTTGATGCATCTAAAATGTATTATTTAACTAGTTTATCAAATCTGCTTACATTGTTTTGTAACCTAGTTTGGAAAAAAAAATTATTTCCAACAATGAATTTTTGGTTTCCGGCAATACTTTTATGAAGGAAAAATTATTACCAGCTATTCATTGTTGAGAAAAATTATTATCAGCAGTATGTTTTTGAAGAAAGAGTTATTACGAGCAATATAGTTTTGAAGGAAAAAAATGTTATTGGAGATAATAATATAATTTCTCCTTCAATTTTGAAGGAAAAATCATATTACCAGCAATACAGTTTTGTAAAGGAATATTACCAGCAATATGTTTTTGGAAAAATGTTACCAGCAATATATTTTTGGAAAAATATTACTTACAATCAATTTTAAAAGGAAGGATATTGCTAGAAATACTTTTTTGAAGAAAAATATTACCAGCAATAAAAATGTTATCAGGATTAAATAATCAATTGAGGTTGATATCCCATAAATCTCATTTAATCAATCATCTTCCTGCAATTCCAACAATTATCATCCAGTTAGTAGACTCTCTCCTATTCTTTCTTCTTTTTTTGTTTGATCAACATCCAGAGATCTCAGTGTTTCAAATGCATAATTGATTCATCTTGTTTCTATTTAATGGACAGAAATTTGCTTCTTTCCATTATGACAAGTTTCTATTTAGCTTGTAAATTTGTTTTTATCATTTCTGAAATTTTGACAAAGGTCAAATTCTCCAATTGTTTTGGGTATGCTATAACAGAAATTTTCATTATAGTTTCACAACCTGCAAAAGCTAGGAAGAGATCATTTCATTTTATTCCTCTTTTGTCTTGCTGTCTTCTAATTTTTTTGCTCTAGCTTGAGCTGAAAAACACCAGCTCCAAGTCTCACAAATTCTGGTTTGTTCAAGCAATTTAAACATCCTCAACAGCAATGCGATATTGTTGTATAGTGTTGTTCTATGAAACGTGATCAGTAGTCAGCTTCTTCCCATCTGACTCTTTATTCTACACTTTATTTATCCTATAACCAACATATAAAATAATCCTATTTGCCAATCCCATTATAGATGGTATTAAGATAAATGCAGACATCACTGTATATTCTTGAACAACATATTTTTATTGGTACATGTCATAACAAGGAAGCTTTCATCTAAAAGTATATTCATGCAAAGCTATGCATCTTCATATTCTACAAAGCTCACTACTATCCATCTTGCCAAAAAAAACTTTCAACATATCTAAAATAATGTAATGGCTTCCAGCCTCTTCAGATATTAATCCAATAGAAAACTTATCATCCATTATTAAAAGATATGTATATGAGAATGGAAAGTAATATTCAAGCAAAGAAGATATCTGGGAATCAATAAAAATTGTTGCATTTTATGTTAAAGTAGAAAGAATAGATTTTAAATAATAGCCATTATAAACTGAAACTGAGAGGATAAATTGTTGATGTAAATATATCCTAAAATTTTACTGACAACATTTCGGTAATACTAGTTTTGCCTTGTGGTATATGTCAATTCAAAGACATTGTCTTTGCAGGTTTTGCTATTGTGAAGATCAGATTCCTATACTCATTCTAGAAATGTTTGATTAAGAAAACAATCAACTCACCTTTGAGTAACTCCATTCTTCTCTGTTTTTATATTAACCTCACAGCAAGTGAAATGTGTATGCTTTTTTTCTCTATTTCCATTTTATAAACACTAAGCAAGAAATAATTTAACATTTCTAGAAACTACAATTCTACAATTTTATATGCTTCTTAAAGGTGTGGAAATACATATATGTGTAGGGGCATCGATGAAACTAATGATAAAAAAATTGATTCTCAAGAGAGGGAAAATTCATAAATATATATGTAGGTATGTTAATATGACTAATGTTGAAAAAGGCATTAAACTTAAATATTTATTTTCCAACATACTTGCTTGTCAATGCACTTAATTCAGTATTGAATATGAATCACACAGATCAAACATTATATGGCAATGGTAATATTAGTTATTATAAAAAAACAACTTTAGGCTTTCATTGACTGAGTAGTTAGTGTTGCACAAGTAATGCTTTACTTCATTTCCTGGTCATCAGGCTGGGATAAAAGTGTAATATCTGTTATCCTCATCTCTAATGGCAATGGTAATGTTATTTGGCATTCATTGACTAAGCAGCCAGTGTCACTTTCAGTTGCAATCTTTCGATTAAGACAGTTTTTGAGGAAAATAGTTTTCTCAAGTTCCACTGTTACTGCTCTTCCATTGTTGATGGTGGCTTCTTTCAAGATCTTTTACTTGAAGTTGTGTGTAACATCAGCACCTTAATTATGTCATTCTCTCTTGTAGTTAAATGTGCTACCCATTTCAGTTGTTGCTGCTGTTGAAAGTCCTCAAGTGATATAGCTTCTGTTATTTGGTACAGTTCTTTCTTTGTGATCCTGCACCACAAGTGAGGTTTAAAGAAGGATGGTCCTTTCTAAAACCTAAAAGCTTCATTTTCTTGAAGCCATTTTAACCATTAATTTGAGAAAGTGGTTGTATATAGCTGACAGTTAAAATATTTTGGAATGTGTTTGGCACCATGCATAACATCCATAAAATCTTGACCTGATAAGGTTATTTAAGAACAGTTTGAATTTTTAAGTTAATGTTTTGGTTTTGTAGTAATTTACAATGTTGTGTAAAATTGACCCTTGTGCAATTTTCTTATGTTCTTGTTGTGTAGAAAGATGACCAGCCTTTGCTACAAATTGTTGATTCTGCTATTCCCTATAAGAGGAACATCAGCTCATGGGAAAGTTGCCACAAAAAGTGTAGTAATGTTGAGTTATACACATTGCTGCATTAACTATGGTATTCGCTATTATTGCATTTATTAATCCATGTGATAAAACAGTTTCTTCACTAATCTTTTGTTCCAATGTTTTCCATGTAATATTATTAGCCAGAACTTCAAGCTTATATAAACAGTATAACAGATGATGTCAGTTGGCTTTTGTGAGTAACATCCAGAATGGATGAATTATTGATCGACCAGCTATTGGTCCAATCCTGGGCTATTTGCAAGAAGTGAAACCAGTAGTAGTAGCAGCAATAATGGATGGCACAGTAGTATCCCAACCAGAGAGACATATACAAAGTGATTCCTCTGCCATTGGCAATCTGAGAAAGCTGACGTGCTATTGCTGTAATAAGTTGGGTAATGTGGCATGGATTTTGTTTAGGGAAAGGGATCCAGGGACAAACTTGACCCCTGTAAGACAGTAAATGTACTATCAGCACTCATTGACACCAGATGTTCCTGGTCAATAATCAGTGCACATTGCTGTCAGTTGTGGAGGAGGCAACACATAGATGTTGTAACAATCAGTAATGTATCCCAAGCATGCTGTGGAGCTGGAGTTGTTACAATTCACACAGAGCAAGGTAATCGTGCTGATATTGGCATTACAGTCATGCAAGAAATACCTATTGGCTATGATCTGCTGATTGGGATTGATGCCATACAAGCATGAGGTTGAGCTGTAATTATACCAGCTGGTGATGTGCAGCTCAGCAGAAACAAAGAATTGTCTGCAGCAATCTCCATTAGTGAAGCTGACTTCTGTGCTACTTTTGACTACAAAGAGAAAGCCTGGATTGCAAAGTGTAAGTGGGCAATAAACAAAATACCAAAGCCGTTGCAGAATGCAGTTCCAGAATACACAGTATCTAACAAGATCCAGGCTGCATATGAAGAAGAGTTTCAAACATGGATTGCTAATGGTTGGCTGATACCATACACCCAGGAATGACTAGGACCACAGCAAGGGCCTGATACCTCTGATGGCTGTTGTACAGCCCAACAAAGACAAAGTGCATCCAGTTTTGGATTACCAAGAATTGAACCACCACATGGATGCCTTCACTGTAGACACAGATATATGTGCTGCCAAATTATGGGAGTGGCACCAGCAAAGCATTAATGTACCCTTGCTTGATCTATGGAGGGTGTATCTCTAGATATGTGTCCATGAGTCACTGTGGCCGTTTCAAACAGTAATAATCAAAGGAAAAAGGTACCACTTGATGCATGTAGGATTTGGTCTCAATGTGGCACCTCACATTATGAAAGCCATCATCAAGACTGTGTTGTCCCAAGAGGAAGTGACAATGAGAGCCACCTCATCTTGATGATATATATGTAAATGAAAGCATAATGTCTGTAGATGAGGTCAAGGAGAAACTAGAATCCTTCAGGTTGGCCAGTAAGAACCCCAAGCACTTAAAAGATGAGATTTGAAGTCTGGGGGGAGCATGATACTCTACAGTGGAAGCAAGGGAGTGCGGTTTCAGAACTCCCTGACATAATTATGTGCCATAACATCTTATCCAATTGCAGGAAATTACTAAGACACTTTTCTGTCTGTCGGTGGCTTTGTCTAGCAACTAGAGTAGTGAAGATGTGAGCAACTGCAGCAACAAAAGGATGACACGGTAAATGACATCCCCTCTCAAGCAGATGATGGCTGAAGTAATCATCAAAATGTGCCAAGATGAACCCACTTGAGGTGACTGGTGCATAACCAGAGAAGTTGTTAATGCATAGGTTGATGCAACTCCCTGGTGACAGGGTGTTATTCTGGTGGACACATGCTGGCTTCATCCAACAAACGATGCTCAGCATATCAATCTGGGGGAACTTAAAATAATTGATTAACAAATAAAGTTTGGTTGTTGATGTCACCTTGGTTGTGTCAGAGCAGAATCTAGCAGATAAGCTAGCTCATGGGCCAAAAAGGTGGCTTGACATGATCAAATGAGGAACCGAACCATTGCTGATAATGTGCGCCATTTTAATAGACCAACTGGCACCTGAGCATATCCATGCAATACACTATCAAAGTGGACATCCTGGAATTCAGCGTACAGCCTACTTTGTCCAAAGAGTGTGCCTCTTGGCTAAAAAAGCAGTTATCAAGTTGGTAATACAAGCCTGCAAGAAGTGTTGGACAGTAGACCCAGCTCCATTGGCAAAATGGGAGACTTGAAGTGGATAGCAATTGGTGGCAGTTAGGCATGGACACCACATACTACAATGATACACATTTCTTAACACTTACAGATTGTGATTTGATACATTTCAGGGTGCATCAACTGTTATGTGACAGCTACAGGCAGTATTCTGTGAACACAGTCCACTGGTTGAATTACTGATGAACAATGCCCCAACCTTTTGTGGCCAAGACTTTCAGGCCTTTGTAGACAAATGGGAAGTACATGTGCGATATTGATGTACCTACATTCCAGAGGGTAATGGTATAGCAGAGCAATGTCACTGCACCATTAAAAGAATTTCAGTCAGAACATGGTGCTCCCTTCAGGAAGCTGCATATTGATACAATATGACTCTGACAGATAACTCCATATTGTCAACTGCACCAGCCAACAGAATTTACCAGTACAAAAAGTATGGGAAAAGGATAGAGGCATCACTATTGCCTTCTAGCAGTGTAAATAATCAGTATCAAATGGGAGACAAGGTCTGGGTCAAGGCTCTGAACAGCTAATGTACCAGCAGATTTGGTAAAAGGCAAGTTGATGGCATTGTTAAACCCCAAACAGTATTGGTGATCAAGAGATCAAGGGTGAATGTAACACAAGAGAAAATATCTTGCCTCCTGGTAGAAAGTGGGTTTGGGCATGTCTTGCGTGTAAAGTATCCCCAAAAGAAAATGGCAGCTTTACGAGTTGTATATTTAAGAAATAGATCTCTGAGTTGGATATTTTCGTGAGACTTTTTTTGCACCTAAGCAAATTTACTGTCACTCAAGCTACAAAAAATGCTTGATGAGGCAACAGAGCAGTGTGACTGTAGTAGGGAACAGAAGACATGTGTTTTGGAGTAGTTGACTTACGCTATACCCACAGTTTGGTGAACGAAATAGATTAGAGAACTTTATTCCAAGCACAAAGAAATTGACTACAAAAACAAAATCATTTAATAATTTTTTTTTAGACATTACTTTTTTTAACCCAAATTTTGTTGAGTACATTTTTCAGTTTTTACTTAATTCTATATTGTCTGAATTCATATGATTTTCGTTTTTAATTTCAAGGGATGAAAAACAATTTTAAAACTCAATTCAAGTGAAAATAATTGTTTATAATAACTGTTATTATAGGAATAACAACTCATCTTTTCAACGAGTATTATTATATATCCTGATTCATTGTAAATGTTAGTCCTAATAGAGAACATCCCTACCTGACTTTTTGATAAGGTCATGTGATATAACCAATAATTGATGAAGAAAACTACAGGAAATTAAAGACACCTGATGATTGCTATTGAATACAGACGTTAATAAGCCAAGTATAGAAATAAGAATCAATTGTCTCTTTGTTCTGTTTTTATCTTTTATTCAACTTTTTATCTTTTATTCAACAGAAAGACAGTTTTAAAGTAAACTGTCTTTCTGTTCTATATTCAACATCTTTAGAAGTTAACCAGCTATTGCGAAAGTATAGCAGCAAAGCTCTTCTCAAATGTATAGCTTACCCATGTTAATAGTTATAGAGAATCATTGAATTTACTTCAGTGTTTGAGACTTTATCTCTCTTGCATTCTATTTTCCAGTCTATGAAGTTGGAATAAAAATAGCCTAAAAATGACCACTGGAAACAATAACAGAAAGTAAAATCAACGAGACACGAAATGTGAAGATAAATTAATTTTTTTGTCTTATCAATATCCAACAAATTGAATCCCAAACTATAAAATATAATTTGCTAAAAAGTCAATGATTTTATCTCCAACTGCCCTTAATTTCCTGTCAGCCCTAGTAGATCTTTTAGATATTAAGAAATGAGTTAAGAAAATGAGTGATAAAATTTGTTACAAGATATTAAAAATAACTATTGTACTTATAAAATTTGATTTCATCTTTCAAAATAATAATGGCAATTTCTCATCTCAAAACAAAAATTATCAAAGTGGTACATTTCCAAAGCATTGGCAGTAGCAGCAATAAAAACATAGCAGCAGTTGCAACCTAATCAGCAGCCAAGATTAGGTTTAAGGCTCTAAGATTACTACAACAAATTGTTCTACAATGGCTTAGTTGGTAAAAGCATTGGAATTTGGTGATATAGTGGTTGTGAATCTAATCCCTGGGTCAGGTGGTGTGTACTTGAACTCAATGGAAATGAGCAAGCAATAACAGAACAATACTAAATAAGAACAAGTTGATATCCCTAGCCATAAGCGGTGGAACAGACTACCCCCATAGATTAAATAAAGGGTTCAGTTCAGAATTCCATGTAGGTTACCCAGATCAATATAGACCCGAGGAATCATCTAAATACCAGATAGCAGCTGAAATGAATGCCTTTGAACTCTCAAATATAAAGTGTTCTACATGAACTACTTCTCATGAACTAAGTACATATAAAGATAAAGAATAAAATAGAAAGAAGAACATGATACTGAATGAAATATTAATACTCTACCTACCGCCTTCCATTATCTAAATTATGTACATGTGCACCTAGTTTACTCTTTTGTAATGTCTTTAAATAGAAAAGAAAATGAACATTCACTTTGTGTGTTAGGAAAATTAAAACTGTTTGCATTTATGGAAAGATCTAAACTGATTCTTGAAACTATTAGTTCCTGAGATGAATGAGATATTACCTAATAGCCTCCCATCTGTCTTGTCATCTACAATGCATTCTTGTAGCTTCTAGTTAATATAAAAGCACCACACTGATCTGCTTTATACTCGGGAAAGGCAACCTGTCACATACATGATTGAAATTCAAAGAAAGTGACAACCACTAATGACACAAACTTTTAGGCTTTCAGCAAACTCTCAGAAATGTGAAATAAGAGAAAAGTAGAAACAGTCAGCCATTGAGTCCTCCACAAATTGACAACATTGAAATCAAATCAGCAAACACAAAAATGTTCACAGATGAATGTAGAGAGAGCCATTTCTACATTGTTAGATATTTTATTGAATGTTACAGTCCTGAGAAGAAGGAGATTGATAAAAGAAAAAGAGATAGCTATCAGTGCAATCAAGTAAGTGAAAAACACATGAAAGAATCATCTGGTGACTCAAGAGGCAATTCTCTTGCCATTGGAAGATTTTCATAGATGTAAATATCAATGCCATGCATACATATCCTGGAATTCTTTTAACAAAGAGAAAGATAGCCTGGAACAGAGCATTTATTGGGAGTGATTGAATTAAAAGATATCTAAAGAATGTTTCAAGAGAAAAGATTCTACACTACAGAAATTGGAATGAATATCACAAATATTGATGAAAGAAAAGTTGAAAAGTTAAGTGAGTTTTTGTTTACTGGTTTAGTTATATTTCTTTTCATTGTATCTGTTATAAAAAGATTATATTTTAAACTTCCCTATCATCAATGGCAATACAAACTGGCCAGAAGGTGGCTAAGACTAAAGCATAATGTGGCCTCAGAGTTGCCCACTGGAAATACATGCAGAGACATCTATCCATGCACAATATGGCACTGCAAATACCCTAATATTATGCAACTGTTGATCAGAGCAACTTCTCTAAGCATTACCAAAGAGTTTGGGCACTTTACTACCAGTCAGACACAGCAACCAGCCTGGTGCCCACATAAAAGTCTCAGCCACTGATCAGTCAGATCACTAAAAAAGTTAAGATAGTTAAACTATTAAGGACATGGAAGAAAGGAACCAGTAAACCATATCCTAACCAGGAAACAAGAGATAAAAACTCTATTCCTGTTCAATAAACATGGAAGGAGTACTGGGCAGGTAATAAATGAATCTATCTACTCTTTTAAACTTGTTCATAGCACATGAGGCTGGGTGCTTTTATCAAGAAAATGTCTCTAGGAAGATTGCTGAATAAGGCTCTAGACCACTTCCAGGCCAAGTGGAAATTACTAAATTATTAAAATCTCTCTGAAGATTATATCAGGAGTTGAAATCAAAGGAATATTAAGATAAAATTAGATCACTTAATCAAGTTAGAATTAATACAAAACCTAAAGTTTAAATACACATACACATATATATTTTACACTGGTTATTGGAATAAAGAGCTTGTCATCAAATGGACCACTTATTTTTAAAATTATCATAATTTCAATTTAAATGATGAATAAACCAATCCATATGAAAAGGATACACAAACACATATATAATAAATAGCATAAAATTATCGTCACATAAGACTATTTTTAATATTGTTACTGTTAAAACTTTGAATAATAAATAACAGGGAGAAAATCACTAATACAAGAACCATTAGTCAAAAATAAACCAAATGAAATAAGTGTTATGACTTGAAATTCTTTCTTTACAAATTTAAAAATACAAGTGGCTGATTGTGCCAAAACCTTTCTGTATATTGTATCATCAACCAATAGGTATGATTTTCAATGCCCAAAATTTAAGCAAAACCTTGAAATTTATTAGAATTTGTACTTTTTATATCCATTATCAAAAAGCAAACACAAAGGAAATCAGAATATGGAAAGCTAGAGCATATGATGAACTCTAGAAAGAGTGAATGGTACGATCCACATTTTCCTATTGTTCAGAACTATTTCATTTGCATTAATAGCAAAAATTCTTCTTTTAGACAACACTATTTACATATTTTAACACATGATTTGATTTTGTGGATAGAAGTTGACACTGACATTTTTTCTGTTGTAGTTATAGTGTATTTGTATTTTAATTTCTTCATCAAATGTCTTTGTACCACCATATTGGATTAGGTGCAAGTAAATGCAAAATAAGTTGCTAAATGCAAGCAAATATCAAAAGAATAATATAAAATCAAAGGAAAATAAAATAAAATGGGGCTTTTTATTTTCTTTAACAGAAAAACATAAATCTGTTTAAAATTTAGGATCCCATCAAACATGTTTAACACATACACCCACATAACCATTAAGTATAATTTTGGTTGAACCATATCTACAATGATGTATTTTTGTAAGGTCGTATTGAACAAGTCATTGAACTAGAATGAGAAAACAATTTGCTTTTACTTAAATTCTTGATAGAAAAGTTAATAGTGGTGGCTCCCAATAGTGCAAAATCCAGCCTTACTCAGAGTTAATACTTTATTCTATATCCTATGAAATTGCGTTTTCTTTTTTAGAATTTTTAGAATATATACATGGATCATTAATTTCTGTATAAAGAATTTCTCTTTATACATTCACAAAAATCACAAGGTCAAGTGATGATTGTGGATAATCATTTCACATTACTTATTCTTATATCAAGGAATAGCATTAATATTGAAAAGAAAAAATAAACAAAAATATATGAGAAGGGGAAGATAAATCATATGAAGATAGATTTTTAGGTTTAAAGCTCCAAGTTCTAAGCTCAGGATTAAAGTAAATTAAAGAGCTGATTTGTGAATTTGGCAACATATTAATTTTTGGCCAGACTTAATGGAAATAGAATGAACAATGATGGAGCAGTCCTAATAAGAACAATCTAGCACTGTAGATTATATAAAGGGTTTATTTCAATATTTCCTGAAGATTACCCAAATCAACAAACACCTAAATGATAACAACAATAAAGATGAGGACATTAGTCCAAATGTAAATAATGTAAATAAAAAACCCTCATTACAGAAATTCAGAATAAAGGTAAAGTAATCATTTACCAACTTATTTCAGTATAATTCATAAATAGAATCTAGGATAATACATATATTTTAATAATACAAATATGAAATAGGATAAAAACACCAATACCCTGAATTTTAATCATTAGTGTACTGTTGGCAACTTTATTCTCTGCCATTGTAGGTAACTCTAGTCTTGAAATGTCAGGGTATTGAAATTTCACTGTTGTATTGTCATTTCCTTTTGTGGTATCATTCTAGTCAGTTGACAGACTGCCATAATATAAGTAATACTCATGAATAATGCAGTTTACTAAGGGTTAAAGAACTTCATGAAATATATCTTTTCTGAAAAATATTCCTCTTTTGTCTTGCCTATTTGACTTTATTACTTGCAATGCTCTGGTTGTAGAAAAAATAAACTATTTTTGGCTAAATACTGGTTGCAATCAGTATATGTTAGCTTTATCAAAAGTTTAACCTCAGATGTTATATATCATTGTACAGCAGTGAATTTTTACATTTGAATAAAAATTTCAATGGCTCTGTGGAGTTAGCAGTGGAATTAGTGCATTTTGGAAGAGTGAAAAAATATTACACATACTCAAGATGTATAGAACGGCAGCTAAGAACAAGTTTAATAATATATAGTTATCTTGTGTAATTTTTAAATGATTTCTTATCATTCCATATCTGGAAACAGAAAGAATCACACTCTCTTATCTGGAATAAGATGTGGAGCATTGTTGAAGAGTAGGAAAATTGGAAGAAACTGTATATATTATAACTGTGATAATAAATGTATAAGTGAAGTTGAAGTGGAGTGGCTTTCTTTTCTTAGCAAGGATAGGATTGGAGGTTAATGACTAATATATAAAATGAAGGAAGGCATTCAGCAGACAATGTTCAAGTTTTACCATTATATTAGAAGGTGCTTATGACTTGAGCCTTGAAGACCAGGACCTTGGTATGTTCTGTCACTCTGCTAATGTTCCAGACTCTCTATCAGTATGGACATGATTGTAGCACCTTACCAATATGTTTATTTGGCTCAGTGTTGAGAGGGAGTTTAAAATCATTGAACTCTGATAATAAGAATTCTGGACAGCTTCCACAGATCGTGATCAGACATTCTGGTGTTGGGTGGACAGTCTATATCTTGTCTCATAACCTGTGTTTTCTTGAAACTGATAAGTCCAAAGTTATGGCAAAGTTACTTGGTATTTAGATGAGCCAATTAAACATTATCAACAACAAATGTTTTTTATTTAGATGCTTAAAGTGAGGCCAAAATATAATTTTGTATTATTGAATCTATCTTGTACAGCTGAAGACTAAGGCAATCTCCTGTCATAGACAATTAATTATTTCTAAATTTCTGTCACAAAGAAGGAAATGAAGCAAAACTAGACATTCAGTACAGAATCTATATCATCATTTCAAACATCTTAATCTAAATTAACAATTGTTCGTTATGGATCCTAATATGATCTTTTATTCAAAAAGGCAATTTTAGTCTATTTAAAATTGAGGTTAAATTATAAAAATTACCAAGCATTAAAGAGAAAAATTTAACTTGGCACTTCAAACAAGATATTTAATTGAAATATTGGTATATGAAGTACTGACACATTTTTGTCTTCTAGTCAAATATTTATAATTAGTGTGTATGTTTTCAGTGCTACTTTTCTCTAAATGTTTGAAAATTGACTGATAGACAAGGTTATAAGGTGTAAAAGTGATATGATTTAATTTTGAATAGTTCACCTATCAGACATTTATAATATGGTGGACAAAAATAATTTGATGTACTCTTTTGTTTTTAATAATTGAATTAATATCACATTTAAAAAAATGCAATTTACTTTCATGCGAGATCTGTAAATAAACAAATCAATATTTCACTTAATATTCTTCCTGAAACAGTATTCTATATAATAACTCAAATGAAGAATTAAATTGTACATCATAAAAAAACAAAAAAACACTTCAAATTGTATTTTAAGAGATACAATTAACATCATTAAACATTTTATAATCCTTATCCCAATTAATTTTTCTTAATTATTAGCTAATCATTTAGATTATAATGTACTGTTTAACATTTAGCATTGCTACTTTAGCATATATTACAAAAGTTTGTATTTCTTTCTTTTTTGTTAATCAATTATGGCCAAATTAGAGGCATTATTTTGAAATTGCTATAAACAATATTATATTATTTCCTAAAGAGCAAATTAGCTCCAATTTTACAGGTTAAGTTCAATGTTTGTTTCTTATATTTCCTCCTTTTATTTATATATATATACACTGGGTTTCCAAAATGTATCAAATGTCTGCAAATGTTTCCAGCAAAAAGAACATAATGCTTTTAAACTGTGTATTGTGTCTCTAAATTTCGTAAAATGAGCACTGGGAACATTTGCATGCATCTAATAAATAATTTACCAAATTGTAACACAACTTGAAACATTTTGGTAGTTTTTCATAGAGTAATATATTTCTGAAGGATGCCATCAAAATGTTGGACAGAAACTGGATCTTTTTATTTATTTATTTGCTTTCATTATTTAGAAGGTCTGGTCTGTCAAAGGCAATAGAAAGGTTTGTAATAAAAGTTAATGTCTGTCTGTCACAGTTTGAAAGCATTATGTTCTTTTTGTTTATCTTGTTTATCCTGATCAATGACTTGTTTGTTTATCTTGTTTATCCTGATCAATGACTTGTTATTAAACTTTTTTTGTTCTTCATATCAAACTTTGATTTCTTTTATGTTTCCATTGTCTGTATAATTTGCATTGGTATAGCATCAGTCTTTTACATTTCAAATTGGCTTGATTTAAAAGAGAATAAGACATTCTTAAAGACAATAAACTTTTAATGGTCATATCCTTTTGGATGAGGCAGAATATATATATATATATATATATATATATATATATATATATATATATATATATTCACACACACTAATAAAACTGGATATATGTACATTAAAAATGATATTTTCAGAGGTGTACATATTGAATTGCATTAGAAGATATATAAACATATATCATTTATCTAATTTAAGAAAAGTTTGCTCTTATATGAAATCAGGTAAAATAAAACTCTGATAAATATGAATGTTTGTCAATGCTCCATCATGATTAGGTTTGTTGTTTTGCATTCTGAATCTAATTTCTGATGAAATGGCATTTAGCATTTTCACACAAAAACTCTTTAACCTCTTTGTCATACATTTTTTCTCCAATATTGTCCTCGATATATAAAAAATTATATATCATATCTCTCTCTCTCATATATATATATATATATATATATATATATATATATATATATATATATATGTGTGTGTGTGTGTGTGTGTGTGTGTGTGTACAGGGGGTGCAAAATAGATATACAGTAATGAAAAACAAACTATATATCCTTTACACATCCCCAGGAAAAGAAATCCATAGGGCTGAGATCATGTATATCTACTTTTGTAGTCCCCTATATGGTGTAATTTAAAGATTATAACATTTATATTGGAGGACTTTATTGTGTGTAGAATGTAAGATAATTCACACACATAGATATATGCATTTATAAATATATAAGAGGACACTGATTAGTTTCTGATATCTGATCAATTTTTTTTTACTATTGTTCACTCACCCAATAAAAGGTACAAGATCAGCTCGAAGTAGAGGGTTACTAAATGAGGCTGTTTTAAAGCTATACAAGAAGGAAGAAAGAAATACATATTATGAGGATATGTAGGATAGATAACAGTTGGACCTAGACTTGAAAAAAGATTCTAGCAATTGGAGAAACATCCACTTGAAAATCTGTCCCATGATGCAAAGAAGCTGTCTAAGTGAAACTTACTCCTCACCAGTGAAATATGAAAGGAATGAATTGCGTTGATTCAGTTTACGTGACCTGGCAGGTCTCATTGCTTTAAAGGTTTGTACTGATAGAACCAATGCTTGTTGTTCACCTAAAGATCTATCAAAGAAATAGTAATAGAGTAGTTCAAGGTTAGTAATGTTTCCTCTGTGGAAAAGGGGTTGTGTAGGATATAAAACAATTCATCTCCCACAAAGCTGCACAAACACTTTTGAACTCTGTCAAAGCTGGAAAGTAAGGATTAGACTGCTCCAGCCCAGATGAGGCAACAATACAGCATTTTTGGTCAGTTTTGGCTCTTGTAAAGATAGAGCATGGAAGGAGGACTTAGACACTTTCTGGAGTGGTACAGGGAGCTAACCACTTTTCCAGCATCTTTAGTTTAGTTATAGAGCATGAATTAGAGGACTGGCCATTGTCAATGACTTTCTTGGACTTACTTGATAGGACAAACTTGATAACTGAGAGGACTCTTCTATAAATGTAATAGAAGAAGAGTTGGAAGAAGTGAGTCAGGCTGAAAACATTTATGTTGGCCATACTATGACCACATTGTCTTGGTGGCTAAGTTTCCATTTGAATGATAAATCTAACATTTCTAAACATTTATAACAGCATGCCTGTCCACATTCACAATTGAGAAAAATTCTGGTTGAAAATACAACCATACTTCTTCATGGAAATAATAAACATAAACTAAAAATGCTTGAAGCTATCTATATTAAAAAATTGAAACCAAACCTTAACAAAATTAATTATGAATACTGCACAGATGTTTTTCAATGTATACAGCAGTCTAAAATATTGAGCTTCATACTAATAGTTTCCATACTTATTTCTCTTTTTTCTTATAAAGAACTTTTCACAACCTCATAACTTAGTTACCTCCCCTGGATTGTTAATTATGCTAACTGCATTGTACCTAAATTTGTGTTACTCTCTTCACAAGTAAAAATTTTAATTTTCAGATGAACACAGGTAATTTGTCTTTGAAAGTAATAAAAACTACATTTGTTGTCTTAAAAAACAACACCCTGATGATGATTACATTGTGGTAATGTCAAAAGTACTCAGAATAAAAACAACATGAATCAACATGGTAATTTTTCTCTCTTCTTTTAATAACAACACAAAAGCTTATTCATGAATATGAAAGGATCCTGTTGAAAATAAGTAGACAAAACTTTACTAAATTATTCAATGAAACATCTCTCAATGAAAATATGCTGCCAATATATATATATATATATATATATATATATGGAAAGAGCAATCCAGAAATTTAAAAATGTTTTAGAAATTCTAAGTATTACAAGAAATTGGTATCCTATAAATACATGTCTTGATTTCCTAAAAATGTTTTGATCATTGTTCCTGGTTAATGAGAAAACTGTATAAAAAAAACAAAAAAAGGCTCTAATATCTGTCTATATTTCTAAGATGATGTATTGCAATTATTTACACTATTTACATTGTTTGGACTGTTGTTCTCATCTTTGTTGCCATGATGTTTCAACTGTTATACGCCAGAGTATGAAGGTGTCATATATGTATATCAGCTATAGAGTTGGCTTTGATGATGTGGATTCTAATGCCATTTCCTTGAAGTATTCCTTGTATATGTTAGACATTGCTGGTGATAACGGCAAATTTATTGCTAAACCTTCATCCTGCCGATATATGTCTGATCCCATTCTGAAGTGTGTACAGAAAGCCAACTCTATGGCTGGGATACGTAGATGACACCTTCATACTCTGGCCACACCAGGAAAAGTTCCAGCTACTACTGGACTATGTGAACTCAATAAGATCATCAAAACAGTTCACAATGGAGAGAGAAAACAAGAAACTAGCATTCCTAGATGTATGCATATCTTGAACAGAGCATGGGTTCAAGACATCCATATACTGCAAGCCAACATTCATCGGACAATACCTCAACACCTCACCTCCCACCACCCATACAGTATAAAGAAAGAGATTGTCTGCTGCCTACAACATTGAGCAAAAGTCATAAGTAGCAGCCCGGAGACATATTAACAAGAAATGGTCAGTATAAGCAATACCTTACAACATAACTGTGTAAATGACAGCAGTTCCAGAAAACTGGGACAACCTTCAAAACTAGTTCAACACTTTGCAGACACCTCTTCCTAGTAAGACCTCCCATAGAGGATAACATGGTTAAGGACTGTGTCTTGCCTTCCAATGTAGCTGTGGTAAGAAATATAAAGAAGAAACAGGCCACACCCTTATAAGACTGCAGGAACACCATAAAGCTCTAACACTGAGGGAAATAGAAAAATCAGGTGTAGCTGACCACTTATGGAGGGAAAAGGGAGATCACCACACCCTGTGGGATGAGGTTGAAATAATAGAAAACATCACTGAAAAATATGAAAACTTAAGGCATCAATGCATATACTATGCCACAAAAATCTCTTTAATCCAGCCAAATATAGAAATGAATACCATATGGGAACCAGTAATATGGAGTGCTAGAGAAAAATAATAATAACACAAAATTGTAATATGAGCTCTGATGAAAAATGATTACCAAGACATTAGATAAATAAGTACCAAAACTTAATACACTGATGTGCTCTAGGATTGGATGAAAGCATTTGTTGAATCCAGTGACTTGGCCCAAAGAGTTGTGAGTTCAATACCTGGCTACAGCAGAGGTGAACAAAAACTTGGAGAATTTAGTTAAAAGGGGGATAACTAATACTGAGATATCTGGAAGAGGCATGACATGTGGATCTAGAACAATCTAATCTGGTGGATTAAATAGAGGGTTTAGTTCAATCATCTGAAGAAGGCCAGAGCATACAATGGTCAAAATGTCGTTAATATGGCAATAAGGATGAGGACAACAGTCCAAACAATGTAAATAGTATAAATAAAAAGCTGTAAGTTTTGATTACAGAAATAAATAGATTAAAAAAATCATTTTGAATTAGACTCTCATTAGATTTAGTACATTATGTGTTGCTTATTTTTTTGTTCTTCATATCAAACTTTGATTTCTTTTATGTTTCCATTGTCTGTATAATTTGCATTGGTATAGCATCAGTCTTTTACATTTCAAATTGGCTTGATTTAAAAGAGAATAAGACATTCTTAAAAACAATAAATAAAAATCTTTTTCATGGATATTTGCATTCTTTTATTTTACAGTGCAAGGAAAGGAAGAAATTCCAAATGAAAAAAAAAGAAACAGAATTCTTTTGTATTTTTTATACTATTAACACAATATTTAAGCTGATCCATTTTTCACTCTTTGTCAGGAATATAATCCATAAAAAAAGAAAAAGACCCTATTTCTTCAGAAAATGGTAACATTAAACAAGAGATGCAATTTTCTTAATAAATAGAGTTTTTCTTCTTTTCTTATCAATTCTATTCCTGACAAAGGCTAAAGAATGGTTCCATTGTCCTAACAAAATTTTGAATGCTAATGATTCTTTTTAAAGCTAATAACTGCAGCATTTTTCATTTTTATATGGCCTCGTTTGAATTTCCACAAATTACACAGGAAAGTGAAAAGTGAAGAAGGAATAACCATGTTTTGTAAAATATGATAAAAATTTTATATTTAATAAAATCAATAAATGTTCAATGAGCTTATAAAATTTTTATATGCAGAAAGTTTTACAAGGTTTTGCATTTTTGTCCTTGATAACAAAGTTTTTGTATATTTGAAGTCTCTCTCTCTCTCTCTCTCTCTCTCTACAAAGGTCAGCTGAAAAGTTCATAGTCTGACTCTGAAGGAGTGATGCTAGAGCTGTGAAACACTGCATGCATTAATTTCAACTCTTCTTATTAATAACTGCATTGTTTTTTTCCAAGTAAACTGACATCTGACTGTTCAAAGAAGACTTCAAATGTAACTAGTGGTGACTTCTCTTGAAAATGAACAAAATTTGGCACCGTGGTGCAAGTAACTGCAGGAAAAGTGCTTAGCCCAGAAGAACATTCATTCTGATATGGTTGCAACATTGACACTCGAGTTTTATCAACAGTGCAAAAGTGGGCAGCTGAATTTAGGGAGTCTTGAAAATGATCCAATATCAGGGTATCCTGCAACTGCCACTAAAAAGGAAAACATTGATCACGTTCATCACATGATAATGAATGAGAGGAAATTGACTATAAATCAAATAGCCAATACTATAAACATATCCCATGAGAGAGTTGTGAATCTTCTGTACAATGAATTTGTCATGACAAAGGTTTCTGCTCACTGGGTCTCACGTCTTGTGACACCTGATCAAAAGCACTCCAGGCTGATCACATCACTGGAAAATCTTACAATGTTCAAAGCAGATTCAACTGGTTTTCTTGAATGTTTCCTAATCCAGAATGAGTATTGGGTTTATCACTTTGAGCCAGAGACAAAAAGGTAATCCATGCAGTGAAAATGCTCCTCCTCACCTCCTCCAAAGTAGGACAAGGTCATTTCATCTGCAGGGAAGGCGATGGCCTCAATTTTGTTTTTGGATGTAAAAGGCATTTTGCTTATTGACTATCTTCAAAGAGGGCATACCATCAATGGAGAGCACTATAACAACTTGCTGAGGTAGTTACAAAAGGGTATCAAGACCCAGGAAAACTAACAAATATATAAATAAAAGCACAATGTGTCAAGTAGTGTGATAATATGAGTAGCAGCCAGCTGAAAAGTCTCTCCATAAGATTCCATAGCTGGTATGTTTATGTAGCAATCTCAGAAGCCACACCTTTTCAGAGGCCTTCAAGATATTTAAGATTGTTCTCAAGATGTGTTCACTAGCAAGCAATTCACTGATTCTATGCATAATGATTGTTAAGACATCAGCAGTGGATCCAGAAGAGCAAAAACCATACTGTTTGTCACTCAGGACATTGTTTCTGTTTAGGTGATCAACAGATTTCTTGTTAATAACAGCTTACTAATGACATAAAGAGGCTGATAGGGTGATATTGTGATGCAGACAAGGGCTCACCTGCATTTTTGTACAGAGGGTGCATACCAGACACCTTCAATGGGCCTGGAAACATTTCTTTTTCAAGTAGCAGTTAAACAGATTGGAGATAGCTCTGGGTCAAGGTTCATGAGGACAACAATAGAGATTTTATCCAGCCCAGTAGCCTTTGCAGAGTCAATAAGTCTGGAAACCAATTGAGCTGAAATAGAGATATTGTGCTCCATGAGGCAGGGGAACTTTGTCAACTAACATGGTGTTAGAGTCAAAGTTCATTGCAAAGAGCTTAGCCTAATCAGACAAAGATGATATAACCATTTACAACACAGAGTGCTGACTGTCTGCTTCTATTGAAAATCGCATTTGTGATTTTCCATAACTTGTGAGATCCAAGTATTTTGTCTTCTATTTTGACTTGGACTACCTGCATATAGTTGCTCTTTGCATTTTCACCTCTTGCGGTAGTTGCAGGCAGATCTGAATGAGGAAATGACCTACTACACCATTCCCTCTGATAGAGACTGTAGTAGTGGTTACAGTGGACCATGGTTGCAGCATACTCGGTGATAACCAGGGCTTTTGTTGGTATCTTTTGAGGGGGATAAAACTTTCTATACTGAAGAAAATCCATTTGGAAATGAAGAAAGCAGTTCTAGAGGATCCATTATTGAAGAAAGTCGTGGGAAGTGCTTCTGCAATGTAAAATCTGAAACTGCTCCAATCAGCTTTGGTGTATCAGTAGATTGTTCTATGAAATGGCATATCTGTGGATGCCTTTGGTTTTACATCAACAACTGACATAGATAAATGAATGGTCTAAGGTCACCAAGGGAGGTAACACCTCAGAAGAGCATTTATCAGGACAGGAAAGATGGAAGTGGTCTAAAGGTTTAGCATGATGCTCAACTGTATCAAGAACACAAGTAGGCTTATCTATAATCTGGGTCAGCTTGTAAGCTATGGAGAAGTCATAACAATATTTCCCTTCTTTGTCAGTCATGTTTGAGTAAACTAGCCACTCCTTGTCATGAATGTTGAAATCCTCATATATGTGAATGGTAGCTGAGGGATGACTGAAGAGGATGGCATCAATCTTCTCTGCTATTCTGTCAAACATTGCAATACCATCATCCTGTGAGCAATAAACAATGGAGGTGAAGGAGATGCTATGAATGAGGGCCATCTGAAAATTCAAATTCAGGATCCTTGTTTTTGGAGTCTCTGCCACAAAGTAACCCATCCTTGATATGGGCCCCAAACTCAGAGTCAAGTGCTATATGTAGGAAAAACCCACCTGGATTAATCACCAGAATCTCTATAGGTCAAAACCAGACAGACTCACTATGGTTGGCTATAAAAGTTACTTGGAGATGAATTAACATATAATAATGATAATATATTTATATTTCATGTTAATGTTCTCTTTATAACTTTGTCATTATTAAAATGACATTGTTTTGAATTTGTTGTTCAAAACATTTGTCTTTGTAAACTTTGCACACATTCTATAATTGTAATTTTTAATCACAACATATTTCTTGAAATTTTCAGAAACCTGTCTATATTTCTGATATTGTAATTATTTACACTATTTACACTGTTTGGACTGTCCTCATCTTTATTGCCATATTCGCAACATTTTGGCTGTTGCATGCTCCAGCCTTCTTCAAGTGATTGGAATTTCAAATGGAACCCTTTATTTCATCTACCAGGGAAGATTGTTCTAGTTCCACGTGTCATGCCTCTTCTGGATGTCTCAGTCATATCGCTTTAACTCAACTCTCCAAGTTTTTGTTCACTATTGCAATAGCCAGGTATTGAACTCACAACTCTTTGGGTCAAGTCACTGGATCCAACCAACACTTTTATCCACTGAGCTATGTGTCCTTGAGTATGAAGTTTTAGTACTTATAAATTTAATGTCTCAATAATCATTTTATCCAGAGGTCATATTGCAATTTTGTCATTATTATTTCTTTTTTCTAGCACTCCATATTACTGGTTCTGTTATAGACAAGCGTATGGTTGCAAGAAAGAAATACAACAACAGTAGAAATAGATTTACGTGGTTTATTTCAACAGGAACCTAAGGGTTTAGAACAGCTACCTTGGTGTGGTAAAGTTCATAAGCCGGTTTCGGATCTAGGTCGATCTCTCATAGTAGTTCACACATGTTGACGGTGGTTGGTGCTCTCCTGCTGACAGCTGCTGAACGTGACCGGTCTCATCCTGGCCACCTGTTGACTGCCCTGTTGAACTTCCCCTGTGACCCCTTTTATAGCGTTTTTTTATGGCTTAACAGGCTCGAAAAACAAAGCGAGTATAATTAGGAGGGAAGCATTTTTATTGGACGAAAAATAGAGCACTTTAAATATTATTTAATTTTTCGACCGAACACGGTGTCGGGAAACATTTGTGAAGAAAGATAATGGTCATTTTGTGACGGGGCTTTGTCCCGTTCACATCCGGTTCTTGCTCTTGAGTATTTGCCTGTAAATCAGCCAAGATATGTCATTTTATTTTATAACAAGGCTCCCCCAGATCTCGGTCTGATTTACAGTGAGCGTTATTCATGTATATTTGGGTGATTAAGTCAGGATAAAGTCTCTGAAGCGTGTGGGAAGTTGTCCTCGTGTTCTTCTTGTTGGCATTTGTTTTGGTATTGGGTTATTTGCTGAATTATGTGTCCCCGAGGGATGTGGAGGGGAATGATCCTGGTGACTGTTACATGGTGGAGGCAGAGGGATTGTATTAGAAAGATGTGTTGGGCGTGGAGCCAGTCGTCGGATATGTGCACGGTGAATCCAGATTGTATCACCATCATCATTTTGCACCTGACACATCATATTGTTCGTTTTTATAATGGTGTAATTTCCTATCCAGGGCAGATGAGAGGATTGGGCAACAGTTGAGTGTGGCCATGGAAGTAAAACCTTGTCGCCTACTTGTATTGGGTCCTTGTATGTGAGGCGATTTAAGTTAGTCTCAAGTTTGTGGTCAGCTTCATCGTTGGCCAGGGTGACGTGGTGGTGAACCTGTTTTAGCAGGGCATTAATTTGCATTCCATACGCTCCAGGATCGTCGTTGTGATTTCTTTTTTGTGTAGTGTAGGTAGGCCGATGTTGGGGTGACGGCCGGTAATGGCATAGTGCGGGGAGACACCGTGGCGCTGTTGGTTGTGGTATCTATGGACGAAACGACAGATTCTAGAACATCTGTCCATTCACAGTTCCTGTCTTCGCATAACATATAAAGTGCGTTCTTCATCGTGCGATGTTGTTCCTCGATATTCCCTGAGCTTTGCGGGCGCCAAGGACAGTGAAGTTCTTGCGTGATTGACATCTGGTTACAGAATTGTCGATAGACTTCTCCAGTGAAGTGTGTGCCTCGATCAGAGGATACTATGCGTGGAATCTCTCTGTGTCGAAGGAAGAAATGGTACAATAAATGGGGCAGCGTCAATAGCATGGTCTCTCGCGCATGGTATGGCTGTAAAATGTCGGCTGAAGCTATCCAAGATGGTTAGGATGTAGCGTTTTCCCTTTGAGTTGGGCATTGTGACAAAGTCTATAAAGACGAGATCGAATGGTCTCTTTCCTCGTTTGCAGTGGCCAATGGGCCAATGGGTACGTCTACCGTAGTTGCCCTTGCACTTAGCACACGTATCGCAAGAATCGACATAGGCCTTGATATCGCGGTTTTTGAATTCCCACCAGTAGCTGGAAAGGAGTTCTCGCATACGGGTGACACCTGAGTGGTTGTTGCCCTCGTGTGCCTGGTAGAGGTATCTGGGTCGTAGTTTGTATCGTACAACCAATCTCGGAGAGTGTTTACTTCTCTTATCATCAAAACGGAGGTGCCTGGTTCTAGAAAAAATTGGTGGAAATGTTTTTTGAAAAGCGTAGCTTGGTGGTCGTCAGGATTGATATGAGGTTCGCTTGGGGTGGGTGACTGGAGGGTGCTGACGATCTTTGCCAGGGCGTCGTCCTTCTGTTGTTCGTCTGCGATGCCGAGGTGGTTGCAGATTCTCTCAGTGGGGATGGTGGTGGTGGAGTGGTAGGCGAAGAATGCGTTGGTGATGCGCTTGTGGGTGCAGGCGTTTTGTGGTGTGTGAGTTTTGGGAATGAGCTGTAAATCGTTAAACTTGCCGAGGCACCAAGATGGGATGTATACGCGGAGGTCTGAACTGCTTACCTCGAATGTCTTGCCTGCGAGTGTAGGGTCATTCGGGGCTTTCGTTTTCTTATGTCCGCAGCTTCTGCTGAGCATGTCAGCCCATACATTTGATTCGCCTTCAACATATTCCAAGACAAATTTATAACATGAAATTTCTTCTTGCCATCGTCGTATTTTGGCATTATTGAACTCTCATTGGTCCAGATATGTCAGCGATCTGTGGTCAGTGAAGATGACGAAGGGGCGGTTGCGAAGGAAATAATCAAATTTCAATATTGCCCACTTTATTGCATATGCCTCTCATTCCGTCGTGGACCAGTTCTGTTCTGTAGAGTTGAATGTATGGGAAGCGACCGCTATATCTTTCTTCCCGTTGTCGGCTTCTTGCATTAAGATTGCTCCACATGCAACGTCACTGGCATCGGTGGTGAGTGTGAAAAGTTTGGAGAAATCTGGAAATGAGATGACGGGTGGTGAAGAGAGACGGTCCTTGATTATTTTGAAGGCTCTGTCGGCATTTTGCGTCCAGACAAACGGTTTATTAACCTTGTTGAGTTCGTGTATGGGACCCATAAGTTTTGAAAACATATCTGACCTGATGTGTTCGTGAAGACGTGTCTCTAGGAATTGTCTGATCCACACTAAACGGCCGATAAGGCTTTGTAATTCCTTTTTTGATGTTGGAGGTTTCATTTCCCGGATGGCACGAACATATTCTGGATCAGCCTTGAATCCTTCGCTGTTTACTATCGTCGAGGAATTTTGCCTCTGATGCGAGGAAGGAACATTTATCGGGATTCAGCTTGAGTCCGAATTTTCGGAGGGCAGTAAAAAAATTGTTCGAGGGAGAGTATGTACTCCTAAATGTTCTAGCATGGACCAGGTTGTCGTCGATATAGGAGGAAATGTTGTCACGGGATGTGACCGTGGCTAGTCTTCTGCTATGCAACGGGAGAAGATTTGTCCGGCAGATGTAAGGCGAAGGCCAGGCGCGTGTATTGATAGCATTGGTCCTTCCATGTAAATGCTGTTTTTGTATCGGTCTTGCTTGTCGATCTCAATTTGCCAGTAGCCGTCTGCGTAGATCAAGGGTAGTAAAATATCTATTGCCTTTGCCGATTTTGTTGAACAAGTGGTCGATCCTTGGCATTGGGTAAGAGTCAAGATCGACTAAGACCTTGTTGAGAGTTCTTTTAAAGTTAGCAACGACACGAATCGATCCGTTTTTCTTGCATACGGCAAATACAGGGCTATTGAAGCCTTTGGGGTCGCTGCAGTTTTCAATGATACCTTCATCAGCCATGCGCTTAATTTTGGTATCAACGTCTGTTTCCAAAGCCTGGGCGATCGGGTGTTGTTTCTGGCTGCGAGACTGGCCGTTGGTTGCTATGCGGATGGGTCGGATGAATGTGCCTTTGCTGCTGCTTTTGGTGCCGATAACGTCAGCGTAGCGAATGAGTAAGTTTGCAGTGGCCTCTAGTTCGTCTCGGTTCGGGTGGTTTGGTAGCGATAGTCCCGTGTTATGTTTTAGCCAGGTTAGCTTTTGATCCAGTGTCTGGATGTTGGGCTGTAGTTCCATAGTAGGCTGGTTTTGGATGACGTCAGCTTGGGCGCCATATGCTGGATCGTTGGTTGACAATGATGGTGATATGATTGCGGCTGTGTTTGTTGTATATCCTGAGGAAAGTGTGCGTCTGAATTCTATAGTTGCATTTTGGTTGTCGATTAGATAGGAATCGAGCGTGTTGTGATGTAGGATATTTTGGCCGATCAGGATTGGTGTGGTTTGGGTAGTTACCAGCACGGTAACCTTTTTGAATGTGGGTGAGTCTTGGCTGCCGATGGTGATGTCGCAAGTCAGTTCGCCGAGGGCGGTGGTGCTGCCGTTGATTCCTTTTACTACGACGTCAGAGCGGGTCATGAGTTTCTTGGCTTCTCTAGGTAACTGAGATATTGGTACGATGCAGGTGGAGCATCCAGAGTCTAGCATTGCTACGCCAGAGAAGGTGATGTCCCTGAAGTTGAAGGTGGACTGGACGAGCGGTGAATGATGAGCGAGTCCTTGAAAATTGAAGGTTGATGGCTGACGTGGGGCATATAATAACGAGGCATCACATTTCGTCGTGCCCAATGTGAAAATCCTGTTCCACATCATTTATGGCTTGTATATATTATCATTCGTTGCGCCCGATATGGGCCTGTTTATTTTGCGAGGTGGGTGGCGATATATGCAGTTGCGTCCATGGTGGCAGGGCGACCTCTGAGGTAGTTCTTGCACACGCTGATTCGTGGTGTGTGCTAATGGTTTCAGGCGTGTCGGATGGTGGCCATGTTCGGGAGGGTTGGTGAGGCCCATTTGCTGTGGGTTTGATTGCCCGCTGGGTCGGAGTGGCGCATTTCTTTGGTTTGACCACTGTGGTTTCTGTGTGAAGTACACAGTGTCGTTCGAAGTTGTGTTGTTGGATTTTACACCGCGATCAAGGTATATTTGAGCTTCGGAGGCTATGCCAATGGCTGAATAGTGGTTGTCCATTGTCTTGACGAGATGTGGGTAGAGATTTGAGTTCCAAATTTTCACCTTTTCGCTCATTAGCATAGCGCCGATGATGGAAATAAGTCCATCGACTGTTAAGTCAGTATTTTGTCTCTTTTTGTATTTGTTTTTTTATGTGGACGGCTGCCTCTCTAAGGGTGTTTTCGAGTCGACCTGCGAAGTCTGTTAATTTTTCGCCGTCTCGAAGTTCAAGGTTCCAGACTTGACTGAGGTGTTGGAAGTTAGTCATCTGACTTCCGTGGGCTCCTAATAAGTATTCCTTCAGTTGTTCGAAGGTGGATATATCCTTTTTTGAGTCAACCATTTGCTGAAAAATACTTTGGTCCAGTAAATCTTTAGCAGACTTGACGAATTCGCATTCCAGGCTGGGAGAGGTGCTGAGTTCTGGCGTGACGTGGATTGTGTATGCTTTGTTTAGGGCCGTGATGAATCGGTTCACGTCATGTCCAGGGTGAAAAGTTTTCTCTAGCTTCAATGTGTCGCGTATACTTTGTTGGCGTATCATTAAGCTGTAATTGCCATTTGTTTGAGCGGTGGGAGGTGTTGAAGTAGTTTTTAGGGCAGTCAGCATGTCATTTATGTCGGCTTCAGAAGGCTGTGTTGGTCTCATTTTCAAGTTGAATAGTAGTGTTTTCTGTTCCTTGATGAGAGTAAATAGTTCGGCTCGGGTGAAGCTCGTGTAGTCGGCCATATTTCTCTTGCTGTACGCTTCTGACACCAGTGTTATAGACAAGCGTATGGTTGCAAGAAAGAAATACGACAACAGTAGAAATAGATTTACGTGGTTTATTTCAACAGGAATGTAAGGGTTTAGGACAGCTACCTTGGTGTGGTAAAGTTCATAAGCCGGCTTTCAGATCTAGGTCGATCTCTCATAGTAGTTCACACATGTTGATGGTGGTTGATGCTCTCCTGCTGACAGCTGCTGAACGTGACCGGTCTCCTTTGTGGCCACCTGTTGACTGCCTGCTGAACTTCCCTGTGACCCCTTTTATAGCGTTTTTTTATGGCTTAACAGGCTCGAGAAACGAAGTGAGTATAATTAGGAGGGAATCATTTTTATTGGACGAAAAATAGAGCACTTTAAATATTATTTTATTTTTCGACCGGAACACGTGTGTCGGAAACATTTGTGAAGAAAGATAATGGTCATTTTGTGATGGGGCTTTGTCCCGTTCACATCTGGTTCTCGCTCTTGAGTATTTGCCTGTAAATCAGCCGAGATATGTCTTATTTTATTTTATAACAGTTCCCATATTGTATTTATTTCTATATTTGGCCAGCTTAAGAGATTTTTGTAGCTTAGCTGATTCTTGACAATAAAGATGAGGACAATAGTTAGAATTTCTATATATGTATGTATGTATCTATCTATCTCTCAATCTAGCTACATTAACCTTTATTACAAACCTTTCTATTGCCTTTGACAGACCAGACCATCTAAATAATGAAAGCAAATAAATAAATGAAAAGACCATATTTCTGTCCAACATTTTGATGGCATCCTTCAGAAAAGTGATTGTTTCTCTTTAAAAATAAAATTTTCTTTTCAAAATTATAGAAAGCAATCTTTTTTGCAATATTCTGCTGTATTTGAAAGCATTAACTTTTCATATTTGTGGTTTTGTCCTTTTTTTAAAAAATTTTCGTCAGAAGTGTTTTTAAATCATTGAATTCTTTAATCATTTTATTAAAACTTATTTATTGAAAACTGATTTTGTCAGTAAATATGATGTATTTAGCTAATTACAGCTCAACTAAATTGTTGTTTAAATTGACCTCAAAAGAACGATAAAATAAACCGCTTATAAAATAACCTAGACTGTAAAAATTAATTTGTAAAACAGAGCGCTCATTAGAAAGATGTTTGGTCAGTAGCATATTAGATGATAACATCACAAATTTATCTTGATAAAGAACATTTTCTATTCATTATTCAAAACTCCTGACCTCTGCAATTTCTTTTAGCAAAAACATTTTCTGTAATTTCTGCACATTGCATTCAACACAACTGTATCTTTGCAAAAGAACATTTGTTTGATTTCTCTAATTGTTATGTTCTATGCCAAATACTTAAATAAATCCACTCAAAGTATAGACTTGAAATGTTTTTACAAGAATCTATTATATTTCAAACCAATGTTAATGATTTCTAAGAAAATATAGCACAATTTGAAACTATACATTATATGAGGAATACTGAAAAGTTATCAGCCCAACTCACTTCACAAAATCAGTATTCTAATGTTTGGTCATTATAAAACTGATTTTTGAGAATTGGGTTGGATTGAGAATATTTTAGAACCCTCTCATACAATATGAAATTATATAAATTAAATTCATTATTTACAAGAAGTTATATTAGCATGGTGGATTGTTTAGGTAGTGTAAAAGTTATTGGCATACAAAGAGAAATTGGTGAGCCAAGTTCAAATTCTAGCCCAGCCTGTTGTATTTATTTTAACATTAATGCTCTTGGACAATGTTTAATTCTATCTCTCCTTCCCCTTGTTCTAGCTATGAATTAAATAGGAGGTTAAACTTGAATCTCTAGTCTTGGCTGTCAGCCATTCTAGAAAAATGAATACTTTGAATTCAAAACACTGAAAAAGTAATGAGAAACTATTCCATTATCTTCTCCAAGTAATCATGGCAACTAACAGAATAAAAAAGGAATCTGTAAAGCCATGATTGCTTACATCCTGAAAGTACATGGCATTAAAAAATATTAACATAAATTTCTTATATGTCATTTAGAATAATTTTAGATCATTTTTAAAAGCATGATTCAACATGAACTGGCTAATAACGAACATATAATATAAAATGAGTTATTTTTAATTTCTGCTGAAAGATACTTATACTAGGAATATAATTAGAAACATGTCAACTTATGAGGAATCTGTCAATCTTGAGAACCATGGATCAGGACTTCAAAAGTTATGCCTCAGTTGCTGATGGTGGCACAGCATCAATTTATGGCTGTACTAGCCCACGTGAGAGTGACAGTTTTAACTGCAAAGAATGCATGTGAAGACACTCTTCTCCAATGTTATTGTGTTGTATTCTTTTCTTTGAGCACACTTCTCCCCGGTGACAAGCCACCATTTCTTCTCTCCTCACTACAGCCTTCAGTGTAAATCATGTCTCAAGCTTGAGTGATTGTTGGTGATGTCTTCCCATCTCTCAAAGTCCATGTCCATCACTCTCATCTCCCTTTTGCAGACAACCTTGAAGCAAAGATGAAGTTGCCCTTATGTCGGTGAGCAGTTCCCCGTATAGAAGGACCTTTGGAATCCTCCCATCAGTAGACTGTTGATTTCTGTGTTTTGCTGTCATTGTGAGGCAAGACTGGAATGTCCTCTCCAGGGCACATGTCTGGGCAGGGTTTTATGGGAGATCGGTGGTTGCCCAAGCAGCACTTCTCCCATCTCCATGCCACCGATGTTGCCCAAGGGAAAGGTAGAGTCAAATACAGCTTGGCACCAGTGTCATCACAGGAGTTGTCACAATCTTAGGGGCTCTGGCTCTGGATTTGTCCTCAGGGTTTACACTCGAAGCTTTTCCTATGATTGGGTATGGCAACAAGGCAGTGGAAGTTTAAAATCAGAGTTTTCCTTTCTCTTAAAAAGTCAACAAAATCTGATAATAAAAAAAGCTTTCTTTTATGTGATTATTCGGTGAAAATCTTTGAAATGATAATTATCAACTGTTTCAATATTTGAACAATAAGCATAAAAACAGAAATTTGATTTTAAAAAATAACTTTTTTTAAAACTAATTTTAATTAAAAATTGCCTTTTAGTCATTCTTCATAAAGTATTTACTGATAAGTATATAAATTTTATTTGTTCCAAGAAGTCTAGAAATCAAATACTCAGGTTTAACTCTAGTATTCAGTCAAAAAAGTTTTTATTTTTCTATATTAAGTATTCCTTGGTTTATGTAGATTTTACATAATCTTGCCTACCATTTAATTTTAATCTGTTATGATGTAAAGGCTGCCTGCTCATTTCTGAATACACCTGTCTACTAAGACAATCTATATTATGCAGATAATTCTTTTTCAACACCCACAGAACCAACATGAGTTTTATATTGCAATTATTCTAAAAAGACCTCAGTTACTGTGTGTAGAAGGAAATGAATAATGTGGTGTTATCAGAAGTTGAACAAGGCCAGTATACTCAAACTCTTGATCAAGAGGTTTTGTGACTTTGTGCTAGTATAGCCATTGATGAATCAAAATAGTTCTGTCTATCCAGTTTCACTCACAAGGTTTGGGTCAAGCTGTGATATGATTTTCAGGAACTTTCCAAAGGTGCTGCATGATGGGATTGTCTGCTTTGTCTTCTATTATCAAGAAGTCACATATTGAACATGGGCCTCTTGGTTGGAATGCTAATGTTCTAACCACTTGGTCATACATGGACCCACAGACACATATTTGGAGAGAGGAGTAAAGAGAAATAATAAAGACATATAGCTCTTATGATGCTGTTTGAATTTGTGGGTTTATTTTATTTGATTTGAAATTATCATAATTCCGACAAGGCAATGCATACTGAGAAGAAAAAAATGCAACCAATATCAGCATTAATTCAAGTGAAAGACAAAAATTATTTAGACAACCTTTATTTTTATTTTTTTTAAGCTGATCTCTTAGAAACCTGTCATAATTCTAGCTGTTTTTATTTTAGCTTATTTGTTTTCTACAAATCAACTTTTTATGTTTTCTAAACAAATTTGGCAGTTACCAGTGAGGTGATGTGTAGATCAAAAATCTTAAAGACAGTGATGCATGTAAATGGATTACAACAGAGGTACAGTGGATAAAAATCTGTTTGACAATAGAATATTACAAGATAAGCTTACAAGAGATTAGTTCTTTTTGACTACATAAATAAAAATAATTGGTCTTATCTGTTCTAAACACTTGTCTGTTTATATGTACATATACATTATCCTTTGTTTCTGCCCAATCTTGGATGCATAGTAGCTCAGAATGAAAAATTGGAGAGCTGAGTTTAAATTCCAGTCAGATTTGTTACATTCATTTACACACAAATGCTCTTGGGAAAGGCCCCCCCACCAAGCATTAGGTTAAATAATAGAACTTTTATCTGGAAAAATCTTTGTTATTCTCTAAAAAGTATTAATGCAATATTCACTCACAAAAAAGAATTATTCTTACAATCCAAAATATATTTCAGCTTTAAATAACCCATAAAGAGTTGATAAGCCATAAAAAAAAACTATCGATCAGTACCCAATCTGGGATGTTGGTCATAAAATGTAGCATAATAAAAGCTGAATTATTGAATTGGGTTTGAATTTTGGCCAAGTTTGTTCATGTTCACTTAGCACTAATGTCCTTGAAGCATAGTTGCAGGATAAACCACATATTGGCTTATTGCTGATGAATGCAATTGTGCCTGAGCAAGCATCTGCAATAGGGATTAGCTAGCTACCTTAACAGACAGGTAGACTTGGGAATGAGCAGCCACCCATACAATGTACTTGGGAAGAATTATAAATCCACAATGTTTTTATAATGTTTTCATTGTAAAAACTAACAAATATACCAGACTAATTCTCTGATATATAAAATTATTGTTTGTTCATCTCCAGATTGTCAATTAATATCAAGGAGTGTGTGTCTGGATTAGGGGCTTTCTTTGAACATGGAATTTCTTCTCATGAGGACAGGAGACACCCTTTGGCCTTTCCCTCTTGAGAGGTGGGATAGCTTACCTATCATCCTATCATCCATTTGTCCCACATCCTAAGCATATCTGGGTTGACCACCTGTTTGCATGCTGGGACAGCCACTGATATTCTGCATGTGGCACAATTTTTGCCCTGATGGCTATAAGGTAACATTCCACTGATGCACCTGTCTCCTCTGAGGTTCTGGTATGACACCAAGTGCAAAGTCTTTGATATCTCTAAGAGTGATCCCAGTAAATATTGGGGTCATCACAGATCAACTTTTCTTAGAACAAAGGTTCCCTATTGAGATTAAATTCAATTTGGTATGTCTTGCCTTGAATCAGATATACTTTGTCCCATTGCTAGATATCTTAACAAAAATGTCTCATCACTTCATCTCAATAACAAACCTTTATTCTAAGAAACGTTGATCTGTGATGACCCCAATATGTACTAGGATCACACTTAGAGATATCAAAGAACAAATATTTGAATAAACCATTCTCTCATAATGGCCTGAGTACCTAGGCAATACTAAAAGTAAAACGTTGTCTACTTGAAGAACCTATCTTTGATTATCAGTTTCTATGAACATTAACACCTTTTTTCACACCAATCAAATCTGGTAGGAGACTTGCTGTCACTTGATTCCAAGCAAAAGCTTGAGATCAAGTGACAGCAAGTATCCTTAATACTCAAATATACTCAGTATTCTTGATGATTTCAATATTTTTATTGTTTGAATAGTTTCAATTCTTTCTCTATTTTCAGTTCTTTCAGTCTTTTACCAACAGTCTTTAGGATCATTCCATATGTTTCAGTAATGACAAGAATTTCTTATACCATACTGAATCTTCTTTAATAGACTTACAAAATTTATAATATTCAAATTAGATGAATAAAGACTAAGATTGTTTCAATTCATCATGGCTGTCCTTTGGGTCTGTAGAAAACTTTGTCTTGCAATTCATCAGTGAATTTGGAGATGGCTCCCCAAACTAAGTCTGTATTTGCAGAGTCTGGAGCAGTAGGGACATTGGAAGTCAGTGGTTGTGACCAATGCTAAAGTTGAATTGTGGCACTGTTCTCTTTGAATATTAGTAATTTGACCGGGCTTCTTCAAAGTTTGCAAAGGTTTGGTGGACAATAGCACATCAACATAATTAGTTGGCAACATACTCCTTAGTTCCTTTGGTGTGATCTTGCATAAGTGGAGGTTAATTTTAATTGCATTTTTGTACTGTTTCTTTGCTTTGCCTTTGCTACAGAGCAGCTCTCCATACATGTGATTTTGCTCCATGGCAAGTCCATTGAACTTGTGCTTTGATGAGCATTGAGTCAATGCTGGTCAAGTTTGGTTCAAAATTTCAAGATTGGTGATGTAATCCTGTAATATGATTCCAGGTATGGGGCAAAGAGCTTTTCCAATTTAGCATTCAGAGAGGAGAGAAGGGATGCCCATTGCATTGTACACTTTTTTAGTTTCATTGACAGGCATATGTTGTGTAGATCTAGCACTCTTTTACAGAGCCTCCCCAGTTTTTGGCTTGCTCTGCTGAATCAAGCATCATTTTCTTTGTTCAAAGAGTCATCTCAGAAGATTGTGCTTCCCAGGTATTTTTTACTCAAATTTTTTTTTTAATCTAAAAAATGTATGATCATAGATGAAAATTAATTTATTGACAAAAAACCCATTGCTTATTTTCAAATGCTACCAATTACTGATTATCAAAAAATTAATCAGTGCCACCCTAATGTGTACTATAAAAAAAATAAAAATTTTTCTTTAAGTTACATGTTTAATTTTGTTCTCTGCCTTGGATTAGATATAAAAAGTTGTCTTGTATAAATATCTGCAATCTATGTATTAATACCATAGTATCTACCTATTTTCCTATGTAAAATGTGCATCACATTATAAATAAATATATTAAATAAAGCTTCAGCCACTTTAAGGATCGAAGGAAATATAAAACTGAAGACAGTAAGAATGTTTATATCTTTCTTTCATCTTCATCAATTTTCCTTTCACCTGCTTTTCTTTTTTCTCTAACTTTCTTTCTTTCTTTCTTTTCTACTTTCCCAATTCTTTTGACCTTTAGAAATGGACAAATAGGCAGTTTTTGGCTATACATACATACGTGTGTATGTCTGTAAAACATATTTCACAGAGTTCACAGGTATTACACTGATTATAGACAGAAGTGTACAAAGAGAGACAATTTGATCCAAATCAGATTGTACAAATACTCTGGCCTTAGGCAGAAGTGTCAATCCTTACATAAATAATCCTGTAATTTTTGACAGATACTATGCTAGTTAAGGTATAATAGATGTTAAATACAATGGTTCTTATTCTAGATCAGGAACAGACAGCTTCATGTTGAGCAAATAATTTTGACATTATCCTTGCCCTATTTACATAATTTACATACTTGTAAAATTCTGAATAACCTGTTTCAGCATTTAAAGACTTAATAAATAACCACTTGTTTTTTATTGATATTGTTTTTAATATTGGCAGTTTTGATTAAAGTCAAATCACACTGAAGCATCAGTTCTCATTTAATCACTGATGTTAGGCAGTGTTGAACCTGGTCAGTACTTAGATGAGGGACTACTTAGGAACACTGGGCATTGTTTGTGAAAACCATGTACAAAACCACTTGTGCATGGGGCTAGAGACTTCATCCCATAAAACCTTACTTGTCAGGAAACCACAGCTGCAATACCTAGTGTTGTTGAGTGTTGTGGCCCCATATTCCTCAGTGGAGACTACAGAGGAAGAGAGTCTATAGAGGAAGAGTTTTGACTTGAGTTCTGAATTCTGTTTTTCTATTTTATGAAAATCTTTACCAAGTTTAGTATAAATATTGATTTAGTTTAAATTGAAGTCTACAAAGGAGTGTTTTGATAATGAAAATATCTTTTTTATCCAATACAAAAAATATTTCATCTATTTGTAAAATATAAATCCTTGAATAGCATGAACAATTACAATTTGTATAAATGGCTGAACTTACCCACCAAGTACATTGATTCTTCTATCATGAATTACTACATATAAAAGCCAGTGTCCATTGCTTTTTAATGTACAAAACATGTCATGCTATGTTTTAGTTTCCCTTTCCCAGTTGTGAAAAAATTCACTGAAATTTATGAGTGTCTCATGGAACAGCTGGAGTCTGCATAACTGAAAATGACAAAGCCTGATATTAATCACAAGATTAAAAAGATATTGACAACATTAAAATGTCATCATATAACAGGCAACACTCTAGTGTCATTAATAATTTTAATCTAGAAGTGTCTTTTAGCTATGTCTATGTCTTCATAGTTATATATAACTATGATCTAATGTTAACTATAATAAAACTTTTTTACTTGCAACTAACAAACATTTTAAATTAGTATTGTAATATGTGATTCATGTAGATAATCTGGATCAAATTGTCTATCTAATAAGGAACATTTGGTTTAAAACAAGTCATGTGCCTCACATGATATCAACAGTTAACCCTACCCCAACATGTGAACAGGTGGTCAATCCAGCTGTACTTACGATATACACAAGTAGAACAACTGGATGATGGGAAACTATATAAGCACACTGCCTAAGAGAAATAAAACAGAAGAAGAGGAATCTACAGTTGGAGAAACCCCCAAAGCCACACACTTACTTGCTGATTTAGTCTTGGGTTCTTATTAGTCTGAACAATGATAACACTATGGAATCATTCACAAAGACACAATTTTCAAAGATAAAAGAACATGTAATAATCATATATCATAATGATCTGGCTGTGGTTATAAAAGTTACGCAATATTATAGTATTATTTATTTAGCATTAAAATATTTTAAAGTAATATAAAAATGTAATTAGAAATAAATGAAAAAATTGTTGTGTTTCACTTTTTAAAGCAAAAGTAAGAAATATAGAATAGTATTTATATTTACTAAATTATTTTCATTATTTACATTCAGACTAATGTCTTCATCTTTGTTGTTACCTGAATCATCTTTGTGGATCAACTGAGAGCTGAAAAAAAAACAGAGGGCACAACAAATGATAAGAACAACAAAAATGAGAACATTAGTTCAAATGTAAATAATGATAGTTCCTCATTCCAGAAATTCAGAGAGAAAGTAAATCATTTATTTAATAATATATAATTGCTGTGTAACCCATGTTCATCCCTAAGGTATCATTATAGTCTAATCATAATAGATATTTCCATATGGATCATCAGTGTCATTTATATTTGTCAGCATGAGACTGGATTTCATTTTCAGATCTATAATAACCAAATTTCATCAAGAAAACAAATTATAAATCAAGTTTATATATAAAGGAAAATACATAACATAATATTAATAATTTGATGAAAAATAAAATTTAAAGTTTGTGTGCATTCTCTCTATTGATATTACTGCATTTGATTTGCTTTTGTGACTAAGTGGGGGAACAGTTGTTGTGGGATGCTGGTATGTTTGGTTAAATATTAGTCACTATTATGTTGTGGGAATCAACATTTTTGATAGTAAATATTTATAGGCTCTTGGAACATTTATCCTGCAAGCAATATTGGCAAACTCAATATGAGTTCAGGTAAAAAATGAGTAGCACAAAACAATATAAATAAAATAAACTCCAATACGAAAGGAATTACATATGTAAACAGTTGTAACGAAAGGAAAAAAACAATAAAACAAGTTATAAGAAGAATGTGCTTGTTTATTTGTGTGTGTGTGTGAGCGTATATGCATGCGTGAGAGAGTTCAAAAATCAAAGGGGTGTCAAAGAAGCAAACATGGTAGTATTCCTATTTATGTGTGACTACATCTGAAAGCCAGTTCTAAAAAGATCAAAAAGTGGATGAATGAGAATATCATTGCCTATTTATAGGTTTAAAGAGTGCTTCCTAGCAGGCATTTTGGCACAGTCAAGTGTGGTAAGCTGTTGAAAATTCCACTCTTGTCAAAGGCTTTGGAGTTATCTACCCCTAATTTCTTTGCTTTTATTGTTATGAGGACACACTGTCATGTTGTGCCTAATAAATAAAAATAAGTCACCAGTTAACACAATACAACATGTGTCTGTTTCCTTCTTGAGTTTATCCTTCTGTCTGGAATATGAAGTTGAATACCTGCATTCACATAAAACAAGGCATGTCTATGATTGCTATCTAACTTGATGTGTAAATTTCTAATATAACTCACACAGTATAGGATCAGTTCAATTGAAACAATTGCAAAAGAAAGAGGAATGAGGAGAAAAGTACACTTAAGTACATAATAGAATTTGAGTACACATTTATTTCCACTTCTCTCAGTTTATTTATTTATTTCATTTATTAATTTTGCACTATTTTTCAGAGCTCAAACCCGAAACAGTATTTATTATAATTGTTTCAAGTTTTTAATTGCATACTTTTATGAATATAAAAATTCATGTGAAAATAGTACAACCATATACCTCTGACCACTACCTTTAAAACCAATGAGGTATTTAGATGGAATTTTTCTTGATAAGCCTTGATTGTGATCCTGTTTATGGCAATGCTGTATATTGCTCAGGGCAATAAAAATTGAATCTTCTGGAAAAAGAGGATTGAGAAGGAAAAGTTTTTTTTTTTGATTATTTTCCACCAATTGGAAGAAAGGAATTTCAATCCTGTGATATTTTGAAAAGATAATTGAGTGAGCATGGAGGCCTAAATATAAACAAGATTGCTGGCTGGTGAAAATCACTATTCATTCACATCCCATCAGTATATAGTCAAGACATGAGACCAAGCCCATCAATTAATATTTTCAGCTGAGAGCAAAATATCATTATACTGAGATGACATATAGACAACCCAAACTCTGGAGGAACGAAACATTGAAAGGATACCTGACCAACCAAAAAAATGGACAACATAACCAAAACTAAAAAGTGACAATTAGTTCTTCTGAAGCTAACTTCAAACAGATGCAAGCTAATTTTCCCTTCACATTGCTGCTACCAAAAAATCCTCATTTGAAGCTTCCTTATTGTAATAGACAATATTATACACTCATCAGAAAGACTGATGGCTGCAGACATTGTTGTTCATGGCTGTAAGATCTGAGTGATATCAGCTTCTGCCCCAACTGAAAAAAGTGATGTTTTGAAAAAAGGAAATACCACACATGATGGAGTAAAATTTGTATATTTGAAAAAAAATAAGAATGAAAACTGCACATTAATGGGGATTTTAAGCATTTTTAAACATCACTGCTCCTTTGATGTTAAAAAGACATCACCCTCTGAAATGGAAGGCCCAAACAGCAATGGGAACTCTTGCTAAACATTTGTTACTAAAAAAGATACACCATCCTTAATACATGGTTTGATCATCCCATGAAACATCACATCACATGGAATAGCCCAGATAATGTAATGAAAAGGCTTATTAAGTTCAGCATTTCAGACTCATGGATTAGGTAGTTTGTGACAGATGTTAGAGTATACAACTTCTACTTTGATTCAGATCACAGACTACTTGTAACACCAACAAACAAAAATGGCTTGCTTCCATCCACATAAACCAAGTAAAAAAACCCCAAGGTATAACATTCAAGCCCTTAAAAATGAAAGGGTACTTCTAGTAATACAGGGTTCGATGTATAAATTGTCATCTAAATTACTTAAAAATGAAAGTATCATTGACATCTTATTTTAACAGATATATTTACCAAAATTACACAAAAATATTTTGAAATACTAAAGAGTAAATTTATTCAATAAAATCACCATTGGCTTCAACCATGGCCTCCAGATGACTACAGAATCTCCTGCAACTCTTCTGGACAGTCTCCTTGTTTATGTTGGTGAATGCTGCCATAATACTTGCCTTCAGTTCACTTTTAGTGGTACGAGGAATTTGGTTGGTCTCTCACTCAACTGTGCCCTGCTTATAATGATCAAGAGGGTTGCAGTCTGGGGAGTTAGGTGGCTAGATGTAAGGAGTGATGTGGTTGCAGAAATGATTGGGTTTTCCTGCTTGTGTGGTATGGTGCAGAGTCCTTCTGCCAAACATAGGGTCTTCCAGCATCCACCCTCTTGACCAAGGCAGTACTACTTCCTCAAGGCACTTGATATAGGCCTCCATGTTGAGTCTTAGGCACTTACCAACAAATTTGGGAGTTCTTTTCATATCAGATCAATTAGAGTGAGTTTTCTGAGCTACCATACCTTCATAATCACCCTTAGACTCATCCAACTCTTTCCAAGTTGTAGGATTGACACCCAAACACTCTGAAATGTTTGTATTTGTGCTTTGACACATATGCCAAGCAGTACAGCAAGCTGTTTCCAAATTTCTGGCAGAATGAATTGCATCATGGTGCTGTTTCTCTCACAGATGGTGCCCACCTGACCCTACTACATTGTGTGGTTGACAAAATCAAAAACATACAACACGTGCATGCATGAAATGAAAAATATAAAATGGCAACATCTTACCCACTGAACCCTGTAAATTAGAGTCCAAACTGATGTGAGTAAATCTAGATCTAAACATAAACAATAATGAATCTACTGATGAGAAAATTAAGAAAATTGTTAAAAAACTAAGGAATAATAAAGCATCAATCAACACTGAAACTGAACTTTTGAAAATAGCTTTCTCCTTGAATTCATTAACAACTTCCACTATTGTATGAAAGAATTTTGAAATCAGAAATATACTCCAAAAAATGGAGTCTATCATGTATTAATGCATTATGGAAATAGAAACGTAGCCCTCAAGACCCTCACATGTACAGTGATATCTGAATTGGATCCATCATAGTAAAAGTATTAATGAACATATATTAACTAGGCACGTATTGTTTTCTGAAAGTCATCTCATCACAACCTAGTTTGATTTTCGTTTTGGAAAGGAATACAACAATGGTATATATGTCATATCCTCTCTAATAGGACACTGTATACCTGCTTTGTTGACCTGACAGCAGCATGTGACCGCATCAATAGAGACTTCCTCTTCGCATACATTAGAAAATGCCATCCAAGCCCTGAATGCATCAATCTAATAGAGGAACTTTATCAATCTATAGAATGGCTGGTGATGACCTCACTATGGAAACATTTCAGACCTTATCAAAAGTACAAGGAGGAAATAAGAGCCCCAGTCATTTAATCTCTTCCTAAAGCCCTGCCCTGCATATTTTCAAACTCAGATGTGATGAGATGAGATGGAAACTGACCATTTAAACATTCCATAACACATCTCAAATTAGTATACCAATAGAAGACTACAATTCTGCTTTTCTGAGGCCAATGCACTGGTGATGAAGTTGTGGGGGGGGTGCTATGCTGATGTCATAGGTGTTCATAGTTGGGATAAGAATGATGGATAAGAATGTTCTTGAATAGAAAATCAGCATCCTCTATCAAGTAGTCCAAGAAATAGGACTCAAGATAAACCTCTCCAAAAGAGAAACTATGATCTGGAATTGGAATGAAAGCAGTAATGGCACCTATCACGAATCCATCATGAAAATACAAGATGTGGAATTAGTAAATACTAAAAACTTCATATACCTTTGTGTATAGATCTGCTATAACAAATTAAGTATAGGAGAAAAAGAAATTGCACATTGAATAAACTGTGCCAGAAGTAGTTTCCCTCAACATCACAAATTGCTACAAAACCAAAACATCAACCTGAAACCTTAAGCCGTGTTCTTAAATAGCCTCATGTTATACTCCGCTGCACTTAGATCTCTTTCTGATTCATTCTGCATGTTGACTGGATGTGAATACCAAGAAGACAGAAAACAAAATGAAAAAGTCATCTTCTGCACATAGGCTCCAAGCATTACTTCTGGTCCATGAAACAAGTCCCTCCCCAATAAAAGCAATACAGTGACTAATTGCAAACATTGGAAAAGGAGATGACATTAGGTACTACCAGATCCACTTAAAAGTAGGCCTCTCACAATGACTATAAGCTGTTGTGGGTCATAAGACCACCTACCAACATGCAGGGTGCTGCTGCCATAACCACCATGAGAGCTCCTCTCATCACAGTTGTTATCACTCCCAGGCTTGACTAATATTACCCAACTTTTCACACATGGAAACCAAAAGAGACCAACTTTGACACCACCAAGCTCCTGAGACCCACGCATGCAACTAAATGCTCATTTTAACACTCATCAGATCAAGACTTTCATATGGATGCCATGCATGGTGCAAAACCCATTCAGAAATCTAAACTGTCAACTGTATACAACCACTTCATAAGATCAATGGTGAAAAAAGGCTTTGAGTAAGTAAAATCTAAGGGTCTTAGCAAGAGAAAAAATGTTTGGGTTGGATAAAAACAAGGGAAGAGCAAGAAGATGAAAAGAAAACTTAAAGAAAATGTAATGATGGAAAAATGAAAAACAATTTCAGGTTAAATAAAAAGGATATTCTGTTGTTTAGCCAATATGAAGAGACAATAAAGAAAATAATTCTTTTCCTTTCTTTCCTCTTCTTCCTGCCCTTTCCTCTTCTCAGTCATTCACTCACTGACACCTGTTTGCAAGTGATAAGAAAATCTCCTCACCCATCATTATCCATTATCCATTAGGACCTCTTTCACTGGACCTCTCTCTAGGAATAGCTTATTCAGCAACTGTTGTCCCCGTTTCTCCCTTTAACTCTTACCATATGGCTATTCTGATGGGCCCACAATTGAACATCAACAGATATGACCCATTTTGTTAATGTATGATGTTAATTGCTAGTTTTGCCCAATTGTTTGAGACATGAACTTCGCCAGCCTCATGTATACTTGGCGTGGGATCCATTGATTGGCATTGTTGGCATGCTCATGCAATTTTTTACGCATTTATCTTCAACATTGCACATGGCATATTTTTTGCTGCATCAAGGGGCATTTTCATCCAAGCTTTCCTCACCTTTGTGAGGACATTGGCCTTATTAGCCTCCAAGGATACAAGTCTGACGCTAACCCATAGGTCAAACTTTTTAATGATGTCCTCCAGAATTTCCAATCTACACTTCATGAGCATCTCTGCTGCTCCCTTAGTCCGTATTCTGCTCTCTTTCTCATAATAACAGACTCAACACACGCCAACAGTGTTGCCGACTCTGTATTCACCTCTATGTTCTTCAGCTCCCACTGCAGTGCCAAATTGATGTCTTTCATTACTGCTTCCAATTCTGCTACATTTATGTGGTTGACATCTGTTTTTTTCCTCAACCAAGCAGTGACCTCCGCTTTGACTACCCGCTACCTCTAATACAACACCCATTGCTATGTTACTTGCATCACACCAAACTACACCATCGTCCACCTTTGGTATGTGCCATTTTCTTCTCACTGAATCCCCTCACTCCACCTCCTCGTTGATATCCTTTGTCATCTTGAGTGTTCTGTCACTCACTCGGTTGTTCCATCTTATCTCCTTCACCTGTCTTTTTATATAGCTGCATGCAACATTCAACCATCCAGCCACAGGATAGTGACCCACCAGCTTCCCACATGTCGAAAACAAGTCTCATTTACTCTTCTTATCCATAACGGGTGAAATTTCATTACCCCTTCGAAACACCAAATCTCCAGTTTCTTTATCCTTCTGCAACTTTAGCCTGTGTGCTGCTCCCCCATCAAGTGACTTTGAATGTTTTGATATTAATCCATATTTTTTGAGGTGGCATCTTACTTTTTTCTGCATACACAACCGTCTCATCCACCAGGATGTCATTGATATAGGAGTTTGTGGCCTGCCCTATTGTCTTCTCCTCCTTCAGTAGAGTCTTGAACACTGCCGCCATGATTTTCAGCACGATGTTCAACCGAAATCTCAATCTAATAAGGCAATAGTTGGTCCCCTTGTACCTTACTGCCACAGCTTCTCTGTTACATGTAATTGCAGATATGCTGATTTCAGATCTACAATTGTAGCAGAACCCATCATCTGTCTCCTTTCTCACCACTTGGTTTCTCCACACACATCGATATCATCACTTCCCATGTGGCATGATACGAAGGTATTTAACTACCTAAAGTCGAGTCCTGGCCTAACCTTATATTTTATTGCTTGGTTAACTGCCACCAGTGGCAATATTCCACTGTGGACTTTCTCCTTCCAAGGTACCAGGATGCTTTCTTCAACCCATCTGTCCACCTCTTTTTCAAACTCCACTCTCCTCACTTCTTGCATGGAATTTTCATATAAGCTCACTCTGTTCTTTAATATGGGTGGTCCACTTGTCCAGCACTATTCAATGGTCCACTTTTTGCCATCAAATTCAGTACAAAAATCCCTATTCTGAACTTTTAACCCAGTCTGTGCACTGACTTGTGGTTGCAGAGCTGTTGTATCCCACCAAATTTAACCTGGTTTCGATTAATGGTGACTCCTCCCAGCTTATCAAATGTGTCCATACCAATGACAAAATCAATGTCATCGACAATGTGCTTCAAAACCAGCATCTTATCTTGATCTGCACCTCTTCTACCAATAATGTCACAGTGCTAGAGCCCTTGCATGCAACCTCTCTTCTGTTGGCTGCTTTGATAAGCATTCCTCCATTCAAATTTCTCATCAACCAAGGAGTCACCAGGGTCATAGTGCATTCAGTATCCACTAGTGCTCTTGTTTTCCTTCCCTCTACTACAACTGTTACACTTAGTAAGGTTTGGTGTCATGCCTGTGTTGATCCATCAGGGTAGTTACTGATGCAGTAATTTCCCCTTGCCTGTTTCCCTGGGGACAAAATCTGTCCCTTCTCTCCAAATCTGTAGCACGTCACGGAAGGCTTTGGTTGTTTCTTATAATCTTTTATCATGTGTGGCCCACAACACTGAAAACATTGTCCACTAAACCTTGTCTTTTCCATTCCTGGTTATTTAGCAACTGGGCTTTTGTGTCACAGCTCCTATTCCATTCATTCATGGTTAGCACCCTAGCAGCAGTTATCAGCTCACTCATCTTTTTAGTTTCTACCTGGGGCAGCTGCAGAAGTACGATTGATATTGGGTCTGAGAATCTGTGCACAAATGCCAGCTTTACCACACTATCCACACTCCTTCCCACAAATCCTGCCAATCACCACATGTTGTTAGCATAAACATCAATGGATTCACCAGTCCATCTGGATTTTATCAATTTTCCATATTCTATAAAAGGTCCATCCATAAAGGCTTTGAGTACCTTGATTCAATCATCTCAGTATGTCATTTCCATCTCATTCATCTCCATATAGAGAGATAATGCATCCATCTCAAGGTACAGCAGGATCAGATTTGCCAGGTCAGTGATATGTTGCAACCTTGCAAGCAACTTCACTTTCATGAGCCATGCCACTATGTCTCCCTGTCTATCAAAGGGTCTGATTGTGTTACTGGCCACATGCATTTTCTCCTTGTCTCCTTCCATGGTGAAATGCTGAAATAGCTTGTTGTCTCTCCAATAATGCAAATAAAATAAAGAAAAAAAAAACTCTTTTCCTTTCTTTTCCTCTTTTTCCTGTCTTTTCCTCTTCTCTGTTGTTCACTCACTGATATCTGTTTGCAAGTGAGAAGAAAATCTCCTCACCTATCATTCTTTTTGGCTTTTATGCAACCGCCACTCACCTATAATGCATTGGCACTTCCCTATATAAGTGTTACTTCCACTTTTCTAGTTTTTCTGCTTCTGGCACCAGAAAGTTTTCACTTCTTTTCTCTCATCTTTTTACCATAAGTTCAAACAAAAATTTAGAAAGAAAATGTGTATAAAAGTGATGAGAAAAAAAAGAAAATTCCAAAGACAGAAGGGAATAAACAACAAAAATGAAAGTGATAGAGAAAGAAAGTAAGGTGTGAAAATTTGTGTTTTTATGGCTTATCGACAATTCAGGGCTTATTTAAAGCTGAAACATACTTTGGATTGTTGGACTAGGATTACAGTCTTCCCAAGCAGTCCCCTGTCTAAATACTGACACAGGTTCAGACACTGTTTAACTTTGACCGAACAAGAACTGGTGTTTTCAGCATGATTTGACTATGTAGAAAATGAAAAAGAAACACTCCTACTAGTATTCTAAAACTACACAAATAATACATCTCACAGTCAAAACATGAAAAGAAACTAACAACACCAAAACAAAACCTCCTTGAAAATGGCTAAGGAAGTGGCTAAAGAGCTTGGAACAATGGATGATATGGACAGTCTCACTCCCACTAAACGAAAAAAATCTAAGAATGCGGGAAAAACTAAATATAGGATTTTAGTCTGACTACAGATAATATAAATAATGATAATTCCTCATCCCAGAAATACAGAGAGAAATTAATTTTGTTCTAATCTAGATAAAATCAGCAGTGAGCATAACCTTAGAAGTCACCTTTTATAATTGTTATTGCTATTGTTACCCTTTGAGCTACTGTAGTACAAATAGATTGTTTTATATTAAATGTATGTTAAAGGTTATTGTGAAACTCAGGTAGTCTATTTTTGTATGGTTACTATACTTAATGGCTTGTCAGGAATTTCTACAATACTGTTTAGGTTTTATATTTAATCTGGCTACCCACTGTGTCTACAAAAGTGTTATGGTAAACCCTCCTACAGTAAAATGAACTCTTCCTCCTCTCATAAATACAATTGCGAGAGTTGGATAGAGTGGAGAGTGTGAAGTGAAGTGGAGTAGTAGATGCAGTGCTAATCTACTTATTACTAACACTATTGTTTTGTATATATCTTCAATATACTTTTTCCAACCGACCTTTGTCTTCTGTGTCTTTCTTTCTGGCCTCTAAACAGGCCACAACAAAAAGAAATCACCAACTTCTTTTATTGCATGTTTATTTCTTATTTTATCTTTATATTTAATATCATGAATATAAAAGGACATTACCATAATATTATAAGCTTTTAAATTGGTCAATATAAAGATATACAAAGAAACCCTTGTCAAATATAGTCTTATGACAATCCTTTTTAGCACTCAGTCTAACAAACCATGCCAGTCAACAAAACTGACCTCTTCACTTCCTACCACATCCTCTCTTACTCATATCACACCTCATTCATCATAACCATTTTAACAGTAACCATTTGCCTTGTGTGGATTGAGAATCTTGTAAACTTTAAGAAAAATATAGAATGATTGCAGAAAAAAGACTATTTGGACAGAACTCAGCTTTCATTCATGTGACTCAGAAAATGTAGACATTATACTTGCATTTTACTATCACATGTTGTCTTGTATAATTATTTTCTAATCTTGTTAAGTAAATGTTGCTATGAGAATTTCTTAAAACATTCTTTCTGATTCAATAAAAGATACGATTGGAAAACAGTTTTCTTATCCAGCCAGTAAGAGTTTTTTTCAAAATGTTTAACCGATCATCTGTTAAAGAGAAAATTAAATTATCTACCTTTCACCTAATTACTATTGTTTGCGATTCAGGCTTAAGACATCAGTTCTTAAATTTCACTTTTATAGATTTTATCTCAAGCAATCTTGCAGAAAATAGATTCTATATAACTTATAATGAATAATATACATATTTCTATAAGTTATCTTCTTTTTTTTTTTTTTACTTTATTCAGTATATTATTTTCTTCTCTTCTTTCAACTGGAGATCTTGCACTATGGGTGTTTTCCATCAAGTCATTCGACCTCAAACAAATAGCAACTTTTGTAGAAGATTTGCAGTTCCAAGCAACAGACTTCTGAAGTGATGGGATACTAGGCGTTACTCTGATTTTATCAAATGTAGGACTTTAAGTTCAGTGGTGTAGACCACAATGCCCCAATGATAACAGGGACAATAGTGGCCTGAATATTGCACATTCTGACAACATCAATCTAGTGGGTAGTGTATTTCTTAAGCTTTTCAATTTCTTTGATCTTGACATTATGGTCACCAAGAACAGTCACATTGATTAGAAGGCATTTTCTTGTTTGTTTTTTCCAACAATTGTGATATGTGGCTTAGTGGACTTACAGTTGCAACCAGTTTGGAATTTTTAATTTTGACTTTGGAATTTTTAATCATCTTTATTATTATTATTATTGAGTGAGTTTAACATGCCAACAAAATTATGCTTGGGTATAAATTCATGAAACTCAATATATCCATCATAACCCAAGAGTATACCAGGCACATGCATCACAGCCAAATGTGATTATTATTACTATTACTATTATTATTATTATTAGTAGTAGTAGTAGTAGTAGTAAGGTAGTAGTTGTAATCATTATAGTTATTTTATTGGGTAATCACGATTAACCTAGAGAGGGTCATTATTTTATAAATAGTAAATAATAAATCAATAGTAAAGAAAACTACAATCTTTTCTGGTGAGGCTAGAAATCGAGCTTCAATATCCTTAGTTCAGTCATGCTGGCAGAATACTCCTTAGAAAAGATGGTATATATTTGTATGCAGCTCAGAAATCTATTGAGATTAAGGAAACTTCAACAGAAAGCCACAATTACAGGACATTATTGTCAATGTTCAAACTTTCTGGGCCATGGTTTAAAGAATAGTATCAGTATTGTGTATGCAATTTGACACATAAAAACTTCTTATGTAAACCTGAGGGATATTCACTTGTCTTCTACAACAGATGTGGCAGAGTCTGAAACAATCATAAAAAACCCTCCAATATATTTGTTTAGAAGTCAAAGATATATAGTAATAATAATAATAATGATGATAATAATAATAATATAGTGATGTCATAGACAGTCATAGACAGTCTTTAGATGAATTAAGCTTTGGGGAAAAATTTGTAAAAAGGAAAATGTTTGATATACTATAATAGAACATTTTATGCTGAGAAACATTTGTCTTTACAATGGTAGGTCACCATGTTCACAGTCTAAAATGTAGTTATTAGGTGGGTTTTAATCTGAAATTTTCACTGTATATTATTCAATCTGAATAATAAAGAAGCACTGGGTTAAATGCATTAACAAAAGACTATGTTGAAAAAAATAAATAAATGTGTAAAATAAATGCCTTTTTTGCATTTTTAATTACAGTTATTGATGTAACTCAGTGATAGAGCATTTGATAGATTATATTATTTAGATATGTGACATTTAATCCCAATTTTAATCCCAAATAAAAGAAGATTACTACTCTTAAAATTGGGTTTGTTAACATATACAAGAATATCTCAGTGATAGAGCATTAAACTGATGATCACTATAAAGACGTTTTATCTCTTTGTGTCAAGACGTAATTTCTGAATAAAAGTCACAATTTAAATAAGTTTTCAGATTGTGATTGTTCATATAAGGTTTGCCTGGAAACCATTTTGAATATCTTAAAGACATGTTTCACAGCTGGCAACCAATCAGTGAGTACTTTACTGCATATACATCAACAGACAATCTCCCATGAAGTTACTCAATTGGCAGTGAGATGTCATTAAGTGAGTTTGTGTACTGTGTAATGGTTGTATTCATCATGACAATGTTTCTACCTATTTTCCTATTTCATTCAGGTTTCTTGGCAAAATATCACATTACTTGGGTATGATAACACCTCCACCAACAGCCAACATTTGGTTTTCTGAAACTTCCAGCTTTTCCCAAAGTTAAACTTACTATTGAAAGGAAGATTTCACAGTATAGATGAGATTATAGAAAATGTAATTATGCAGCTAACTGGATTCCTTAAAGAGGATTTTGCAAACTGTTTTAAAAAGTAGAGGGAATGCTAGGAGAAGTGTGTGATATCTTTGGTGGAAGTGTATGTTGAAGGGGACTTAGACACCATTTTCCTAGGTTGTCTAATTTTTGTCAATATGTAATATCTGGATGCTTCCCAAATAGACTATCTAAACTTTATAAAGTAATCATGATATAAAAACAAACTCCCAGTGAGTGATTTCAACTAGTTAAAAATAAAAAGAACCAAAAACAACCTTTACATTTATATATAATTTATTTTACACCCAAGTTAACAAATGTGATTTATACTTTTTTCTCGGTAATTGTGTTAGTGAATTGTACACACCTGATACTGACTTAATAGTGTGAATTTATTATACAATAACAAGTGTTAACCTGTATATGGGGAAATTACTTAGCCATAACTTATATCTAGGTCAGATGAATAAACTATATTATAAATCATTTGCTTACATTTTATCTCAACTTGCATTTTCATTTTTTTCATTATATTTTATTCTAATTTCTGCTTGACAAATGTATGATAATGTGTCTTCTTTTAGATCTCAACATTTTCAGTCTTCATTACTCTGATATTGAACAGCCCTCATAAGTGTCATATTAAATTATTCAAAATTAAATTGCCAATTTTAAGCTTAACATTTTTAAACTTTTTCAAAATGACATATTTTTAACTGATATTTTATTCTGAAATATTATTTATTGATTATTTAATAAAATTTAAATTTCACTTCAATTTTCTTTTTAGTCATGTACAGAGAGAATTATAATACATGCCTTTCATATTTTATGCCATGAGAATTCAAGACTTTTCATAATGACAATAAAACCATTCCTTAATTTAATTCTGCTTAAAAAATGAATTCAATTAAATCCTCATAACTCCTTATACCAAAGAGAAAGTTAATGAAATGTGTAACTAAAAAAAAAATGTATATTTTTTAGTTTTGTTATCAATTAAAAATTTGAAAATATTTGAAATTTTATACATCAAATCTAAGCAGGCCTTCCTTTGTAAACAGATGGAGTGTTTGTTAGGTCTCAGTGTTATTTGTTTGTGACTTGTATTGCTGATTGTCTCTCATTATTTTTTCCCCTTAATTATATTTTAGTCGTGCACAAATTTATGATATTTTTGTACTTGATTGCACACTGAAGATGAACAAACAATACCTGGTTAATTTTTTTAAAAATAATTTTTTGATTTACAACTTTACAGCAAATATTTTTCCTTGTTTTTGCTCATTTTGTTTTAATATATTTATATATATTCTATGTAAATATATGTTTTTAAACTATACTTAAGATTTGTTATTTTCATGCATTCATGTGTTCATATGTATGTACGTATACAATTAGCTCACTGTGTTGTACCAGTAAATTGTTCTTGTCAATCCATCTTGCACATTAATAAATCTATCAACCAACTGTGCATTGAATACTGCTGTCATATCTGGTCAGGTGCTCCTGCTCTATATCTCAAGATGCTTGACAAAATTCAAAGAAGGGTCTATAATATAATTGATCATGATCTGGCATCTTGACTTTCATCACTTTCTTACTGACGTGATGTGGCTTCTCTCTGTCTTTTCTACAAATATTTTCATGGAAACTGTTCTGGTGAGGTTTGAAGGTTTTCCTTTCTGCTCTGACTGCATGAATGTACTACTACATTGGCAATTCATTCACACTGTTTTGCTGTTGAACTAGCTAGATACAACCACATGCTCTATTCTAATAGTTTCTTTTCTCACACTTCTCGCTGTGGAATTCACTTCTGATTTCTTGTTTTCATCTCACTTACACTCTTCAAAAATTTAAATGTAATGTCAACAGCCATCTTCTGTCCTCCTGAACAGTGTTCCTTTATTGTCCTTTCTTCACTAAAGTCTTATTATTCTCTTTCATTCTTTGTAACACCATGCATGTGTCCTAGTGACATTATTACCTTGCTTGGGGAGAAATGATATATATATATATATATATATATATATATATATATATATATATATATATATATATATATATATATATATATATATATATATATATATAATTAATACAAGTAAAAACTTTGTCAGTTAGCTGATTGATGTTACCTTCAGTATCCCAGCTCCAGAGTTTTGCAGAAGGAATCTTTGGGAATCATTCCCTCCACTCGTCAGGGGCTATTAGCAATTGGCTATATTATGTATATACATATATATATATATGGTCGTTACTAGCATAAAAGGAAAAACAAAATAGATTTCTTTTGTTCCTGTTAAGTTTACAATGAAAAAATACTATGAGAAGCACACAAATATTTGTCTTGTCCAGAAATTAATAAGAAAGTGGTGTTGCATTAAATGGTTAACGAATAGTAATTTTAACTATCGAAGATAAACCTCTATAAAACTCCTCTTTCTCCATGATGAGTAATTTTTTTAATGTTGAAGCTTTCCACCTGGTACAATAAATATTCACACCAAATTTAAGATTTGGCTCCCTATAACAAAACAGACAAACTCTGACTTATTATTCATAAGTTCAAAGTGAGTTATACTGGAGCTAAATGTGCAATGAATATAGACTATATTTTCGGACAATGCTTTCAAGGTATGACCAGAAAGATTTCAATTATGAAAATTTGACTATAGATTTCAATAACTGTCACCTTCACTGTCCCTTTCTACATCTCCAGACATAATGGTTACTCTCTCTTACTGATGCTGTGTCTTAGATTCTCTACATTTAAAGGATGGTTTGTAACAGGCCCTCTATAACTATTCTATGACTAGCAATTTTTCCCTCCCATTCTCTCTATCTTGTCACTAGCCATTCTAGAATGTATCCTTAAGCCCACAACTGTAATTCCCCACCTTCCAGTTGGGTGACACTTGATCCCAAATGTTTTCATTCATTTATTTATTTTATTTATTTTTTCTCTACTTGTGGACTGTGTGTAGATGCTTTGAAGCTCTCGAATTTTGATTTTATTGGCAACACAGTCATAAAACATATTTAGGCCCAAATAGAATCATTTAAAATCCACTTGATGTGGGTATCATAAGCCACTAGACATTCATGGCACATGATCCAAATGTGGACAGAGTGCAAACCTTGTTGCACTCAGATTGGAGATTGTGTATCTGAGAGTAGAACAACTAAATATGAATAAGGAGAAAGTGTAACAGATTCTATCAGAGAATTTGGTAATGAGAAAAATGACCCATTACAAATTTGTGAGTTCCACTGCAAAAATGGGCCTTTCATCTTATTCACCAGACTTAGACCTCTGTGATTATTTGGCTATTTCCAAAATTGAAAACTGCCCTGAATTTGCTGATATACCAGCAAAATTACTAAAAGGTATTCCAAAAAATGATTTCTGAGGCTGTTTCCAGCAATGGCATCATCTTTTCACAAAATGGATAATTTCATTTTGCTTTGAAGATGACAGTAGCCAATAGTGACTATGTAAGCAAACTTTGCTTTCACAGGGCCATTCCAAGAATGAAATTGTCACACCTTGTATTCAGTAATATAGCTTGACCAATCCAATTGTGATATGATCAAAAGCACATGTTAGTGACACTCACTGGATGAAGGCAAAGTATGTAATCTAGTGATGAGATTTAAAGATAATGTAGCTTTGAACAGAAGTCCATACTGTTAGCATTATACATGCTACCACTATAACAAGATAACTGAGTATTCCACAAACCTCACAATATATTAGACTTTATTATACTCTGTTGAGTCACTTCAATGAATTACCATTTTCAATCATTTAGACTACATTTTTAGACATAAGAACATTTCTTATTGGGATGATATTGAAAAAGCATTCAATACCTTATCATTTCTTTTGAAGGAAGAATTCTTTACAAAAATATTTGGTAATTGGCTGTCAAGTTGAACTAATAGCATAGAAACCAAAAGAAATATTTTAATTGAATAAAATATTTTTATTCTTATTTTTTTCACCTTGATTGCCTACTTGATACATTGACCTTTTATTTATATCTCATTTGTGGATGTCATAGCAAACACAAAATGCATGCAAATATTTAATAGAAAAATGCTTGGCTCAATTTTAAAGGGAATTACTTGGAGAGTATAACATTTCTAATAGCTTAATACATTTTGTTTTATCATTTCACTCCAAGTGAGGATATAAAGCCACTAAGATGCAAGATTTTACTGAGTGTGACAGGATAGAAAAAGGAAAAAAAAACTTTAAGGAGAGAACAATAATAGAACAGGAATTAAGATGACAGAAGATAATGATAAACATTACATTTACATTTTTGAAGATCAAAGTTGACTGGCAAACAAGAATCCAGAAAAGAGTTCCACAAATGAGAAGTGTAAGAGAAGACACTATTAACATTAGGTTAAACATCTAATTATTTGAAGATCCCTTTATTTTTATAAATTGGCATTTTCATGTTGAATGATTTGATACTATATGCGTCTTGTGATTTATACCATCTAAGTTTGACATTTAAGACATCTCACTAAAAAATGTGCTTTAGCATAAAGCTGAGTACACACTGATGCCTAAGATCTATACTAAATTATAATTACATGTTTTGTTCATTTCATTAATCATTTATAACTGACCAATGGCATCAGTGAATTCCAAATGAGAATCAAATTACAAATGCTTCAGGCATAAATGCTATGATCATCTTTATTCTCCAGAATTCTTCATAGAATATAACATTAGTTTCTGGTCGTTTTCCATCAAGCCGCTATTTCCTTTACAACTCTTAACATTTGCCAAAGTTATCTGATAATATTAACTTAATTACGATGAACTGCCATATTAGCACAGTTCGAAGACCTCTGACTACAGTTACCCATTTACTTCTTAGGAGTACATTAAACAAAATTAGGTCTTTTTTCCCTGTTTTAGTCTTTAATTATGTATCTGTGAAATTATCTTTCTCTGATTATCTCTGGGATATGAACAGAAAACTTGTTTCAGTTTCTCTAGGAAATTTCATTATTTCTGTGAAGTGTGTGGAATATAAGTTGTTTGATATTTCATACAAATTACCAAATTTGAATAAACATTGGGCTAAATGCATCAACTACTATGTTTAAATATATTAAAAATAAATAACACCATATATATATATATATATATATATATATATATGTGTGTGTGTGTGTGTGTGTGTGTGTGCAGGTAGCTGGTTATTTAAGCATTATTAATGTTTTTGATGAAATTCACCACCATAATTTGGTTGCTATTTATTAAAACCACATCATATTGTTGATCTTGGCACTTGTGGACTGATAAGGTGGAACACAAAAGTCAATTCATAGATGAAATATGTATTTTTTAATTTGATCTTTTACTAGGGGTAACTTGATCAAAATGTATAAAACTATGGAACCACCTAACAGTCAAAATTTACCAATATCAAAATGGAGGCAAAAATTTGTAAAAGCATGTTGCTGGGGGGAGAATCAGGATCCAATCAACTATGATTGGGTTATTTTCCAAAGAGTTTATGATGTTTGAGAGATCCCAAATTCTTGAGAACCCAGAATATAAACATCACTGATGATTTATTCTTTCTTCATTGAAAAGATGTATTTTGTGAAATATATATATATATATATATATATATATATATATATATATACACACACTACAGTTCCAAAGTTTGAAGTCCCCCCCAGAATTATCATGGGATAAACTTGACAGAAAAGTGAAAAAAAATTTAGAGTCATTGAAAAAAGATTGGAATCAGTTATCACACTTATACTTTGAGAAACTTTTGCAATAAATGCCCAAAATTTGTGCTGCAATAATCAAGGCTAAAGGAGGATATTTTGATGCAAGCAAAATTTAATCATAAAATGTTTTTTTCTTTTCGTCACATTAGAATTTCTAATAAAAAATCATGTTTCACATTTTTTTAACCATGTATAATAAACAACTACTTTTTGGTCCAATTTAAAAAATTACCAGGGGTTGCCTCAAAACTCTGAACTGTAGTAGTGTGTATATATATATATATATATATATATATATATATATATAAAAGAAAAACAGACCACTTTAAGGTACCATTATAATAATTTATTTCACCAGAGTCCTTTTAAAGGACGCCGGATCATCAGATAGCACTTCCAGAAATGAAATGAAACGAAAAATGAAATTAAAATTGATGGGTAGTGTAAGTTTTGTAATTTAACAGAGAGTGTAAAAGGGATAGTTAAAGAGACATGGTAGAGTATAGGGAGGGATTAATTTCATATCTCTCTCAAGTATACTTTATATTGGGGGAGGAGGAGTGACCAGACCTTGACCTATTTAGATGGTTAACTTAATGGAAGTGAAATATAGGGAAATGGGAGGGGAAAAGGAAAAAGAAAAAGAAAAAAAAAAAAAAGATAAAAAAAGAGGGAGGGAGGGAAGTAAAGAGAAAGAGGCTGTAATTGGGTTTTAGCAATTTATGTAAAGAATAGATTTTAATGCTTGATAGAAATTTAGATGTCTAAAAAACGGAAGTTTGATTTGATGTTTGCTATCAATTTAAATATTTAATTTTTTAAAACAAATAGTTTAGGGATTTAATATAAGTTAAATACTATATTTATTAACACATTTATAGAGAACATATAAAAAAAAATATTTTAAATTATAATAGTTTGTTTACCCGACCAATCGTACTTTTTTTAATATTGTAAAAAAAATAGTTACGGTAACATCTTTATTAGTTTTAATCTAATTTATGAATGCAATTTGTCATTATTTTTATATGGGTAATCTTACTTACTTAAAGTTTAGGTTTAATTAAAATGGAATAATATTTGAGGGTAATATTAAAGATTTTGCTTTTCTTCTATATATATATCACATACATATTCATGCAAATCCCATATATACATACGTTTATTTACATGTGCAAATACACACATAGACACACATGTAGTGATATACACATGTACCTATCCATATTCATACATAAATTACATACACATACATTTATAAATAATTACATATATTTTAATATTTGAAATTTATTTAGATTTTTGTTTAATTTCATAGTTAAAGTTTAACGTTAGGTGACTTCTGAAGTGTTTAATTATCCAAAAAAATTAATTTAATATTTTACTATCAATATTGATAGTTAAAGATTGGTATATTTAAATTTAAGTTAAATTATCAATTTAAAATAAAAATACCTCCAGATGATAAATATACACTCTTATAATTCTAATTATAGAACATTAAAAGAGAAAGTGAGATTAAATATTAATAAAGTAATTTTAAAAACACATTTAAAATGACCTTATGTCCTTCCATTTGAATACATTCTATACACACACACACACACACACACATATACACATATATATATATATATATATACACATACATATATATATACATATACATATATATATATATATATATATATATATATATATATATACATATATATATACACACATATATATATACATAAACAAGTATATAAAAAGAACTATACCCATAAACATCCATACATGCATATGTATTTATATTACTGTTATACATATATTCACACATATTACAAATATTCACTCTAAAGTATTTACATCTATATACACATACATACATAGATTACATGCAATTTCATATCCAAAACATATATATATACATATATATACATACATATACATATATATACATACATGCAAAATACATATACATATATATATACAAAACACATATATATACAAAAAACTACAAAACTACAATTGCCTCTACATACCACATACATATATATATTCATATATCATATATATGCATATATATACATATATATATACACATACATATATACATATACGCCTACAATTCATACAAACACATATATGCATATAAGCACCCTTATCCAAAATGCCCATACATATATATATAAATTCACATATACGTTTTAGAATACATACAAACAAGTACAGCATCCATGTGTTCATACATTCATTTCAAAAACAAAAGTAATATTTTCCCTTTTTATATAGTTATTTCTAAATATATTTAGTTAAATTGAGGTGGCTTTTATGTCTACATTTAAAAACTAACTCATTATGTTTGTTCAGTAATATGTCCAGATCTTTATGCCTTATTATTAGGATTTTCTCTTTTATGCACAAGTTATATCGGTCTCTGAAGTTTATTGAAGTTCTAGCCCTTGAGACGATTCTCCATTTTACTTGTGGGGTTAAGTTGCTTTCCAACAAATCCCAATAATGTTTTGATAGTGCCGTTTGATGCTTCTTGGATTTATTTGTGAAGGATTGGCAATGGTTATAAAAACGTTGCTTCCAATTTCCTGCTGATATTCCTATGTATATCTCCTGTTTAATATCTTCTTTGTGAAAAATTGTAGCTTCGTATATTACGTTTTCTGCCATGTATATTCGCTCTACTGGACAAACAGATCCTTCCCTGCAATTACAGGTCGATTTGTTCTTTTGGCTTGCATTAAGATCTTTTTGTAGTTGATTATTATGAAATTCACTTAAAATTTTGCTATTGTGAGAGCTAATAATTTTTTCTACATTGCTCATGCAGGAATAACTAATTTTTAAATTAATTTTGTTGAACATCTTTTTTAATAGTTCATCTTTTCTAAAATGCTTGTCTATTAGTTTAAGAAAGTATTTTCCTATATTAATATTAGAAAGTATACAGAATGGCGGGTTGAACCATATAATTTTTCTTTTCCTATTTTGGACTTAGAGGATGTGTTATTAATAGATTTATCTATATAAATTAGTGTTTGTTTAAATTTACTTTTTAATAGGGCTTGATTATATGTTGATTTATTTTGGTTAAAAATAGTTTTACTAGTTTATTTATTCTAGTATTTACTGTATTAGGAATCTGTTTTATAATTGCTTTAGGGTGGTTTGAGTCGATATTTATGTATATGGGCGATTGGTTTTCCTTTTGGAAGGGTTTATAAGTGTTATATATATATAATGTTTGTGTGTATACATATGTAAGACATACATATATGCATATATATGAAACTTGTATGATTGAAATAAACAATAAGTAAAATTATTTCAATGACATAAGGCTGCAGTAAAACTTAGTAAATTGGAATAGACTAAAATGGTTCGATCCTTAATATGCAATGTTCTCAGAATAATATAAGATAATAATATAATATTTTAATAATATAATATATATGATTATTTATAATGTAAGATAATGTTTAAAGTAAAAATAAGTGAGAAAACAATAAATTTTGTAAAAATGTTTTTTAGATGATTTTAAGAAAATAAAAATGAACTGAAATTTAAATCAGATTTGCCAATCATCTTATGAGTAATATTCTAATTGCAAGAGAAGTTCAAGATATATTCTACTTTTCTTCTGTACAATGATGTATTTCTCTTTAAAAGATTTTTAAGGGAGAATTTGTCTACATAAAGAAAAAATTTGTGCTGAGAAAATCACTGGTTCTTGATCCATTGTTATTCATTTTATTTTACAAAATTTGCTAAACAGTGAAAATGTATAAATCTCTCATCAATGATGCATTTTTTCTAGTGTTATCTGCATTTTTACTGATTTTTTATTCTTTATCTTAAAATTTGGCCAAGTCATTGTAATTTCTGAGTGAACAACTGAAGACCTTTAATTTTTTTTATTATTAATTGAAATATATTTAATGTTTGTTCCTAGATATAATAAAATTTTATTCATGTTGAGTAGATTTTTTAAATTTAAAGACTGATCATTTTAAACATATAAAAAAAATATAAAAAGAAAGAGTCAATCAAAAAAAATATGCCCAAAACATCTAAAAATAGTGGGAAGAAAGAAAAAATATTTTTTTACCAGGGAATTAACAGTATAAATTACAAACAGATTACATTTAGATTCAGTGGTCATTCCTTCTGTTTATAGAAGGTTGCTTAGATTTTAATGTAAATAGTCTCAAGAATTCTCAGATGGTAATCTGAATGTGCTTTGCTGATTATGGTGAAAAAATCCTTAGAGAAAAATAAAGCACAGTTTGCATAAGTAAAAATAAGCACAGTTTGCATAAGTGTTTTGCGATGACAGAACATGAAATATTCACAAGTATATGCAAATTTTCATGCTACCCTTGACATATCATAGCCAGCATCTCCTGATCAATCCTGGTCTCAAGCCAATTCTTTTCTTAGTTGTTGCACACATATTTTTGTCCTTGGTTGGCTCTGAAGAGCAGGGATTTATAACTGGTTAGTCCTTTTTTGTTATTTCTTTGTTATATTTTTTCAATCCATTACTTTTACAGTGAATATTTTTTTTCTTCTCTTCCTCCACTTTGTTTTATATTTTTGTATATATTTATATATTTTATTATTTCAAATTTGGTACACTTATAGAGCTTCATGGTATGAATTGAATGATCAAGAGGTCAAAGGGTTCCTGAGATATGACCCTTTGATTGTTGCCAAAAAGGTGAATTTTGGAAAATAGTCACAAAGTTTAAATATCAATATCTCAATTATTTTTCCACCTAGAAAGCTAAATTATATCCTATTTTAAAGTACTTGGATAGACCTAAAATGTGATATTTTTATTTTTTCTGTTTGTCTAGAGGTCAGATAAAATAATTTGACTATGGCCTTAACCTTTGATCTTTAATTTCTCAAAAAGCATAGCATTAATATTTTAAATTTGACAATAAATTTATCTTCCTTATGGCAAGATATATACAAGGGTTTTATTGAGTTGGGCCACATTCAAAATGGCAGACTATATGCTAGCATTTTCATATCTCCTAATACAGTCAAGTTGTATATGTTTAGAAAGCTCTTTGAATGCTGATTAATATTCACATAAGAAATGTGGCCATAAAATCAACAGAATTTATTTATAGTCAACTGTTGACCAATTCAATTGAAAATAAACAACCTTATTTTTGGTTTTGTTTATATTTTTATTATACAACAAAATTATTATTATTATTATTATTATTATTATTATTATTATTATTATACAACAAATAGACTTTTATATGAAAAAAGTGACATAATGAAAATAATTATTTAAAACCATCTGAAATAATGTTAAGATTACATAAAATAACATGAAAATATACAATAAATAGAGGAAGAGCAAGAAAAAAATTATCCACTGCAAAAGTAGTGGATTGAAAAAATATAACAAAATAAAGAAATAACAAAAAAGTGCTAACCAGTTATAGATCCTTGCCAACTGAGGTCAAAGTATCCTATCTCCAGAACCATTTGTCCTAGAGATGTAAAATAGGCACTATTCAGTTTGTATCATGAAACTCTATAATTTGAAAAAAAATCCATATTGGTGATGGTCAGATCCTTGTTGATTTGATAAGGAAGGACTCATTTATTAAACTATTTACGAGGGCTATTTTGGATCTGTGTGAACTTTCAATGTTATAGCTGAATAAGCATGGGTTTCAGTTGGTTGTTTTTTATAAAAAGGGGTTTTAAAAAGATTTTGGACTTCATCTGTATTTTTAGTTAATATCAATATATTGACATAGTGGTTGTAAATTGTTGCTTTAGGGTGTGTTGTAAAATTTTGTTTTCTATGGTTGACATGTAAAATACTGAATGTTGGAGCGATAAATGAACCCGTGGTAATCAACACCTGGTTTGAAGAATACCAAAGACTCTTATGGACATGAAGAAGCAGATTAAATACATAACCATCGATAAAAGGCTTTATAAATGCAGTTTTACACTGTAAAACCTATCCAAGTGCTGACTGTGGGAGCAATCACCTTCCAGTTGTATGCTACCTAAGAGTAAAATTACATACATTAAAGAAAACCAAAGCAACATCTAAACTACAATACTACAGACTCCTGAATGAGCAAAGAGATGTATATAGACAATCAAAAACAAATATAACTTCAATGAAACTAGAAATTCAAAAGGGAACATGTTGAAAGAACCACTAGTGACGTTGGCAAATGAGATCATGCCAAGGAAAATGAGAAAATTTGGATGAGATTCTTGAGATGTGATGTGCTTTCCTCTTTGGTACCTAAATTTTATGAATTTAAGTGTATTACTAGATTGGCAGCAAAGTCTCATCATTTTACAGTTGAAACATCTAGATGGAACCGTAAATTCTATGCTAACAGTTTCTTCTCTTGCATTTCTTGCTTGTGGAACTTTCTTTCAGCTTTCTGGTCAACTTTGATCTTCAAAAATTTAAATGCAATGTCAATCATTATCTTCTGTTTCTTAATCCTTGTTCTTTTATTGTTCTCTCTCAATAATGTTTTCTTTTTCTCATATTCTCTCACACTCAATAACCCCTTACATCTTAGTACCTTTATTGTTTTGCTTGGATTTAAAAAAATGAAATGATGTAAAAGAGACAACAAAAGAAATGCCAATAATGGTACAGAGTATTGAACATTAAACACAGAAGTTAGAAATAAATATGGGCAGGCTAAAGAGGAATGACTCAATGAAAAGTGTGCAGAAATAGAATGAGCATCATAGATAAGGCAAGTATGCATGAAAGAATAAAAGAATTAATGGGATAAAAGATGTGTTCGGCAAAAAGGTTGTATAAAATGAAAGGAGGCAACACTGATAATAGAAAAAGAATAAATATTTCAAAGATAGAGAACAATTTCATAATGAGAGAAAAACTTGTAATAGACAAAAGTATGGAAGGACTGGAAATCTTAAAATCTGAAGTGAGATCAACACTGGACAAGATGAACAAAGCAACAGGACCAGCTATGATCATAATAGAAATGCTCTCAGCTTTAGACAATTTTAGCATCAACAAAATCAAAGAAATAATAAATGAAAAATATAGGTGACATATCAAAAGATCCATCTTCATAGTGCTACCTAAGAAACTAGGTTCCAATGAATGCCAATTCCATCAGACAATCAGCTTAAGTAAGCTAATAATCCAAATTCTGAGTAATATAGCATGAAGTATAATTAGACCACAAATAGGACAAGAATAGTGTGATTTTTTCAAGAAGACTGGAACAAGAAATGATATATTTATTATCAAAAAATATCAGAGCACAATATAAATGTAAAAGGATGTACACTTATGTTTATAAACTACACAAAAGCATTTGAGGTTCAGCACAAAGAACTATTTGAACTGTTAGGGAAACTCAATATATTTAGGAAGGATGTTAGAATAATACCAAATTTATACTGAAAGCAAACCATCTACATGCAAGTAGAAAATAAATTGAGTAGGTGCACAAAAATAAAAAGGACTATGAGGCAAGGATGTGTCTTCTCACCAGATTTATTGAACCTCTAGAGCAAGACTATCCTAAGGGATCTGGCGATCCTACCAGGACTTATTGGTGGGTACAATCTTAACAATATAACATATGTAGATGATACTGTGTTGATGGCAGATACAGTAGTAGTTGTATTTATTCATCATGCTTTCAGGTTTCAGTAGGACCATTAAATATTTGGTTATTCGTTTGAAGTTTTTATAATGGACTTCAATATTCATTTTTTTTTTTTTTTCTTATTTTTCTTTAATTTGGGTTGTATTTTATGAAGATATAGAAATTAGACCATAAGTTAAAGAATTATCTTTGTTGTTGTTCAGTCATTTGTCAGAATAGTTGATAAAGTCTCAATTTGGTAGGCAATACTTTCCCTTTGAAAATGGCTTATAAAATCTGAAAGCACTCAAAATATATTAGACAATTTGTGTTCAGATTTTCCCTGGAAACCAGAAAAATGGTCCAAACTGTAAAAAAATTAAATAAAAAATGTTAAACAGAAAACTTTTGTTGGTCTTCAACTAAGCCTACACACATACACACACATGAGAAAAAGTACTATACAACTGTGATTTAAATCCAAATTCTTGACGTACTCAATGAAAAGTTTATGAGCAATGGCTTACAACACCAGCATACTAAACCTCTTTAGTGCTATTAGACTCATCTGTGAAGTATAAGACCACAGTCTCACCACAGTAGGTGTTGCTGCTGTGGTTTCTACAGCAAGTATGTTTTATTACAGTGTGCGTTTTTTAAATTGAATTGAATTTTATTGACTAAACTTCAGCTGCATTGCAACATTTTATAATATTCATATAAAAAAATCAACCCCTTTTGTTAGCAGTTATTTCAGTGAGTCTAAAGGTAAAAAAAATGTCTATTTTCAGAAAGTTAGGTTACTGAACTTGTTGGTACGCAGTGCAATGACTTAACAATCATCATGAAAGAAAGAATATCCTGGAATGTAAATTCCACCTTTACACATTGGTTTGTTCAAGAACTGTTCAATTCAGAACAATACAAGCAGTTAGTCTTGCCACTCATTCATGCACAGCTGTATAAGCCTTGAGCAAGTTCTTTTGAAAATATATATCTCTATTGTCAATAAAGAAAGAGCAGGAAAAAATAATTGTTAGTCTTCTGAAGAAGAGAGAACACCAAACAAAGATTCCAACCAACAAGTGGAATGAAGGAAATAGAAAAAAAAAGAAAGAATATTTCTAGTGCTATTCTTTTTATTTTTATTACTTTATCTGTCCCATCCTAAAAGTAATTCAGTTTTTTCTCTTGTAAGGTAATCAAGTCTGTTTTGTCATTGTAACAATCATCAGAGTAAAGAGAGATGACTTTGCAAGAAAATTTCTTTTTATTTATAAGCAAGATAAAATTGAGATTTTTATACAAGTTTATTTTATTACTGTTAAAAATGTAAATTAGAAAAACAAATTGTTTGTTACCTATGAAGCACTGTTTTATTATTTTTATCCAGAGATGCACAGAATTCTCCAAAAATAATGCCAACTATTTATTTCTACAAAAACTACAACAGATATAAGAAGCACAATGACAACATTGAATAGAGTAAGTTTTAAGTTACAAGACACCTTTGTAAAATATGGCTTATCATTTACATCAGCCTGAGACAGTTCATTGAATCACTGTGTTGGAGGTTAGCATCAGCCATGCTGGTGGAAAGTGAAAAAGGTTCTCTAACATGATTAAAAGAGAGCAGTTTCATTTTGGAGGTGTTAAAATTAACAAGTTATTTCTTGCCTCAGTTAACAACAAATTAAAGTATATTTTTTAGATCAGTCAACAATTTGACTTTATTGAACAGATATGAGTTACATTAATGTTTAAATTTAACAAAAAAGAATAACGAAGACTATATAACATTCGCTTCCATAGTAAACAAACACTGCGATGACTTTAAGTTATCTGAATTCAGCCCTGACAATTTTAAGAGTTTGATATTCGTCCAAGGCCTGGTTTCGACTAAAGATGCGGAGATCAGATGGAGAATTCTAACAAAACTTGAGAGTGAACCAAAACTGATGCTACAAAAATTGGCTGAGGAATGTCAGAGATGTATAAGGGTAAAAAAGGACTCGAAAGATATCGAAGAGACTGGCATCGCTCACATACAAAAAGTACAATGACAAACACATTTTTCTCCCTCCTCAAAAACAAACCAAAACAATTATTTTACTACAAAAAGTCAAATGAAACCTCAGAAGAAACCACCACCCAGTCCATGCTATTGCTGTGGGACTTTACATTGGTACAAATGTGTCCATACCTCTATAAGACTTGTCTGTCTAAGTGGGACATAAAAGTTCGCACTGTAGAACCAAGAAAGAAAACAAAAGCTTTTATTATTAATGAAGAAGGAAGAAGACCAGACCCAGAAAGAGCCACGGCAATAAAAAAAATGACGGCTCCAAAAAATTCAGCCGAGTTACAAAGCTTCTTGGGCTTAGTAAATTATTATCAAGAATTTATTCCTAACATGCACAAATTACGCACACCCCTAAACAAACTGTTGAAGAAGGAGAAAGTTTGGGAATGGTCATATGAATGTCAGAAAACTTTCGACAAAATCATTAAGACTCTAACAGCAGATTTATTTTTAGTGCATTATGATCCAAAATTGGAAATAATAGTCACGAGTGATGCGAGTGCCTATGGTGTTGGTGCATGTATACAACATAAAATGCCGGATGGGACACTAAAACCCATCGCGCATGCGTCAAGAACACCAGCCAAACAAACTTACTCGCAAATCGAAAAAGAAGCACTGGGGATTATTTTTGCAATTACAAGATTCCACAGATATATTTACGGTAGATTTTTCACCTTGCAGACAGACCACAAGCTGTTACTAACAATATTTGGATCAAAGAAAGGTCTACCTGTCTACACTGCTAATAGATTACTAAGATGGGGACGATTTTATTAAATTATAATTTCAAATTGGAGTATCTTACATCAAACAAAATCGGGCATGCAGACGGTCTTTCGAGACTAATACCAAAGAAAACGGAGCCATTAGAAGATTCCGTAATTGCAGCTCTATGATATGAGGAAGATATTAGAACATCATTATGTAGTACAATTCGAAACCTTCCCATCACATTACAGGAAATAAGAAACGAAGCAGTGAATGATGAATTTATAAAGGAAATGAAAACAAAAATTGCAGGAAAAGATAAGCATATATCAGACAGGTTTTCGTTATGTGACAATGTTCTGCTATATAATGAAAGAGAAGTAACCCCGAAAACGCTACAAAAGCGAATCCTCAAGGATTTTTACATGGGCCACCCAGGAAAAAACAGGATGAAATCCTTAATGGAAGGTTACATGTACTGGCCAAACATATGGTGGACAACAAGGGCTGTTCCTTAGCAGCCAAGGCACCTCCGATCACTCATAAGCCATGGCCCAAGACAGATCGACCGTGATCAAGAATCCATGTAGATTTCACAGGTCCATTGGAGGCTTTCTACTACTTGACTGTACCAGACAGTTACAGCAAATGGCCAGAAGTATTTTGTTGTAGAAAACCTACTTCTGAGATGACAATAAATTGCCTTCATGAGCTGTTTGCTCATTTCAGGGTGGTTGATTGTTTAGTCACCGATAATGGGACACAATTTACATCTGCGGATTTTCAAGAATTTTATGAAACTTTTCAGGTGAAACACATCAAATCTCCGCCATATCACCCAAGGTCGAACGGGCAAGTGGAGAAGTTTGTAGATACATTAAAAAGAGCACTAAGGAAAGCTTATGACGTACCAACAGAAAAGGCTTTACAACAATTCTTGCAAGTGTATAGAATTACACTGAACAGTACTACGCCATCGGCATTATCGCCGGCGGAAGTAATGTTCGCCCGAAAAATTAGATCGGTATTCGACAAATTACTGCCAAAACAGACAAAGCAATCACCAACATCGTTTGTACCAAAAAGAAAATTTAGTCCAGGGAAGAAAGTTTTTTTTAAAATGTTCAAAAATAACACATCCTATTGGGAGCCAGGTACAATAGAGAAACAAATCGGGAATGTGATTTACATAATTCAGGGTCCGAAGTTCTTGCATAAAATCAGATCAGAAAGAGGCTGTTAGAGGATTCTAATGGTCTACTTCAGGAAGAGGAGGAAGTAATTGTTGTTCATGATGACGGTCGTCTTTGAGTATAGAATCCAGAGGTTAGCAGTGAATATTTCAAAGACAGTAAGGAAATGTAGATCAGGTTAGCAGTGGATATCTCGGTAAAGTAGCAGAGCGTAGTTCAGTAGTTCATCCTTCTGTTCTTTCGTCTGACAAGTTGGCACTGGACATTCGAAAAGAGTAAACAAAATGGCCGCCTTTATACACGACGGATTGAATATTTTACGTCTGATTGGTTAACCTTCTATTGGTGGACTATAAAGTGAATCAAGTCATTTGGGTTGGCTCACTAGTCTAATGTATCCAAAAATTGTAACAGTAATGGACACAATATTTAACACATTCAATATGCAAAGGCCTCAAGCAATTTCAGAACCACGGAAATCAAGCAGAAAAAGAAAATTTACAGAGCCTTTGATGATTAATCCAAAGAGGAAAAAATATTAAAGACCACTGCGAGGTGAAAGCTTGGGAGGGGGGGTGTCATGGGTCCTTACCTATAACTACAGAATGAACTCTTCCTAACACTATGTATACTACGCCTCTCAAGAGAGAGGGATGAATCAAGTCGAGCCAATAGTAGTTCACTCCAAACCAGACTGACAGTCATACTAACACCTTCCACATCTTGTATTATTATTTCATGAAATATACCTTCATTATTTCTAGTCTTGTGTTTGGGTTGTTCTTCCTTGGTCCTAACCTGGACCATAACAATTAAAACAAGTGTAAATAGTTAGCATAGATAATGACATTAGAAAGGTTGATGATGAAAATTAGAAACAGTGTAGATCCAAGGGCTTGGACAGAGTTATCCTTTCATGTAACATGTTTTGTCCTTTAAAACTTCATCAGACAAATGTGAATGTTCATGGTGATGCAACTACACATGTGGAGGAAGAAGATAGATTGCTGAAATTTTAAATTAAATTTTTCCTTTTAAATCTGTTTTTTTGATATAAAGTCTAGCCAATATCATTAATGTAAAAAAATCATTTCAAGATTTGATAAGACAGAATGAATCAGATCAAAGATACATCCAGAAATACCATAACCTTTCAACTCCTGAAGAAGACCAGCATGTCAAAGCCTGCCTAAAGCTTAATAGACTCTTTAAACAATAATTGTTAACACTTCAGCAGTTGGTCTAGTGAAGCGAAAGCCATATTGCTTATCTGAAAGAAGATTATGCAAGGTGAGATGCTTAACAGATTCAGAGTTTAGTAGAGCCTATAGTTTTTTGCCAGTATATATATATATATAGACATTCACACACACATGTGTGTGTGTGTGTATATATATATATATATATAGTTAATTTATGAAAAACTAGGTAATCCGTATGGGTAGACCCAAGGAGGATAAAATCCAGAGAGCTCAATGTAAATCCAGAGCAAATAATTTAAAAACAGACCACTTTAAGGTTCCATGTTATATATATATATTTACATAGCATATTTTCATTCAAGCACATTTAGTTAAATAATAAATAATAGACATATTAAATAATAAAAATGTATGTATTATGTCTGTTTTAGTTTTAATCCTTTCAAGTCCATAAATTAATTTTTTGGTGGCTGTAGAAATTTGATCAAGAAAATTACAAAATTTTCTTTCAAATAATTTTTACCCAGGTGTCCCCTGTGGAAATCCTTTAGGATCCGCTTTTGTAATGTTTTGGGAATTACAACTCTTTCGTTGTAAAGTAGCACATTATCGCGTTGAGAAAAGCTGTCTGAAATTTTCTCATTTTTTCTGCTATTTTTGCTTTTGTTTCATTAATAAATTCGTCATTTTTGGCTTCATTTTTTATGTCTTGCAATGTGACTAGGAGGTTTCTGACCAAGAACCAAGAAAATCGTCAAGAAAAAGATAATTCACTGAACCTTTGAAAATAGATCCAAAGAAAAAAGATATTTAAAAAAAACCCTCCTACGCAAAAGCTTCGGAAGGGGGGGGGTTATGGGATCTTACCCATAATAATAATAATGGACTATTCCATACTTAATAAATACTGCGCCTCAGGAGTAGGCAAGGAGTCAGTCGTTCAACTCTGAACTGACTGTTCGGTTCAACTCTTCCTACAGGCGGGAGGAAGAAAAAGGAGGCTATTATTAAAAGGCGGAGTCTCCTTGGGGAGGTAATTGGCCCAGAACCCGTTTATAATGGGTTCAAATGGTATTCTGTATGCCGAGCCTAATGGCTCGGGAATGCCCACATTAAAAAGGCCTTGTGCCACATGACATCCTCGTGGGGGGTGACTCAATATCGTCAGTCGTTCAACTCTGAACTGACTGTTCGGTTCAACTCTCTTCCTACGGACGGGAGGAACCCGAAGGAGGCTACGCCCGAAGGGCGGAGTCTCCTTCGGGGAGGTAAACTGGCCCAGAACCCGTTTATTGAGTTCAAATGGGCTATTTTTGTCCGAGCCCAATGGCTCAGGAATGCCCACGTTAAAAAGGCCTTGTGATCACATGACACCCTCGGGGGGTGACTGAATATCGTCAGTCGCTCAAGTCTTGAACGACAGATCGGTTGAACTCTCTGCCTTCGGGCGTGGGGAGGAACCCAATGGAGGCTACAAGATAAGTATGGATTCTCTTCGGGAGGTATGTTGACCCTGAACCCGTTTATACAGGTTCAATTCATTTTTTGGCCGAGCACAGGGGCTCGGAGAGCCCACATTTTAAAAGCCTTGTGCCTCATGACACCCTCGTGGGCGAGTGACTGAATATCATCAGTAGTTCAAGAGGAGTCAGTAGTTCAAGTCGAGTCAAGAGTTGAGTCAGAGGCAGTCTGAAACAGAGTCGCATTCAGACAGTTACTGCAAGACATTGGAATAGTGATACTGGTCGAGACTACATTGTTCTCTCTACTAAACCTGATTGTTCATACTAAAACTTCTACTTCTCTGTATATATTGCTGTTTGTAATATATCTGTGTTATTCCATACCTGTGTTCGTGTTCTTTATTGGTTCTACCTTGGACTATCACCGTGGTACAAGGAACTGGACCATAACATATAGTGACTCTTTAAGACAATCTTTGTAAGAAAGTTTTGGCTTGTGCTGCATTTTTTTCCTATTTCCAATTCTCCATACATTAATTGTTTTGGCATTCTGTCATCTGCCATCCGAATAACCATGGCCCGTCCATTACAATCTGTATTTAGTATAATTGCTTCCACAGAGAGTGAACTGGCCCTTTGTAGAACTACAGCATCAGGGGTGTGATACATCCAGTAGATTTCAAGCACACACCGAAGACATCGTTGATGAAAACATTCCAGTATCTTCAGATGTCTGAGATAGACTACTCATGTCTCACATGAATATAGCAGAGATTACATAATGCAAGCATTATATATTTTAATTTTGTCAGCATTTTTTATGCCCTTCTGACTCCAGACATGGAACATGAGTGCTGCAAATGCATTAGAGGCCTTCTTAATCCGTAACACTATCTCATCATCAAGGGTACAGTGGCGATTGAGGATGTTAGTAAGGTATACAAATTTGTTTACTACCCCAAGTTGACTACAATCAACGTAAATTGATGGCTCTATATACTGAATTTCTCAGGCAGGCTGATACATTAGCATTGTCTTGTCAAAGCTGATGGACAGTCCAAAAACCTTACATGACCCTGATAGTCAATCCATGAATTCCTGTGTTTGCTGAATTGTGTGCAGGAACAGGTCACAGTCACTGGCATAGAGAAGGTTGCGAATGAAACTAAAAAAGACTTCTGTCTTTGCTGCAAACCTACGTATGTTGAAAAGCTTGCCAGTTGACCTGTATCTTATCATAATACCATCATTGCAGTCCCTCAACGCACCTTGGTACAATTGAAAAGTAGATAGAAAACAATGTAGGAGCCAGAAGATCTCCCTGCTTGACTCAATATTCAACCTTGATGGGCCCCATAAGCATACTGCCAAAACTGACACAGGCTTCCATACTGTCATGGAAGGACATCAGAATCTTGAGAAAGTGGTGGGGACAGCCCAATTTTATGAGGATTTTCTAAAGATCAATTACGTTTAACAGTGTCAAAAGCCTTCCTCAGATCTACAAATATTTGATAAAGGTTCAATTGTTTTTCACAGCTCTTTTCCTGGATATGTCATGCTGTGAAAATCACATCTGTGGTCCCTCTGTGTTGGTGGAAACCACACTGTAACTCAGGCAGTATATTGTCAACTATTTTCTAGTTTAATCTTAATAGGAGAACAAAGGCTAAAATTTTACCTGCTGAAGAAAGGAGAGCAATCCCCCTATAATTACCACATAATTCCTGGGTACCTTTACCATTATATATAGGTATCATTTTTGCATTTTTTGGCATTTCTCCATCTATCCAAATCTTTACAATAAGATCATGCATAAGTTGACTTAAATGTGTTCCACCATAATGGAATATCTCAGCAGGAAGGCTGTCAACCCCAACAGCTCTGCCCATGTTGAGTCCCTCCATGCAATGCAGAACTTCGCCCAGCGATGGCTGGCCCTCAAGTTCTACCACTATGGGTCTTTGGGTTATTTTCTCGAGAACCTCAGGGTCCACATTTGAAGGTTTATTCAGTAGCACATCAAAGTGTCCCTTCCATCTTTTGCCCATGCCATCCATGTCTGTGAGGAGATTATTGACATCCTCTACCCTGAGGGAAGCAATCTTGATGGATCTAGGGACAAATACTTGTTTCATCAAGTAGTACATCTACTTGGTATTATTTGAATTCACTGCATTCTGTACTTCCTCTGGTATCTCTGACCACCATTTTTACTGCATAGTTCAAAGTGCACATTGAGTTTCTGCTTTTGCAGCTTTAAACACCTTGCACAGTTTACTGTGTTGTTATTTGGACAGGTTTTTTTGCAACACCGAACTTCATATCTGATTCTTCTTGATAGCATCATCATTTTCATCAAACCAGTCTCGATGTTTTGCTGGCATTTTATCCAGAACTTCCTCAGCCACCTTCTTCAAAGAGTCCCATGAAGATGTATTATTGATTTCAGTAAGTCGTTATTTTAGTGATTCATATGTTTCCAGGGAATGCAGTTTTGCAAAATTCAGATGTACAGGAGGCTTTCCATTGTTTTGTCTAGTGATTTAAGAACAAGATTCATTTTGGCCCTCACTAGGGAATGATCAGTCCAACAGTCTGCAACACACATAGTTCTAACAATATGGACATTCTGCATATCTCTCTTGTGGATGATGACATAATCAATGATATGCCATTGGTGTGAACGGAATGCATCCACATAGTAACATCATCACCCCAGTGCTTGAATTAGTGCTGGAGATAAAAAGATTAAACTTGGTGCAGAGTTGAAGAAGCATTAAACCATTGATGTTGATTTTCCCAACACCATATTTCCTCAAACTACTCCAGGTCTTCCAATCTGCACCAATTCGGGCATTGAAGTCACCAAGGCGGACAATCTTGTCATCTTTTGGAATCCTGTAGAGTATACTTCTCAAAGATTCATAGAATTGAGTCTTTAAAGTGTTGGTACTGTCAATTATTGGAGTGTAGGCACTAATGTTTGTAGCATATCGTGATCCATTCAGATGTAGGCGAAGGGTAATTAAACGCTCACTGACTCATTTAGGAAGTTCAGCAAGTTTTGGTACAAGTGAGCTATGTACAGCAAAACCCCCACCAGCTACTCTATCCTCCTCAGAGCACTTTCCCTTCCTTCTTGAAGTTGACCATCACCAGCTAAACGAGTTTGTGAGAGAGCAGCTTACATCTATAGAATATCTTTCTATCTCACTAGACACCAGAGCTGTTCTGCATTGAGGAGCAGATCCAAAAGGATTATCTACGAGAGTTTGTGTGTTCCAACAAAACAGTTTCAGTTTCATCATTAGTTTTTTAACTTTTCTCCAAATGCCAAATAGACATCCGCCAGCCGCACTATACTGACCAGATTAATGAGACAAGCAATTTTGGGGTCACCTTTTCTAGACCCTTCCAGCAATCTTCTGGTGAGCAGTGCTCTCCTTAAAAAGGCTGCTCAGACACTCCTGGAAAAACCAAAAACCACCCCTGTCTCAATTAAGGTGGGCTAGCGACTTTACATATACCAGAGGCCACAAAAATATGGAGGTAAAGCAGCATATATATATATATATATATATATATATATATATATATATTATAATATTTTTTGTTTAAAAATATGATTCCTTCGCTACATAAGAGTTCTCATGTTTCAAAAACGAGAGCCGAAACCATCCAAATAATTATTAAAATTAAGGTGAATTGAGGTGTTTAGTCCCGTTTCATCTTCAAGCGAAATTTTAGGAATAAGCTATCACCTCAATTCACCTTAATTTTAATAATTATTTGGATGGTTTCGGCTCTCGTTTTTGAAACATGAGAACTCTTATGTAGCGAAGGAATCATATTTTTAAACAAAAAAATAATATAATATAAACTCTACTTCTGCGTGGAGCACTGTCTTCTTAAAAATAAAAACAAAAATACTAAGGAACTCCGGATTATGCACCCAACGTGTTCTTTTCTATTTTCTGCATATCTGCGCACTTATACTCATATATATATATATATATATATATATATATATATATATATCCTTGAACAAAATAGACATTATTATTCTACCTTTCGGATCCTTTCTACCAATGCTTTTTCAAGAGGTATTCATTAGTGATATATAGACACAATCAAAACACATTAATAATAATAATGAGTGACATACATACATATATGTGTGTGTGTACATATATATATATATATATATATATATATATATATATATAAATAACTGGCTACTTGTATTTGTGGATACCAATCTATTAGGGCAACTAGCCAATCCCAATTGCAGACATTATATATTGAATCAGAATCAGATATTTGAAGTTGCTGCTTCAGTCGTTTGTCTTCTTCGAAGAATTGACACCTGTCTCTCATTTGACCTCTCCATCTAGTTCTATCTCGGATAGAGGTGGACAAACTATGACCCATGGGCCAAATCTGGCCTGTTGGTCTTTTTAATCTGGTTCACTGAAGATTGACAGAATTATGACTGCATTCATTTGATCTTGTCCTGTAATGCCTGGCATCCCACTAGGTGGCACATTCACCTTATTTCCAAGTGCCATGGAACGGCTGCGCCGTGGTCACTGAAGCTGATTGCTGCCACTAATGTCACATCTTAGCAGCATCCCAGCATCATCTCTCCATGCTGCAGCATTATCAATCCACATCAGTTCTAATTTTGATGCAACCATTGCCAAATCATGTCAAGCTCAACAAAGCAGATTGCACCAGACAGAAAATCTGGCACAGAATCATTGTAATATACTCTCACCTCTTTCTAAATAAAACACTACTCAGGTCATATATAGCTGATCACAACTTCACATAAATACTACATCATAACTGGTGACACCAGGTCAACAGGCATTTAATCAGAGGGTGACTGACTAGCAAATATGGTAGGAGCAGAAAATTGGATAGATGACCAGGTGAACAGTTCTTCCATGTTGGAGAATCAAAATAAGCTGTTTGTTGTTGTTTATTGTGGTCTCATTCAGGATTATCACATGATATCATGTGAATATTGCTGGCTTGCTAGGCAGTGCTACACTGCCATGATGTACCTGGTGAAAGTTGACAAAGAAAAAAAAGAGGATGGAGCAAAACCATGGTGCTGACACAGCCTTGAACCTATCTGCAACAGTGCGTGGCCCAAAGAAAAGTCAACAGTGAGTGCTGAGTGTTTAATAAAAAATGGACCAGTAAATACTTTTTCACTGAACTCCAGTCAAAGGCTGTATGCCTTATTTGCCAAGAAAATGATTCAGTTTTAAAGGAATATAGCATCAACCATCACTTTTCCTCCAAGCCTGCTAATTATGCTAACAACCAGTCAATGCAAGAATGGACAGCTACCACTCAGAGGTTGGCAGCTACTTTGCAAAGATCAGCAAAACACTGATAAACTGCCATCCAAGAATCAATCACAAAGGCAAGTTATTTACTGGCATTCAAATTAGCAAAGACCAGCAAGTCTTTCTCCAAAGGGGAGTTTCTCAAAGAGTGCATGGTAGAGACAACAGATATCACGTGTCCTGAGAGCAAGAGCAAATTTGAAAAAATTAGCTTATCACGCAGGACAGTGACTTGCCATGTTGAACTAATTGACAAAGACTTAGCTAGCAAGCTGAACAAAAAAGCAGAGTCATTTACATTATATTCCTTGACACTGGATGAAATTAATGACAAAGGACATTGCTCAGCTTTTAATTTTTACAGAGGGATTAATGACAATTTTGAGATGACGGGGAAATTTTTGGCAATGGAACCTCTAAAGAGGATAATGCAGGGAGAGTTTTTGTATGGCAGTGTGTTGGGGGCCATCAAGAGGCACAAGCTCCCTTGGAGTATGCTTGCCAACGTTACCACAGATGGCTCGCCAAATCTGACTGGAAAAAATGTTGGGTTGCTCAAAAGGTAATTTTCCTACACTGCATAATCCACCAGGAAGCCCTGTGTAAATCCATATTTCAGCTTGACCACATAGTGAAACCAATTGTAAAACTCATTAATTTTATTCAAGTGATGGGACTTCAGTATCATCATTTTATTAAGTTTCTTGAAGAAATTGATGCCGATCACCATGACTTGCTTTATTACTCCAATGTCCACGGGTTAAGTATGAAAAAAGGGAAAATATGTCAACAAGTGTGGGAGCTCAAACAGGAGATAATCTCATTTTTGGAGCTACTTGAGAAAGCTGACAATTTTCTTGAGCTGAGTGACACAGATTGGCTTTGTGATTTAGCTTTTGCTGTGGACATACTGACACACATGAATGAGCTGAACGTGAAGCTACAAGGGAAAGACCAGTCTGTGTATGAAATGTACGCAAACATCAGAGCCTCCAAAACCAAGCTTGCTTTATTCTCAAAGCAAATGTCAAACAAGTCATTTGCACATTTTCCCACACTGGCTGTGTCGAAAGAGGCCCCTCAACATGTGAAAAAATACAGGAAATCACTAGATGACCTGTATAAAGAATTCTGCCATTGGTTCTCTGATTTTGACAAAATTGACAAGTCGCTTCAGCTGGTGTCATGTCACTTCACACAAGACCCTGAAACAGCACCACAGGAGTTGCAGTTGGTACTGATTGATCTCCAGTCTGACACTGTCTTAAAAGAGAAGTTCAGCTCTCTTAAACTGGATGAGTTTTGTACTTCATTAAGTGCAGCAACATTTCTAAACATCCAGAAGATGGCACAGAGGATGCTGGTGTTGTTTGGCTCTACTTATGTGTGTCAACAGACTTTTAGTGTGATGAACAGCAACAAAGCACCCCCAGATCCCAGTTGAGTGATGAACACCTTAGATCTGTTCTGGGACTTGCCACAACAAAACTAACACCGGACTTTAATGCACTGGCAAAAAAGAGGTGATCAACAATACTGTTTCCACTAAAAGTGAATGTAAGTATTAACATTGTAATGCTTTTTTTCTGTTTATGTTTGATATGTATGCATCAGGTGCTGGTCTGGCCTGTCTGTCAATTTTTAAAAATCAATGTGGCATCTGAGTCAAAAAGTTTGCCCACTCCTAATCTAGGGACATCTCTTCCCAATTGTTGAAGTCAAATACCAGCTTTTTTAGGTTGTTCTTGATACAGTCCTTTTATCTTTTCTTTGGTTTGTGCTGAGGATGCTTTCCTATACTCAACACACCATAAAACAATTGTTTTAGGAGTCTAATATCCTTCATTCAAATTATGTGTCCTGTCCATTGCATTTGGGAAGATGTTACAAGTGTCTCTATGCTTTGGCAGTTGGCTCTGACTAGGACATCAGTATCAGGAGATACTGCTTCCCCATTTGACATTCAATCTCAGGCATTTCTGCTGGAAACACTCAAAAAAATTTTATGTTTGCTGAGTAGTGTCTAAGTTTCAGAGGCATATAGATGAACTGTCAGAATGCAAGCTCTATACACACATACCTTGGTATGGCTGGTAATGTCACAAGCTGCCCAGACTCTCCTTTTCCAGCTTTCCAAGGGCTGCAGAGGCCTTCTGGATGCATAGATATATTTCAGCATCTAGTAAACCATCTTTTGTAATTGTGCTTCCAAGCTAAACAAACTTCTCAACTACCCTTAATCTTATTCCATGAACAAAGATGTTGGCTCGATATATGGCTCTCCGGAGGCTGGAGTAAACATTACCTTTGTTTTTGTGAGGCTTATTGTTATACCAAATGCTGTGCATGATGATGAGAAATGGTTCATAATATGTTGCATGCCAGCTTCTGTATGAGCTAAGAAGTCAGCGTCGTCTGCATATAGCTCTCTAATCAAAGCTTGAAATGTTTTCAACTTGGCATTGAACCTTCTCAGATCAAAAAACCCTCCAGTAGTTCTAAATTGCAAATGGATGCCTTCATCACAATCTTGGAAAGTATGCGCAAGTAGAGCAGCAAAAAAGATAGAGAAAAATGTGGAAGCAGGGATATTGCTCTGCATTATGACATTGTCAATAGGGATTTCCCCTGAGAGTTGTCCATATTCCTGTGCAGCTTCTTGACCACTTCCACAAACCCCGGTGACATCCTACCT
>CAHIKZ030001454.1:197500-340000 GCA_903632075.3 Acanthosepion pharaonis
ATCAGAAAAGAAAGAACAACATACAAAAGAGTTAGTATAAGGAGACTTTAAATTATGAATAGGGAAATAACCTAAAAAAATTTATATATGTGTACATACACACACATACATTTTAAAAACACACACATATTTTCAAAAAAAAATACATAATATTTTTAACTTAATACAAAAAATAATGAGATTAAGAGAACTAAATGAATTTGCTAATATCTCCTGATGATTTGGACCAAATGATTACACAAAGGTTTGTCTATGAAACTATCAAAGTAGAATTTGCTGAATATAAATCAATCAGAAAATGATAAATTTTATATTTACATTAATATTATATATACAATGGTGGAAATAAGTATTAATATAAATGAAATTATTATAAAAAAAAAAATATGTATACTAATACCCATGTAGATCTAGGTAATTTTTACACAAATTTTCAGAATGAAATTTGAAGAGTAAAAAAAAAATTTTAACAATTAAAATAATTATACTTATGACAATTTGTATATATATAAATATATATATATATATATATATATATATATATATATATATATATATATATATATATATATGGAAAACAAATATTATACACATATAAATTTTATATTTATTGTATTTTACTAACTAATGAATAAAAATAAATTTTCATATAATTAATCTATAACATTTGCATTTGTGTAAGTTAATTATAAACAAATATGGAAAATTAAAAAAAAAAATTTTAAAATCTGAAATTTAAATATATTTTTACATTTTTCATCCAAAAAAATAGATAAATGCGATTTATTTCTATTAAATCAACATTTTTTGTTTTCTATGCATATTTAGTTATTATGCATCTGTGTACAGTTAATTATATGGAAAGTATGTCTATTTATTAGTTAGAAATACAATAAATCAAAAATTTGTATGTTATGTGTACAAATATTTGGTTCACCCCATTGTGTGTATATATATATATATATATATATATATATATATGTAGTTGAAATAAGATGTTTACATTCACCTTATCCAAATCTATTTAAACTCATTGTGTCCCCAATTTCTCATATCTCCTTCCAATAAAAATCTCCTGTCTTAGGATAGAATTACCATTTTAAAATGAAAAAATGTCAGAATAATGAGGGATTTCAGTTTTTATTTCTTTCATGATATTCCTAGTCAGCCAGTAGTTTATATACACTAAGATGATAGTTCATTTAAACCATTTAAAAAATTCCAGAAAATGATATTGCTGTAGAATGTTTTGATAGGCTGTTTTGTACTTGGGGGCAATATGTTCATCTGCACAAACAATAGTGTGCAAGTATAAACACCATGGGACCAAACAGCTATCATGGCAAGAGATATGTTGCATTTCTTTAAAATGAACATAGTTTGGAATTAAAAATGCAAATCAATACCAGGACAACACCAACGGGTCTTGTGAAGATGCTGGAGGAAATAAGCACAAATATAACTATGTCTATAGTAATATGTGTATTATACCAACATAACCAAAAAGGCTGCTGAAATAAAAGGATGAAACTACAAAAAAACCAAATACAAAATTAAATAAATACTTTAAAATTGCCAAACTATTTTAAAAACTTTGAGAGAAATAGATATTTAAAAGGAATGAACAAACAGCCAAACTATAATGAATAATGCATTTATATCAAGTCGAGAAAAAATTTATCTTTTTTTTGATGCCATGTCCCTTCAGGGCATAGGTAGTCATGACTCTCCACATACTATTATTATCTGTGAATTACCACAAATTCTTGGAAAATATAGAGGAATGATTTTCTGCTGCCTTCTCCAGGGTTTTAAATTCAGAGTAGTCCTTCTTATAGTCTGACTACCATTCAAGGTTAGAATAGTCTGTCCTACTATTTAACCCATAGCTGTAGGAAGAAAAGACAGGTTCATGACACCCTAGGTCAGAATTTGAAGTTGGTTTGCTGATTACATTTTCCACACAAAATAAGATTATAGAATATAAATTTAGACCATAATTAACTGATCGTCTATATAATAAATGTGAATGTCAGTGTTTCACTGTGTGACACTTTATCAACTTTGCTCCTAGAGGCTGTAGCCCAGCATATCATACCATTTTGAAATCTGGCCGACTCCATGAGCAAATTAAAAACATTCCAGGCCAGATCCAGACCTACAATCCTGAAACTTTGGCTACCAAATTTTCATTATTGCAATTGCTTTCAGATTCCACCATCTTGGCTTCTCCTGATAAAAACAATTAAAGGGATACAACTTTCTAACTTTCAGTAGCTGATGTTCAAATGAAAAAAATTACTGTTCTCAAATTACAATGTTTCAAAATAAAATTGTCCATATTTTCAATTTTACTCCTAGAGGGTGTAACCCAACATATCAAAGCATTTTGGAATCAGGCAAACTCTGTGAGCAAATTAAAAAAATGCCAGGCTGGATCCAGACCCCAATCCTAAACTTTTAGATTCTCAAGTTTTCATTACTGTGATTGTTTTTGGTGATTTTTTTTGTGTGATTTTTTGCTACAAATTTTTTTGTACGATAAAAATTTTTATAACTTAGAAATAAATTTGGGAATAATCAAAATGAATTGTGAAATCCAGCAAAAGTCACCCATGAAATAAAAATAGTTGCTTGTATGGAAAGTAAGGAACAACATACATCAAATTGTCTTTAAATTAAGTGACAGCAGAAGAATTATCATTGAATTTTTAAAAGGTAAGCTAAATATTAATGCAATACTTAAACACAGCAATCAATTTTGAGTTCTTCTGTAGTTTATTGTTGTCTATTGCATCTATTCCTCCTCCCTAACTATTATGATGAAGGCATAATCAAGTGATCTCTGCAGGAGCTTAGCTTAAATGCTGCCTGATTCGGAAGTATTTAATAATTGTTTTAACAAGAAAATTAATCAGGATTACTAATTTATACAGTAAATATGTGATAAAAATTTAGTTATTTTGGTTCCATCAATATAAATCCCTTTCTTTCCTCTCTGATTTGTTGACCTCTTGAGAAGTCTAGTTGCAAATCAGTCAGTACAAAAAAACATAACATTGCTTTTATAAAAGTGCAAGATAACAACAATATGATCTTCAGGTAGGGAAATGGAAATCTGACTATAATTACAGGTACTGTTTTTTTTTTCTTTTAGATAAAATATATTAAAAAAAAAAAGATACAAATATGTGTTGCATGCAGTTGTTGCTACATTGGAAAACTTTCTTGTGAAGAAATAACAACTGAAAAATAGTGTATAAGAAAAAGCTTAGAATGATTGTTTTAAATACAGCAGAGCTCAGATAGGAAGTGATGATCTGGGGGTGGACTTGATAAATTATTCATGAGCATATACTTTTAGTCTAATTCTTAAAGATGTAATATTCTGATAGTTATAATTGGATAGAGCAAGGGGATATGATAAATGTAGAAGAGAGATTAGGGAATGAATGGGGGAAGAAAAATGACAACAGAAATAAAAGGAGAGAAAAAAGTAAGAAAATAGAAGATATTTTGATTATAGTTAGAGGTTAATGCATTCAAATAAATAGGATGTCACTATAATACATTTAAGTTTTCTTTTAAATTATTTCTCTCCAAGCGTGGCAATAATGTCACAAAAATGCAAGGGATTAATTGGAGTGAAAGAGAATGAGAAGACTTTAGTGAGAGAAAAGGACAATAAAAGAACAGGTTCTGGAAGACAGTAAATGGCGATTGGCATTGCATTTAAATTTTTGAAGATTGTAGGTGGCAAGGAGGCAAAAAACTGGGAAAGTTTTCCACAGGTGAGAAAAGAAACTATTAGAATAGAACATACAGTTGCATCTAGCTATTTCAACAGTAAAATGGTGAAATCTAGTTGATAATCTAATAGTATATTTAAATTCATGCAGTTGGAGTACCAAGAAGGAAAATATTTGTAGAAAAGACAAAGAGAAGTCATGTAATGTTGGTAAGAATGTGACTGAAGTTGAAATGCCAGGTCAGGATTGATTACATTATCAACCCTTCTTTGAATTTTGTCAAGAATGTGGAGAGATATAGTGGGAGCACCAGACCAGAAATGGTAACAATTTTCAATGCACAGACAAATGGTAGATTTATAAATGTACAAGATGGATTCTGACAAGAAAAATTGTCTGGCACAACAGAGCAGACCAACTTTACTAGCAGTAGACAAGTTATTGACTCAATATAACCAATCCACTTCATATCAATGGAAAACGTAAGCCCAAGGAGAAGTAAGAAGTTGTTCTCCTGTAGGTTAGCATCAGTCATGTTGATAGAATGCAGAAAATGTTCTGTATAATGATTAAATGAAAGCAGTTCTGTTTTGAAGGTGTTAAAATTAACAAGCCATTCCACTGATTGGAGGAATAAATGGGATATTATCGTAATGCATTTGAATAAATGTAATATTACTGTACTGAAAGTAAATAAATGTGATATCAATATAATTTCTTAAAATAAATAGAATATCACTGTAATGGATAAATAGCATTGTAGATATTTGTATAAAGAGAGATTAAATTTCAGAAAAGGAAGAGAAGAGTAAAGAAAAAAGAATGAGAAAATAATTAATGGAAGAGGAAGAGAGAAGAAAACTTTGAAAGAAAAATGTAGTAAGGTTATAAAAATGAAAGAAGACAATAAAAATAAATGGAAAAGATATAAGGGTAAGTAAAAAATGAATATGATAGAAAAAGTGAAGAGAAAGAAAGATGCAAGGAGAAATAGTAGAAAAAGAGAAGGGCTATAAACGTTTACGAAGAGGAGGGGGTAAGGAGAAATAGAATAGAGAGAGAAGGACTGTAAAGTTTTAGAAGTGGAGGGTGTAAGGAAAAATATAAGAAAGAGAGAAGGACTGTAAAGGTCTTGGAAGTGAAGGGAGCAAGAAGAAATAGAAGTGAGGACTGTAAAAGATTAGGAAATGGAAAGAGCATGGAGTAACAGAAAACAGTGTAATAATTTAAGAAGAGGTGTAAAATTTGGAAGAAGTTAAAAAAAGGTGAAAAGTAGTCGGAGTAGAAGAAGGAAGTCAATATGGGAAAGGAAAAATAAAGAATCAGAAATAAAATTTAAAAAAGACACAGGGAAATTGAAAAGAAAAAATATGAAAAATTTAAGAATAAAAAAGTGGAAACTAAAAACATACCGGTCATTATCAATTTTGATAATGTTATCAATCGCCAATGGATTTTGCTGTATTGAACGTCCAAATTTCAGTGTGTTGTTTCCCAATTTCTTACCAATTGATTCTATTTCATCATCAGCTTTTGCCAAACTTTGGCTGTATTTTGTCTTGGATTTCAACTGTTGTTTCTTAGCAATTGCTTTCTTATAGCTGCCTTCAATTTGTTGTTGCTGGGAAAGCAATTCTTCTAATTCCTCATTGACTATCTGCAAACACAAAAAGAATAGATTGAGAAAGAGATTTAGAAAAGTGTAATAATTCAAAAAGACTTATTGCAAATTTTTGTATCTTTGAATTCCAGATACATAACTGGATACTGAAAGTCTGTTCTTACCTGTAAGGGTTTATCTCTACCAGTTGAAACCTAAATCATATTTCAATCACAAATACTGCATGTTGATTGGTCCACACTACTGATTAGGAATATTTCATAATGTATCTGTTCACCTAACCTGTATACTTCTATTCTGCATTGTAACAAATTTTCAAGTTTACATTAAAGAATAAGAAATTTAATTATAAGAAAAATACATTTATCATTGAATTTATATAATTAATAAGCATTTAGAAATTATCACCCCAGAAGAAAGATAAGATGTCCATTCCTTGATTTAGGTTTAATTAATTTAAATTCTTATGTTGGTTTATCTCTATGGCAACAGATCATCTCTGTCACTATCATATAATTAATTAGTTTTAACTGTCTGGGTGTCTCACAGTACAGTAATAGTAGGTAGGTTAGACAATTCACTGGGTACCCAATACTTGTTATTGAAATGTTTTAAAGACTCTGGGAGCCTTCAAGTTTTATTATAAGAAGATTTTACTTTAAGTGTCTCTTCTTGTCTATCTTTTGTTTGTTTTTGATTTCCTTTTCTTCTCCATCTTCCAAAATTACATTCATTTATACTTATATCCTTTTCATCTTTTCATTCTTTATTTCTCTTTTTATTTTTTTTCTCAAACTTTTTCTTTTTCATAATCCTTCCATTCACATTTTCCATTTCTATTTCATCTATTTTTTATCATTTTTTTTGTTTTAGTTATTTTTATGTTTCTTTTTCTGTCCTTTTTCCTTCTCTTTTCTTCTGTCTTCAATTCTTTTTCCCTTTCCTTTTCTCCTTGTTTCTTTTCTTTTTCTTCTGTCCTCATTTCTTTTTCTTTTCCCTTTACTTCATTCCTCTTTCCTTTTCCTCTTCCCTTTCCTTCTGTCTTTGTTTCTGTTTCTTTCCTTTTTCTTTGCTGTATAGGTTGAATAGGTCTTGTGTGTGGTGTATATGAAACCAGATGGCCAAACAACAGAGACTTTGTTAGCAACAAGGATTATTTATGCAGGTGGAGAGAAAAACAACAAAGGAGTAGGATTAATACTAGATAAAACATTTTAGAAGTGTGTTCTAGGATACTACCAACTATATGAAAGTATTCTGGTAGTCAAGCTGAAAAGAAAGCCTTTCAACATATCTATCATAATAGTGTATGCACCGACAGCACAAAGTAAGGAAGAGGAAATCAAATCTTTCTACTTCATGCTAAACAGTGCCAAAGCTCTTTGCAAATCACAAGAAGTCATCATTATCATGGGAGACCTAAACGCCAAAATAGGCAAGGAAAGGGAAGGGGATATAGCAGGAAGATTTGGACTAGGAAGCCGCAATGAACGTGGAGAAAAATGAATCCAATGGTGTACAGCCAATGACCAGGTAATAGCTAACACATGGTTCCAAGAACATCTGAGATGATTATGGACATGAAGGAGCCCAGGAGGAGAAACTAAAAACCAAATTGACTACATAACTATCAACAAAAGATTCAGGAATGCAATAATTCACTGCAAAACCTACACAAGTGCAAACTGCAGAAGTGATCATCACCCTGTTATATGTAAACTAAGAATGAAACTGCAGAAATTGAAGAAGCTAATGCAGCAAAAATTGCAATGCAACAAACTCCTGAGTGACCTGAACCTATAAAAAAAAAAATATATGGACAATATGAAAAAGAAGATTCAAGGAACACAATGGAAACTCAAAATGGGATGCACTAAGAGATGCTTTTAGTGACATCAGCAAACGATATCATCCCAAAGGAGACAAGACAAAGAGAAAAAAAAATGAATAGATGACTGATGAGATTCTCAACATGATGGAAAGGAGACAGAAAACTCTGTCAAGACATGGAACAGAGTATAGAAAATTACATAATGAAATAAGGACCAAATGCAGGCAAGCTAAAGAAGAATGGCCAAACAAAAAATGTGCAGAAATAGAGAGATTGATTACCATCAACAAAGGAGATATGCACAAACAAATAAAACAAATAACAGGACAGAAGACCTGCTCGTCAACAGGTGCTTAAAATCAAAGAATGGAATGCTCATATTAGAGAAGGAAAAAATTCTTCAATGCTGGAATGAATATATTGGAGAACTCTTCCACGGTAAAAGAGAACGACCAGCAATACACAGAACTACCAACGGACCTGAAATTCTGGAAAATGAAGTAGAAGCTGCACTGGCCAAATTGAACAGAAACAAGGCAGCAGGGCCAGACAGAAATGTAATGGAAATACGGACAGCCTTAGATGACTTTGGCATAGACAAGATCACAGAAATAATAAATGAAATCTACAGCAGTGGGGAGATACCGAGAGATCTCAGCAGTTCTATCTTTATAGCAATGCCTAATACAAATGCAGAAGAACTTTAAAATCAAATTTCTTTTCTGTGTCTCAGAATTGCTTCACTGTATAGGTTGAATAAGTCCGGTGAGAGGACACATCCTTGCTTTTACAACAAAGTATGCCACAAGGATTTGTTGAAACTGCTGAGCAACCTTGGTATATTCAGGAAAGATATTAGAATAATCAAGAACCTATACTGGCAGCAAACAGTATGCATGCACATAGAGAACAAGTTCAGCAAATATACAAAAATAGAAAGGGGTGTAAAGCAAGGATGTGTCCTCTCACTGGACTTATTCAACCTATACAGTGAAGCAATTCTGAGAGAATTGGAAATCCTACTGGGATTCAGCATCAGCAGTCACAATCTTAAGATATGGAGATGATACAGTACTGATAGCAGACACAGAAAAGAAATTACAAAATCTCCTACAGATGATATCAAAGGAGAGCAAGAAGAAGGGACTAAGCATAAACTACAAGAAGACAGAATGCATGGTCATCAGTAAAAGGATGAGTCTGAAATGCGATTTTCAGTTTGGGGAAACTAATCTCAAGCATGTGCAGAAGTTTAAATATCTGGGAAGTTCTTTGACAGAGGACAGCAAGTGAGATCTGTAGATGTATTGGGATGGCCAAGAACACATTCCAAAAGCTAGGCAAAATACTGCGAAACAGGAGGATCTCTTTAGTAACAAAGAAAAGAATACTGAGCTGTTATGTGACATCTGTCCTCCTTTATGGCAGCAAATGTTGGACAGTCTCCTCAAAGATAAAGAAGAGACTTAAGGCAAAGATGTGGTTCTACAGAGTGATGCTGAGGATATCATGGACCAAGCATGTGAGCAATGATGAGGTCTTGAAGAGGATGCAAACAAGGAGGAGTCATATATTTAACATCAAGAAGAGGCAACTGAAGTTTCTGGGACATGAAAGGAGGGCCTGGAGAATCTGATACTCAAAGGTCGAATAGAGGGAAAGATAGACAAGGGAAAACAATGCATGGAATACCTGACAGGCAAGCAAGTGGATGACAGATTATGGTCTGGGGGAGGTGGCAAAGGGATGAAACTTATCAAGAGCTACAAGGGATAGTGGGAAGTGGAGAGCTATGATTGCCTACATCCTGAAGGGACACAGCACATAAAAAAAGAAATAAAAGAAGACACACCCCTTTCTATTTTTGCATATTTACTGAATTCATTTTCTATCAATATGTCAGCAGATTGCTGCCACTATAGGTTCTTGATTATTCTAATATCTCTTCCAAATGTCAAGGTTACTTAGCAGTTCCGACATTTCTTTATGGCGTACTTTATCAAGTGCTTTTGCATAAACTATAAGACACAGACACACTTCCTCCTGCATTTGTATTGCTCTTTCTGATGTCATTCTGAATATAAATATTGCATTCTTTGTTCCAGTGTCTTAACAAAACTGCACAGTTCTTGTCCTATTTCCAGTCTAATTTTACTATGCACTATATTCATCAGAATTTAAATGATAAGTTTTGTTATGTGACTCATTAGTCTGATTGTCCAATTGAGTTCATATTCTTGTGCACCTGTTTTCTTAGGTAGTGCTATGAAAATGGATCTACTTAGATTTTCTGGTATATCACCACTGTTGTATATTTCATTTATTATGTCTCTAATTTTGTCTATGCCAAAATCATCTAAGATTGCCAGCATCTCAATTACAATTCCATTTGGTCCTGCTACTTTGTTTTTATTCAATTTGTTGATTTCACAAATGGGAGTGGGAATGTATATTTATTCTTGTAAATTTACAAAAATTGTGGCACAAGGCTGAAGGGGAGGTGAGGAAAAAGCTGGTCTTCACTGACTATCCTAGTTCACAGTTTTATTATACATTTTGTTTAACCTTTATCTAATTACCTGACCCTGATAATGCTCGCTAGTCTTACACTACAGAGCCTGTCTAGCTAGTGCTATCTCTAGGGAATCCCCCAGCCTCCGCCCGGGACAGACTACTCTTAGAATCTTCACCATCTTAGCCATGTCTAAGGCGAGACATTGGCTATATTCAGTGGTAAAAGACCTAATACTGTCCTTAAGCTGCACCCACCACTTATTCCCAATAACTGCCCCCACTATTTTCCCCTGCACTAATCTAATCAGCTGTTGCCGGAAGTTCTGCCTGTCCAGTAAAGACAGACTGAACTTCCATGATGATCGACCCAGTATCTATCGATGAGCCCAAACTTGCCAATCAGATCAACCCAGCTTCGATTACCCAGTCCCTGCCCTGTCTATCTTGGGGTCACCATTCCCCCATTAAGACTAAGTGTGACGAATCAACCAGTAATGGGCCCCAACTCACAAACAAATTCGACATGCTCCCTCTGGTCATTGGGTGCATAAACTGCAATGACCCAAAACAAACTACTGCTCATGGCAATATTGGCCATGATCAACCGGGCACTCGCATCAACATGAAAAAAGTCCATCTTCACACCCAGGAAATGTTTAACTAACAACAAAACACCTCTGGCTAGCTGGTGCCTTTATGCTAAGTAAACAATAAAGTCAATAGACAGCACATGAGCATGACTGTCGCAAACAGTGTCTCCTGGATCGCAGCAACATCTACTCCAAAGGATAAGAGATCATGAAGAAGACCGGCAGCCTTACTTCAGTTTCTCAAGCCCTTCACATTCAAGCTAGCTAGCTTGATAGACATCTTTTAAAGTCTAGTTTCTTTCAACACTGACTGGATGGAAATCTGTGGGAATCAAGAGACTTCTGATATTGGATGTAATTCATCCTTCTGAGACAATGCCTTTAATGTCTGTTAATTTTAATGCCCTATATAAGAAGGGGGTGGAGTAAAACCAGGACCCTTCCAAAGCAAAACTGACTCTAGCTAAGCCATCTGGAGCTTCAGGAAGGCATCTTTAGCCCCTGCTAAATGGTCCCAGACTTTCAGTTGTCCCCCCCCAGTGTTTCTCATGGGAGTGATTACACTGGGGGCATCTGGAAAGTTTCTTGGATCTTGACTCAATGGAAGTGTATTTGAATAAAGGCCACAAGAGTGCCTTTCTCTGAGTGGAAAGATCCCTCTTGAGAGCCTCTCTGTTGACAACACAAATTCTTTCCCTTCTAGGGAAACGTCCTTTCTTTTTTCCTTGGGATGGGTTGGGGGAGGAAAAAGCAGAAAATGGAGCCTTACAAGGGAAGGAAGGGAGGTTCCTTAACTTACCTTGCAAGGTATCTTTCTCAGTCCTTCTGCTGTTTTGGCTCCCACTGCCGTTATTGAAGTAGTTGGTGCTGGATTTCTTCTGGGACACACCTTTGACAGATGTCCCATGGTACTACATGCCTAACAACAGGGACAACGGCCCTCTACTATGATGTAGATAACCCTTTCACCACTAGTTAGTTACTTTCAGTACTTCATTAAAATTTTTGCAAATCATTGTCACCATAATCTCAAAATTGTTTTTTGGCAATATTCGCTTGGCTTTTAATGGCTGACATTTCCTGTACACAGCCATATTTCACCATAAAAGCCTCCAAATGGTCCTCTGAGATATACATGAGCATCGCATGTAAGATAACTTGAGTCTTTCGGGTGCCCATGAACTTGGTTTGCAGTCTGACTGCCTTCATTGTGAGGACAATTCTGGCCAAGGATTTCACCTCCTCCTTTGACACCAGCAGAATATCCCACATGACATTGCTCCTTCTAGCTAGCACCTTTACTCCAATATTAAGGCTCTTCAAGGCCTCTTCCATTCCATCCCTGCTGATAATGATAAACCTCCATGACATCATGTCAGTCATCAGCAGGGAGATAGCCCTAGTGTTGACAGTTTCCATAACTGAAGGCACTGCCAACAATTCATTTTCCACAATAAATGGCTGGAATGGCTGGAATTTTTTCTTGAGGACCTCATAGTAGTTCAGGCCCTTTTTTGGTCTGTTCACCACCCATGTCAGAGTAGACAAACAATAGATGCAGATGAAAAACATGTCACTTACTTTATCTCAATCTGAATGACCAAAACAATCTGCTCAATTCTGAGTAGGAATCAATAGGCATGGGAATGATTGCAAAAAGTTTTCTTCCTCTCCCTCTTATAGTCTGAAGGACACAGAATGCATGCTGGGATATTTTTCTTAGTCAATAAAATGGAATGGCTTTCATTTTGACATGATTCAGTCCATATCTGCCTTAACTGCTAGACATATATACTGTATTCGCTTGGTCGACCTTGCTTTTGTGTACAAACACCAACTCCTGGATTTTTGTATTCTTTTGCCTTCTTAGAAATTTTGATTTGCTTTAACTATATTGTTTGCTTGCTTGCATGATTATTGCTGTTTCATCTTTTTGACCTTTTTTCTTTTCATTGCAAACTTTATTAATTCTGATCATATTATTTATCTTGCACTTTAACAATGGCTTCAAACTCATCACAATTTGATCAATGCTGCTTCCACTTCAGATCTTAATATTTCTGATACTTTGATATTTTTATTTAGGATGGTTTTTTGTATATTGCCAGTTGCTCTCTTTCATTGTGGAAGAGTTCTCTGATGTATTCATTTCATCTCTGAAGTATTTTTTCTTTCTCTAAGGTGTCCTATCCTTGGATTTTATGCATTCTGTTGATGAGCACATCTTTTGTTCTTTTAGTTCTCTTATTTTTTTTATACTTATCTACTTTATCTCATTTTTTTTATTTGTGCAAACTTTTCATTGAGACATTCCTCTTTAGCCTGCTTTCATTTTTTCCTAATTTCTTTGTACACTTTATACAGAGTTCTATATTTTGTGATGTACTTTGGAATTGTTTTTTGTCTCCTTTTAATCATGTCCAGAATTTCATCTGTCATCCATTCTTTTACTTTGTTTGTTTTTCTTTGAGATGATCTTGGTTGAAGATGTTACTAAAGTTTCTCTTAATGTATCCCACTTTGAGTTTCCATTCTCCTTTTGTTCATTGTATCTTCCTTTAACAATGTCCATATATTTCTTCTTCACATTCAGGAGTCAAATTTTATTTACTGGATTTAAAGGATAAAACAAAACATAAAATAACTTTCATTTTCTAAAAACTAGATAATATTAGGAAAATTAATGGCAATAATATAAATAATAAGGAATAATATTAATTCCCCAAAAATGATATAAATTTCATAGGATGATGTCAAAGACAATGAAATATTTTAAAAAATAAACCACTTTTCCTGATTGTTAATTGAAGATTGATTACCAGTATGTTTATTTACATTATTCATGTTTTTAAATTGTCTTATAGTCAACAAGTTTTAATGTCTATATGGATTTTGAATGAGTTAAAAAATGTAGAAGTTACATACCAAATACTTAGTATAATCACAGTTGGAATAAAGTAGAATTTACCAAAATAAACTTGAAGTAACAGAAACTGAAAGTTGCACATTTTCCATCTATAAATGAATAATCACGATTCAGAGATTTGCCAATTAAAATACAATCATGCATTTCATTTTTGGATAAGAGTCAAGTCCAAGTAGGATTAATTTTACTGAAGTAGCAATTTTACTCTTTGTTTTCTTTTTGAATTCTTTTTCTTTTTTTTTTTTTACAGATTCTGCTTTGGTAAAGAAAGTGATAAAATGGTTCTAGCAATTCATTGGCCTTTTTCTTAAAATGACATTTCTACTAAATTGCAAATTAAAAATAAAAAAAATAATAAGAGACCAAAAAGAGCAAATTTAAAGAAAGGCATTTATCTTGAATCTGGTATATTTATTTTTATCCTCGTGAGAAAGGATTTGAATTCATTTAAGTGATTGATGGTACATAGGTGTCAGGAGGTCATTAATAATTCTGATGCAACAAGGAATTGAGATTTTTGCAAAAAGAATGTTGATTTGGGGTATTTTTCTTTTCTTATTTTTCTTTTTTCTTTTCTATTCTTTTGTTTCTTTTCTTTTCTTTTTATCATTTATTCAGACAAGTGTTTTTAAAGGATTTTTAGTTATTTTTGAGTAATATCTTTTCTTCTATGAATTTATATTTCCAATAATATGAAAGTCTTGTCTCCTGATATCTTGAATTGTTTTGATAAGTTGTGATTTATATTTCTTGTAATATCTCTTTTAATATGTTATTTTTAAGCTGTTTGGTTAGAAATAAGCATTTGGTTAGAAATAATTATAAAATAGATGATTTAAATAGTATAGTTTTCTAGTTAAAAGACTATAATATTTAATGCATAAATATATTAAATATTATGGAGTCTTCTAGTTAGAAGACTATAATATTTAATATATCTACATATTAAATATTATAGAGTCTTCTTTTTGAAAACATTATAATATTTAATTTATTTATAGTTTCTTTTTATACCTCTTACATTAATAGGAATAGCTCCCTTATTAGGTCTGCTCAGAAAGCATCAAGCCATTTTTATTTAGTTAAACAAAAATTAACCTACTTAGAGCAATGGGGCCTGTAGCAGAGATAATTAAATATTTGATTTAATGACAGTATAAGATTTTAAATTGCACAAAATGAAGTGGTTGATGTCATGGATCTCACCCATAAAAATAAGATAACAAGAAGAACCATTGATAGGAAAATGTGAAATAATAGGAATTTTTTGCATTAACAAAACATGCCATATACAAGAAAAGGCAATACCACTTAAATATTAATTAATTCCTGGATACATGTTAATGTACAAAAATTTTACTTGTCTTACAGTATCTACCAGCCCCAAACTTCTGGAGTACAAGCCTTTAATTTACATCTCATCAGACCACTGACTAACTTCTGCCCTGTTATCTAAGGCCCAAAACCATCTCTCATTGCTTGCTAGAAGCTTCTGATTAGCTAAATCAGTCTCCTGTCTGACAAAACCTGGCAAATTTAGATTAGGGTTAATTTTAATCTAACATTACTTATGCACACCATCACACATGGGTGATCCATCTTACTTTTTAAAATTCAGATGTTGCAAATTGAAGATTAGTTTTCAAAATATATCAAAAGGGATAGTTTTAAATTTCAAATACTTTAAAGAATAATACCTCATGAAATACCATCCCATATCACATACTGTGCCATGTAATATTATATATGACTCCTGACAAAGTCCATTATATCATGTTGAATAGATCATGCTACTTTTATATATTCATTTATTTAGTGTTGCTGCAGAAAATATCCCATTATTTTTCTAATACTGTATCAAGACAGAAACTTCATAATAAGAACTGCAAGTTATTTTATTTATAAAGATTTATATAAATGTTTATATAAATGTTTATTTTAATATTGATCCTTGTGAAAATAAGAAATACAAGACAATTTTAGTCATCTTTTATCTGATTAATTAAATGATTGATTTGACAAATTGATAGATACCATATTTTAAGATCAGTTTTTTTTTACTTAAAACATAGGGGTCACACTACAGAAAGGTAACTTTTTGAAGAGATTAAAATCATGACCAGTTGCACTATGCATCGGTCAATTTTTTCAACAGTGTTAGGGGTTACACTATACATGTAGTTGGCTTATACATGAGTATATGTGGTATATTTTTTAAACCAAAATGAATGACTTATAGTACTAACAAATTGATTTATATATATATATATATATATATATATATATATATATATATATATATATATATATATATATATGATCCTTTATAGTCACTAAAGATTCAATAAACTTTATTAGATAAAAACATTTGTTATTTCTTTTCTAAATTTCTTCTGACTGCATCTGTCCATCATTGAATTTATTCTTCTACATTATTATTATTAAATGAAAGAATAGTATACCAACCAAGTAACACTGGAGTACAAATATTACATAAAACAATAACAAGCAAAAACTAAAAATCTGTATTTAAACTGTTTTCATGTCTTATGGAAGCTAAAGAATGCTGAACTAACCTGTTGGATATCTATCATATCTCCTGCATTGATTATGAATATGATTTGAACCAGTGTTGCTTGTGTGTTACCACAGACAATTCTATATGCCTTCTATATATATTCTAGGTGCCTTTGGTTGCAATCATTAAAGACCTATAGTCAGCCATTGTACTGCCCACATTTGATATCAAATCCTTTCATTAGGTATTCCTGGTACATGTGTGACACCATAGATCAAGGGATATTAAATGGTCCCACAATTTCAGAAACAGAATGTCAAATTCATCTGGTACCCATTATCATACCTCATTTGAATTTCAATAATTCTTGTCAGTTTGACATGGGCAGTTCCACCGGTATTCACACTGACCCACCAGATGTCAGAGTACAACTGATGGAGATTTGAGCATTTCCATGAGGTCAACTTACAGTGGTAGCACATACCATTACTGTTAGCCTATGACTTTTGACATGTTAGAATGTTAATATCTCTCTCTCTCTTTCTATATATATATATATATATATATATATGTGTGTGTGTGTGTGTATATATTGCTTTTTAGATCATGATAGTGTTTTTATCTATATCTATCTATAGATATCATTAGATGAAGCTAAACATGTGCTGTGAACAAGGTTATTTTTCAGTGTGTGCATGTTAAGTAATTTTTCTTCAGAAAATCCTTGAAGGTATATCAGAAAAAAGAAAATTTTGAAATTATGCATTAATTTAAAATCCCTGGAAGCATTTCTCTCACTATGATAGAATCAACAACATTATAATGAATGCTTAAGAGAAAAATATATCTATATTCCATCTTTTTTTTATTTTATTAAAATCTCCTAACAAGTTTTGAATTCATAATGGACTTCATTTAATGGCATTTTATTTTTCATAAGATGCAAAAATGGCCGATTTACATATTTTTTTATATTTAAATAATTCATTCAACATACTAATTGAATTTTCTGTTTGTTTCTATGAATCTGTTTACTTTTTCTAAAACTAAAAGCTCTTAAAACTTATGGTAAACACTATTTCTAGAAATTGATAAATTTCCTTTTCCATCAACAAATTTTAAGGTATTAAATTGTGGTTAAATATTTTGTTTTTTAAACATGATAAAAACAGTCCATGAGGTCACATATCAATTCATTTTGTGTCAAAATTATGATGAAAATCCAATTGAATAAGGAGAAAAAATCTTTTATACTGAACAAAAAAAATAAAGTGTTGAGATAAGATGAAAATGAATGCATCTTTACTTTTTATTCCACATTTTTATATTATGCATCCATAAGGAAATATGATGGATGTTTGAAAAGTTCTCATCCCAACTTGCTTCATAAAATCTACTAAATGACCAAATATTCAATTTTTTTTTAAAAGAGCTTCTTGGTTGTGCTGAGAAATTTTCATCATCTTCTTATAGTATTCCTCATTTATTTATATTACTTCATATTCTTCATTTCAAAAAGGAAAGAACATATCTTCCATTTCTATTTTTACATCAAATTATCTGTTCACTTCTGATTCAGGAAAATACTACAAAAGAATCCATGTAAGACATAAATATAGGTAACCTATAAAACAAGTTCTAATTGAGGCCAATTAGAAGGGATCATGTGGTATAAAAATGAATTTTTTCCAAACAATTTTTACTTTAAGATATTTTAGTGTAAATTCAATATAGATTAGAAAAATTAATATTAAATAACAATTAATGATAATCTTGATGACATATATTTTTAAACCTAGACCACCTTCTCAGTATTTTTAATATAAAAATCTGTTTTTGTATTCATGAATATAGAGAAAAATCCACCGTATCAAACAACTTCTACAGCTTTTATCAATTCAAATTCTTTTGCAGCACTATTTTGGTTGCTGGTAAATAATAAAAATGACTTTTGAATATAAAAAATGATACACTGATTTGCTCCCAGAGAATCAAAAATTCTAAAATGAATCAAATGGCCGGCTAAGAACAATACTTAATTTTGTACAACATGGTGGGGTGTTGACAATTGGTTGATAATGCCCACCATAAGTGTGTCCATAGAATCAAGATGAGAAGAATCGGATAAAATTTTAAATGCCAGTTAGAGGTAAAAAATGTTACTTAAAAGGTTTCTGACATGAGCCAAAGGACATGAGAGCCAGGTGTCCAGTGTGTGATTTCAGACAAGAAAGAAATATAAAACTGACTTGGCAGATCTTTCTACAGAGGTGTCAGGATTGAAAACAATAACTACCTGGATTAATTTTTTTTAATAAAAACACACAGCAATATCTTGATATTTTGCCAAATGATTGTCACCATAATGTAAGCTGCAAGATTTTCCCTGGGAAAGCATCTCTGGGTCAAGGGGGAGAAGACCAATTGTTTATTCAACTTTCAGACAAGAAAAAAGTCAACACTGGTATCAATTCACTTATAAGGTTCATTTGGAACAATAATTTTTTTAAAATTAGTCTTCACTGGGTGGTTGAGGTGACATGTGCAGAAGAGAGATCAAGGAAGGAAGAGGAGCTGCCTGTACCCACTGAAGGGTAGCAGGCACAGACATAAAGGGAGGTGAAGGAGCTGCCCATACCCGCTAAAGAGTATTAGTGGGAGATGCTAAGAGGAGGAGGAAGAACCTGTGGGTGGAATAAGGCCTACAACCATCACTCAAGAAAAGGGGGAGACTTCCAAATTCGGAAATAATTAATTTCTCAGGACCAAAAACGATGATGACAGATGGAAAAAAATACCAAATTCCCCAACTGAGTCACACCCCACACCAGTTTTTGTCAGCAGATATCAATAAATACACATGCCTCAAGCGAATTTGAGAGATCACCCAGAGAGTCCATTCCAGCTGCCAACACACATGACTATCTGCTGACATGAACCCTCGACATCAGCCTTGAGCTAAAGTCAGCTAAGGAAGGTATAGAGCTACAACCATAAGATTGACTATGAAGACATTACACTTTTCTTCCTACTTGAATGACAATGTATCTTAGATTTGGAAGAGCCTAATCCTTATTGTCTCCAAATATTTCGTCACTGTACAATGGGAAAAGCAATGCAGAAATCTGAAAGCACACTGGAATAACAAAAGGTGCCTTCCAATAACAAAACAAAGTATTAAAAAATGGCATTAATGAATGGTATATATATCTGTCAAAAAATCTTTGGTGTTACAAGGAATTTTTGTTGATCTCTCGCTCAACTGCACCCCACACATAATAATGAAGGGGGTTATATTCTGGGGTGTTAGGTGGCCAGATGTAAGGGGTGATGTGGTTGCAGAAATTGTCTGACAACCATAACTGGGTTCTGCTTGTGTGACATAGGGTCTTCTGGCAGAGTGAATTGTATCATGGTGTTCTTTTTCTCACAGACAGTGCCCAACTAACCCTACTATACTGTACAGTTGACAAAATCAAAAACAAACAATGCGCTTGCATGAAATTAAAAATATAAAATGGTGACAATTTATCCATCACACCTTGTGTGTGTGTGTGTGTGTGTGAAGTATATTTAAACAGCAAAAATTGTTAAATTTTTTATTTTATTTTTCTAATTTTCAAATAAAATGTTTTACTTCCAAATCAAAATTATGACTAAACTGTTCATAAACTTTGTTTTGTTCTGTTTTTGTTCAAGTACTTTCAACCATATTGGTCATTATAAAGAACTAAGCTTTGTTTGGTAGGCACAATATTTTTGCCTACATCCTGGCATTTTGGGGGAATGTAAGAATTCAAATTTAATTAAAATATATGCATGTCATATAAGTGACATTATGTGTAAAACATGAACTTTGGCCAGTTCATCCAAAATTTTGATTTGTCTCATTTGAAATTTGGAAAAATATGATAAAATGATTTTTGGTTGAATTTAATAAAACTTGATTGGATGAATTTTTGCTACCTAAATATATACAATAATATAGAAAAAATTAAAGTAATAATTATTTAGAGAATTAGAACAGAGAAGTAAAGTCATAATTATTAATTTATAAAGTATGGATTAAAATATAAATCTGTCCAAGACAAACCAAAGTTGAGTCATAGGCTTCATCATCTGATTTTTGCCTTGATTTATTAGATGGAAAAAAGTTTGGTTTATTAAGTAAAAAAAAAAATAGAAGACAAATTATTTTGAGTTTTGGCATTACCATTATTGATTAACATATTTACTGTTTTGTTCCACTATCTTCTGCCATCTTTCAGGCAGCATTATAATTCCATCTTCCTAGAAATTTTTATCTTTCTCAGCAAAGAACTGCTCTAGGTGCCTTGTTGAAATCTTTCAGGAAATTGAATTTTTTTCATTAAAAGAATTCTTTAAAGATTAGAATAAATGGTAATCTGAAAATGCAATATCTGGTGAATATGGCAAATTAGTGAAAACTTTCAAGCTAAGAAGTAACAAATTTTGCCTGGTCACCAAAGAAACATGCAGTGTAGTGCTATCTTGAAAGAATATTAAACCCTTTCTTTTGACTAATTACAGATGATTTTCATTGATTTTTAACTCTCTTTCAATCACATAGTAGACACTGCCTGACTTTCTTTGGTATGGTTAGTAGTGATTTATTTCACTTGTCCTGTAATCTCTTGTATTCTACATTATTGTAAAGTCTTTTTCTTTTATGCAAAATGTCTCTTCTGTGCTTAAGCGATCATAACTCTCCACAACTTCCTATCCTTTGTAGCTCTAAGTAATGCATGTCTCCTTGCTATCCCTTTCAGTCCATTTCTGCCATTTATTTATCCAAGTTTGTTAAGTAGGTTTCCTTCGGCACTCCTTCCCTATGTTCTATGAGTGACAAATTCTCCAAGCCCTCTTTCCTCATTATGTGTCCCAGAAATGTCAACTGTCTCTTTCTGATTCTAAGCTTAAATGTCCATTTTGATTCCATTTTCATGGAAACTTACTTCCTGCTCACATGTTCCATGGTATTTTTAACATTCTTCTGTTTGACTACATGTTTATTGTTTGAAATCTGTATAGAGATAATGATCAAGTTATTGTAAAGTACTCACTTTTAATTACTCATCAAAATCTGTTTAAAAAATCAAACATTATCATTATATTTAAGTAGCAAATTGCATGCAAAAATATGATTGAGTAGAATTTTTTTTTTCTTTGGTGAATAACATATAACAAAGTGATTAACATGGTTGATTTGGTGTAAATGATTTTCAACACTTGAATTGGATACTTTTGAGTATATTGGCTCTCATTATCAGATAATGATTATTCCCAGGTAATGCTTTGCTATCAATTCTACCTGTTTTATCCAATGATGACTCAGTGAAAAATTTCCCATGAAATGAAAACAGTTAAAGTCATAACCTCATTTTATTTAAAATATATAACATCTAAACTCATCACAATTATGTCACTTAGCATCCTCCATAATATGCCTAAACTTTTCAGTTAAACAGTTGAATATTTATGAGTGTCTCTTAATTTAATAATCTTGAAAAACTCACAACTATTTGTCTATAAATACTTGTTGCATAAGAAAAATCCTTGCATTTGTCTCAAAGGACAAAATGTGTTGGCTAAGATAAGTTTTCCATTTGTTTTTGTTCATATTCTCCTTTTACACATATATTTTATCTGAAATTATATATATATATATATATATATATATATATAATATATAGATGCTAAGTGACATAATTTAATGTCTAATAAATGAAAGCAAGTAAAAGGTGTTCTTGAAATTTTTGTTCAAGTTAATATTTAAACTATTTTAGTTTGTGATGAGTTTAGGTGTTATATATTTTAAATAAAATGAGGTTATGACTTTAACTGTTTTCATTTTTTAAAATTTTTATATTCATATATGTTGGCTTGGGAAAGGAGTAATTCTTTCAGCAATGGAGATATTTGAAAAAATCTGGGGCACAGATTTACATTTTGATAAGATTCGATAGCAGCACTCACAAGAATTTTCCTTCTATAAGGTTATTTTCCCTTTTAATAAGTGGCATTCTTTAGTTTAAAGTTGCGGTTGAATTTATTTCTATGTATAACTAATGCATTTGATAAAATGTTGTGTATAAGATCTTTTTAGTGTTCATAGATACATTTTTAAAAATTTCTGCAGGTTCCCCCAATGTATTATGAGGAGCAATTCTCATGGTTTATTTTATAACTTTTTCAGAATTATTATTGTTATTAGTACTTTTGGTTCTGATTAGATCCATAAAAGTTTTCACTTTTTGCTTGTAATTAATTTCTTCTTTAGATTGGATAGATTGTTTTGGATAGTCGATATTATAGAGTTAGTAAGTAGTATTATGTGTTTGTTTTTATTTAGTTTATTGTTACTGTTATTGCTGTTAATGATGTTGTTATCTTTTTTACTGTTGTATATTTTGTATACCTTTCTCTTGTTACAAAATATAATAATTTATTTGCCTCAGAGTATGAAAAAACATTGGCTAAGGTAAATTTTTCTTTTGTCTTTGTTCATGTACATATATATATATATATATATATATATATATATATATATATATATATACACACACACACACACACACACACACACACACACGTGTGTGTGTGTGTGTATATTAAATACACACCCACTCAATTGCATTTGTCATGTTTCATACTAGATCAGGTAGTCTCTTTTTCTTATTTTTTCAAAGTATTTATTCTTTCTATTTTATATTTCACCATATTTTAGATTTATCAATTTTGTATCTTTTTAATATTAATACTGATGATGATGATGATTTTCTTCTTTTAAGAAAATTCATTATTACTTTAAGTTCACAAAATGTGTGCATTTCTACCCTTATTCCTACTCTTTGAAATTTATATATATTTATATACGTTTTCAACCTTTTAGAAAGTTAAGTAGGATAATTACTGCATGGTTTGATATTGAAAGACTGTCATCTCTTTATTAAAAAAAAGAAGAATGTTTTTTAAATATAAATGAATGAATTTTATTTAAAGATATGTTGGCTTCTAGTCATTGTATAGAGATAAACTATATTTTTTCTTTTCTTTTTCAGTCTTTAATCAAATATCCCAAGTTCTATTTTTAGTATTTATTATTTTGAATTGTATTTTCCCATGAATCACAGATTGAACATGACAAGCGTTACACTTCACGCATTTTTTAGAATGAAGAAACTTGGCCAGCATTCCCAAACTTCATAACTCATCAGAATCATATATGTGTGTGGGTGTGTGTGTGTATATATATATATATATATATATATATATATATATATATATATATATATAGAGAGAGAGAGAGAGAGAGAGATAATTATTATCAATAGAATAAAATAATTCACTTATCTTATATATGAATCAAACTACAAATTTTATGGATACCTCTATATTCAGGCTGCGGCTTTCTGGTGTTATATAATGTGTTCATGTATATAATATATATATATATATATATATATATATATATATATATATATATATATATGCATGTATGTGCATATATGATGCATGTGTGTTCTTTTAAAAACTCTTTCTTTCTTGCTGTTTCATTCTTCTCTCATTCAGAGAAATGGAAATAAGTCAGTGTAACAAAGCAAAAGTTTCTAACAGCAAGGTGGATTTTTAAAAAATGCTAATGCAATTTTATAGAAAGAAATTTGGTCGTCTAGTCTTTTTTGTTTTCATTCATATCACCTTTTACTGAGATGAAATATAGAAAAATGTAACTGACACATTAAATCATACAAGACTAATGATAAAATAAATATAACCAAAATATATATCAAGTATGTTGATTGGCAAAGTGATGCTCAAAGTTTAAAGAATGGTATACTGATTTTCTAAAGCTAACTCAATTACTGTATTAGCTACATAAATAATAATAATAATAATAATAATAATAATAATAATAATAATAATAATAATAATATCATCAAAGAAATTTGGAGCTACACAAGGAAAAATAATTGATTATGACAGAAATTGCAGTAGAATCATAAAAAAATATGTTGGCTCAAAAAAAGTTACACTGAGAAGCCAAAAGTAACAAACAAAATGACTTCATGGAGATTTCAGGAGAAAACAAAAGGAATGTAGACAAAATTACATGAGCATATTTGTGCAGTGGATACCTGAATAGAAATATTAAATCTTTATTCATAGCAGCCCAGAAGAAGTGTCTTAGAAGAATCTAAGGTTAAGATAGAGAAGGCATTGAAAAATAGTAAATGTTGCTTATACAACAAGAAAGACAAAAGGGGAAGTCATAAAATATGTGAATGTAGCACATTAGCTTAGAAATTAGCTTATAAGAATAGACATGACTGGGTAAGAATGGTGATCAACTTGGAATTATGCAAGCAACTGAGATTTGGTCATGCAAACAAATGGTATATGCACCAAGAAAAATCTGACCTAGCAAATAGAGAAAGCAAAATTGGATTTTGAAATTCAAATGAATTCCCTGCCATTCGGGCCATAAAACTGGAACTAGTCATTTTAAACAAACAAAAAAAAAACTTGTCAGATACAAGATATTAATGCTTCAGTAGGCCACTGACAGAATATGAAAAGTTGGTATAATATTTGGCCTTACCAAGACACTGGAAAAACATTTTGAAAGTGAAAATGATATCCATTACATTGGTGAACTGAAACCATCCCAATGACTGCATTATAAAAATTAGCCTCTTGAGGAAAGTGTTTGTGTATTGAGTTGAAGAAACTTACTACACTTGATCTCCAGTGAAAATCATCAGGTATGAGTGGTGTGAACACTGCATAGGTGCCAAAATTTATTCAATATATTAATATTATGATAACTGATTTTTAATCAAGATAAAATTTCTAAATAACTTGAGAAATTTTTACAACTGACAGACAATCTTCCATGGCAATCACAGATATCATTTTTAATTGTTAATCTTTACAGTGAAGCAATCCTGAGAGAATTAGAAGTTCAATCAGGATTCATTATTGGCAGCTACAAAATTAGATATGCAGATGAAACGGTGCTGATAGCAGATATAGAAAGGAAAATACCGGAACTCCTACAAACGATAATAATAGAAGGCAAGAAGAAAGGACCAAACATCAATTGTAAGAAGATAGAATGTATGGTTGTCAGCAAAAAGCAGAAATAGCTCAACAAGCAAATTACAAATTGGAGATACCAAAATTAAATAAGTGCAAAAATTTAAATATCTAGGAAGTGTTTTAAGAAAGGATAGAAAATGCAACATTGAAATCTGAAGGTGCATTGAGATAATAAAATGTACCTTCAAAAAGTCAAGGTAAATATTAAAAAGGAAAATTTCATTGGAAACAAAGAAAAGATTACTGAACTAATATCAGTTCTCCTAGGTAGCAGTGAATGCTGGTCAATCTCCTCACAGATGAAGAAGAGACTTGAAGCAACAGAAATGTCATTCCATAAAAAGATACTGAGAATACCATTGACTGAACATGTGAGTAACATGGAAGTTTTAGGGAAAATGGAAACAAAAGGAACACTTATACTTATCATCAGAAAGAGATAGTTGAAACTTATAGGGCACATAATAAAAAAAAGAGGGTTTGGAAAATTTGATACTTACAGGACATATTGAAGACAAAAGGAACAGAAGGAAACAGCACATAACCTAGCTAACAAGCATGTCTATATGGTTTTGGTAGAACAGAGATTAAGAGAAATAAAAAAAGACTTTACTAAGGGCTACAATGGACAGAAAGTTGTGAAGAGCCATGATTGCTAATGTCCTGAAGGGACAAGGCACATAGAGGAAGAAGAAGCTTATTTTGCATATATGTAACCTTAATAATGTCTTCTGAAAAAGTAGAATTATAAAGCATAAAAATACCAGCTTAAAAAGGAAGTTCAACTATTAAAAAAGAAATTCTGGCCATAACTAAAGATGATAGAATTGTGGGTTAAAGAGGTTTTATTGAATTTGCATTAGCTCTGTCCCATAATATGTGCTACATTTGAATAGTTTTCCTTTGGTTATTAGTAACACTTATTAAAAGTTACATTTATGTCTTATTGACAACTTCCTGTTGTTACATTTAAACAGTTTCCTTACATGTGTGGGAAGAGAATATAAATGTAGAAAGTGGAGTTCAAATTCTGACCTTGTTTGTTGTATTCATTTTTATTATATAAATGCTCTTGGGAAGCATGAATCACCTCTTCTCATTCCAGTTGTTGGCTAAATAGCTATATATATATACTGGGCTTTTGAGCCTTGGGTTGTGATCAGTCTAAGAGAAGGACAACACTGAATTCAAAACCATGGAAAAGACAAAAGGAAACCACTCCACGATCATTCACCAAAAGTCATGGCAAATCTCAAGATAATAAAGGAATAGAATCTGTGCAGATCCAGATCACTACTTCCTTTTTAAATGCCAAAAATCTCTTAAATATAAATTATTTAGATTTTTCGCAAAAATGAACTGATTAATCACTGAATTAATCAACAATTTCATTTTCAATGAGTTTATCTTTTTATTTACAAATGTAACAAATACAAGGCAATCCTTGAACAAATACTAAATATAACAACTATGATCGAACAGAAGTATTATTACTTTTGCCTTTTAACATAATCATTAATTTAGGTGAGCTTTGGTATGATAGAAGGTAGAAAATATATTGTATACTTACATTTATTATTAGTGATATTACATAATAAATAAAATATAGATATATAGCTGGCATTATCTTATATAATAAATTGAAAAACATCTATGCAACTTTCCAATTATAGCACAGGTGCTATTTTACTGATATTATCATTTTTAAATCCAACTGAGCTTGGAATAAAAAGTGTTTTCATAATGTTAACAGCTCTGAAATTTCTATTAGAACATCTTAGCCTTTTTCATATGAAAGAACAAAATAAGCAGATTAAGTAATTGATTTTTTATAATAATAACAAAAGCATCAAATCACAAGACCTGCAAACCATTAGAGTCAGTGTGATTAGGGCAAGATAGTCTGATGGAGCCCATCTCTCTTCAGGCTGGTTTTGCATTCAGAGTAGTTCTTCTAGATTGATTGCTACTCAAGGCTAGAAATACCAGTATGATCTGCTATTTAACCTATAGCTGGAGGGAGAAGGGATGGATTCATACCTTTCCTAAGGACATTTGTATAAAAGTGAGCACAACAGATTAGGCCAGAATTTGACAATCATAGTATCTATAAAAAACAGTATTATTTATGTATGTATCAGCACATCTGCCTAAGATCAGAGTGTAGTATCTGTACATTCTATGTAAAATGTTACAACACAAATAGATATACATATGGATATGCATTGTGTTTTATATATTTGGATTACTGAACAATACAATTACATTAACATTGGTAAGTTATTTCTGAGAGTGTTTACAAATTGGAACTTTTATTGTTCCGCTTTTAGCATTGTGATTTTATTGCACCAGATTTCCAATTAAGATAGATACAATGTTAAAATTGTATTAAACTTGCATTACTTTGAAGTTATTTTAGGAGCAGTTTTCCCAGATTGAGTGAAATGAAGCAATTTCATGTTGACATCAGCACAAATTATTATTGCCTTGACTTTGTGTTCATATTTTCCTGCCAAAAATAAAACATGAATGATTTCATTGATTTTCAAATGCAAACCCATTTATGGTTACATTTCTTCTTGTTTATTGTATAATTTACTTTTGAGGATATTAATGTGAATACATTCTTCTGAGTGATCCATAGGTTGGTAACAAATGAAAAGTAAAACATCTTGTCTACTATACATCATGAGAATTAATTTAAAAAGCAAAATGAAAAACTTTTTCAATATCGTGGGACTATTATGCAGGAGTCAGAATTTTGAAAAGCTCTATTCAAATGAGTTTTATTCTTTAAAAAGAAAACTTATTATCCAAAATGCCAATAAATTTACAAAAATGAGTAATCAATAAACATGACTATACCTTTTAAACTTCCTTTTCTCACATAAATCATGTGAATTTAAGATCAGAAAAAATATACAAAATTCTTGTATAATTAGAAGTTATTCATTAACATAAATACCATCATTATCAATACCACACCACCACTTCTAATAATCCACAGGTTTCATAAAACTGTTTTTTGTAAAAATTATTTTGTTTGAAGGAAAATTATATAAAGCAGTTTCATTTTTTTCAGTGGTGATCTTCAATTTTTTTCAGATATGATTTTGTTTTATAGGTTTATCTATTATAATGATTGAGTAAAAAATCTTTGTGATTGTTCAAATTGGATCTCTTTTCTGCCAAAGCAATATTTAAATGCTCTATCACTCTAACTAGTGACAACAGATGCCTGCCATAACATTGGCTTACAGTAACTCAAAGACCATACTGATGCAATCTTACCAAACACCAAAACTTGGACAGAGTTCCTTTATAGGATTAGATTTTAACCTGCTTACTTCTACTAGACCAATGTCTTCATTGCTTCAAAGTCTTGTAAAATATTAAATTTTTTATCATTAATTTGTTGGGAAATAGTGAGATGCAGAGAAATACAATTGTTAGCCCTTTCTTCACAATTAGCTTCTCTCAAATCATAAGGAGCCCATTTACCAAAATTTAGGCACTATTCCAAGTTTTTGCAGATGACAGTAAACCTTAGAATGGCTTAAATTCAGTTTGTGAGCTTGTTTTTAGCCATAACAATACTCATTTTAAATTCTGATACAAACAGGATATTCTGTTTATGGTGCATCACTTTTTAATTTGAAGACATCATTTTTTTAACTTTAAACCATCTTCAACAAATCCTATTGTTTAAAGAATCTATCTTATAAATTCCTTGAATATTTTTTATTGTTTCTGCAATAGTATTATCTTTTCCAAGTTTGTAAAGCATTACATAACTTATCTGCTCTATAAAAATGGTGGAATCAATTGAACTATACCGTGATAGTGTAACTTACTCATTTAAAATTGTATGAACACCAATTAACATGTATCATTAAGCATTTTACAACAGTGAAAATATAGTCTCACAGGACAAAAGTGAATTAAAGTGTTGATTCATGAATTTGGTGTCATAGTAATTGCAAGTTCAATTCCTGGGCTTGGTAATGTGTGTTGAGGTAATTCCTCTTGACAAAATAGCAGTTTGAAAAAGGTAGATCTACACAGGTGGCACTGTTAAGTTATTTGCATGGGAATAGCTATAAGATTATTATCGGTCAATCATTGAGCTAGCTTCATTGTATATACTGTATTTCAAATTATTAACGAGGTGACACTTTTCCATCCTATCCAAAAACTACTGGATGGAATTCAACAAAATTAACAGAGAATGATGACAACAAGTATATACACCTACTCTATAAAAATTGTAAAATTCTAGAAAAAGAAACAAAATTTATGGTTATTTATGTAATTTACTTAAATTATTAGTGTTTCAAATTATTAGTGAGGTGTAATAAAAACCCCTGTAAAAAAAAGAAAATAGAACTTTAATTGCTTCATTTACAGATTTTTATAGATACATACAGTAACAAAGATAAAATTAAATCGAAATAAAAAAGTAAACAGAGTTCAAAAATGATAGTGGATTTGGTTAATATGTGATCCTTTTTTTTAAAAAATGACTTGGAAAAGGTGCTGATCCATCAAACATGTCAATTTCTGGATCTCCTATGATGTAATTTCACATGATACATTGATTATTTCCTGCCATAAGCCATCGTTGCTTCTAAATTGGCATCCATTCTCATAAACATGTCACTTCAGAATGCTCCACAAGTGTTCAATTTGGTTTAAGTCTGGAGAACTGACTAGCCAGTTCATCTTCCAAGGTCCAGAGAGGCCTAATTTCTGCAGGTACTCTGTAGTTTTATATACTGAATGCTAGGGAGCATTATCTTGCATAAATCCAATGGTTTTCCTAAAGGTGATTCTTTGCTTTTTTTTAGCCAAGGTTCCAGGTGCTCTTTGAGGAAGGCTATATAAGCATCTGTGGCTATTTTTGTACTGTCAGGCATTCTCCATAGACCAACCATGATACTTCTAATAATATCAGCCCAAATCATAATACCTTCTCCTCCTTGTTGGTGTGTCAAGCATTGATGACGATCTTGTCCATTTATGACCCAACCTTTGCTCCAACCATCAAGGCCATCAAGTGTTGCCCGACTTTCATCTGTGAACAGAACTTTTGAGAAATCAACCTTCATGTTCTCCTTTGCCCATTTCAAATGCATTTGTATGTGTACTTTTGTCAATTGTGGCTCACTGATGTTCCAACCTTTTTCAGATGATAGTGAGTACTTCTGGACACTGTTGCTTCTTCAATGCTCCTGAAAAGTGCCCCACTGGTCAGGCCTGGGTTATTTACAGCTTCATGTTTCATTTGTGAAAAAGTACATCAGGAAACAACCCTCAAGTGACCCTTACTGGCCCTCTTATGTACCTTTGTAGGAGCTGTAACAAATCTTTTCACAGTTTGGTGATATCTTCCAGTACATTTGCCTTTGGAAAGTTCAGATGTTATAATATCTTTTATCAGAATGGGTCAAGTCACATTTGCAACCCATAATTGCACAATTATAATGACACTCATTTATAGTCTATATCATGTTAATATTGCAAATGGCCACCAGTTGTTTCTTGTTATGCAGAAAAATACAGTTTTTATACAGCCTGTGCATATACCTGTTCCCATTATACTGTGAAAATTACATTAAATTCTGACAGGTAGTTTTTGGACAAAATGAAAAAATGCCACCTCATTAATAATTTGAAACACAATGTATATATAGGCCACCCAGAGAGAAGAGGGGGAGCAATCTTGGCATGAAAGTGACCATAATAAAACAGAAAGAAAGAAGGTGAATCCAGCAGGAGTTTAACACTGTGTACTTATAATATATCCCCATAAGTTAAATAAAGGGTTTAAATTGAAGTTCCCTGATAGTTACCTGATGAAGGCCTAAGGGCAAAATGGCTGAAATGTTGTGATAGCAGAAACAAAAATGAGGACAATAATTTACATGTAAATAATGTAAATATTCAATCTATTGTTATCAAATTTTGGATATTATTAATGTCTTCATATAATCAGTTTTGCACAATGAAATAATTTAACCTTTTTAAAAAGACTTTGGAATGAATGAGAGTTTGCCTTGATCTGAAATAAAACCCAAAGAATGGTAGTCAGATTTATTTGGCACCATTCCTCATAAATAAACAAGAATCCAAATTGAAGCATGTGTGATGAAATAAGAAAATGTGTTCCACATAATGGAGTAAATGCATTAATTCTGACTGAAGAAAATATTCTCCAGCAAGAAGAAATGTGTTGGGTAATGTCATATTAAAGGATTGAATTTATCCAGTAAAAGGTTATTCTATTTATTTTTCATCTTTATTAACGTTATAAATTATTTTGCTCTATAATTGATGTTAATTGTTGTTGCAGTTTTAAGCAGAAAAATATCTAATTTCAGTAGATTTTTTTGTTGCATAGAATCTGTTCTGCCTGAGTGTGAGCACACATACAAGGAAATATTTCAAATTGAAAGTATTAAAATATTAAGAGCTGCAAATATTTTCTGGATCAAAGCTGGAAGTGGTAAGAATTCTTAGCAAAAAAATGTTCCATTCATTATCGCAGATATTTGAAAAACCAAAACACAAGAGCTAAAGGAAAAAAGGGAATTTCCCTTCTTGTTCTGATCAGAATTCAACAGATTTTTTTGCCTTTCTTTTAAATTTAAAAATCATTGAAAACAATGTGCCAAATGAAGTATTTTATTATCTTATGTGAAAGTATTCACAAATTCTTCATAGACTCTTTTTCTTCTTGTATTTGAAAACCTTTTGTCTATAGACAGTATCTTGTATAAAACTCACCACACACACACCTTATATATAGGGACAAATCAATGCATGAACACAGACATATATACACATACACACAGGTAAGTACACGGGCAGAAATACATACAAGTAAATAAGTACAAATACATGCACATATAAATGTATACAAACATACACAAAAACATACATGTGTTTACATATACACATACATACATGTATACAAATGTACACATCTCCATACATACACTTACATATGTAAACACACACAGTAACACACATATATACAGACCAGGTATTAACACAAAGAACAGAAATAACACAGACACACTGTAAACCCCTACTGCACACATATTAACAGGTATATACATATATATACATATGCATGCTGTCACATGCCCAGTCGACGAATGGGTTTATAAGGCGATCATATGCCGACTAGGTGATATATACATTCTCACACCCGTGGAGAGATACAAGGTATCTCTCTCAGATCGTGAGAGTGGACAATTGGTAAACAAAAATATTTTTAAGACCACTGTTCGATTGGGATAATCGAACAGTAATCTTTCCCAGGTCCGCTTCATTTTCAACACGAATACTGATCCACAATACAAGGATGAACTATAAGGCTTAGCGATTTTTGATACAAGAATTTTAATATGTACAAATATACAAATATCAAAATAAAAGAACAGATAAGTATGAGTTAAAACATCCGACGACCAGATCTCAAAACTTACGTTGGGATATCAAAATTCGCCTAACTTCAACTAAACCCAAACATACAAAAATATTAGTATGAATTACTATAAATTGAATGCAGAAGCCAATGCATACACAAAAGAGATGGGATAGGAGTTACAATTATTGTTTTGACATGTGGAAAGGTGTTTGCAGGAACATAATATTCATGGATGTATGTATATCTTTCTACTAAGAGTCCAAAATATGATTACTTATCTTTTATATTCAGTTCTCTTTTTTTATCATTGTCCTTTCTTTTCTTTTCTCGACACAAACACAATTTCACACACTGTCCGGCTGTAACAGAGGTATACACTTTCTTCCTCTCTTTGTTTTGCCTTTTTCTTTCCTTCCTTTTTCTTCTGTAGACAGTTCGGTTTCCAAATCCGACTCACTGCAACAGGAATGTACACTTTCTTCCTCTCTTTGGTTTTCTTCTTTCTTCTTCTTTACACAATTCAACTTGTAACAGAGATATATGCTTTCTTCTCTGGTTTTCCTTTTTCTTTCTTTACACAATTCAACTTGTAACAGAAGTATATACTTTCTTCCTCACTGGATATTCGTTTTCTTTTCTTTACACAATTCAACTTGTAACAGAGGTATATTCTTTAAATGCAAGCTGAATCCTCAGCGTATAAATTTCTCTGCATCTTCAATTTGGGATTCTTGAACAGGAATACTTCTTGTTATATTTCTTGTCCAGAGTTGCCTGGGTTGAACTGGATAAGTTCCATCACTATCAAATGAATCTTATCTTTCCGTTCATAAACTCTCAGCGCTTCGACTTCAGGTCTTGCCTTTTCAAAGTCAAGATAGCAACTGATTCTCGAGTGAATCTCTGACTATCATGTGTCTTAAGTTTTGGCGTGAATTCTAGCTTACATCAGTCCCCTGTCTAGCTTCTGTCTAGACATTTGTCACTATGGGTAATTGGGTCAGTCAACCTTTTGACCTGCCTTCCCAAAATGTCATAAGACTCCCATGTGATCTTTATTTTGTTGCTAGGCAGAAATTAACCCTAATATATTTGTGTATGCGTGTTTAAGCTATCTGCTTTTGTCACAATGCACACACACATACATATACATATAAACATGCATATACATACATACATGCACATGCATACACAAACACATATAGAGAAAGAAAATACACACATATAAATACAAACGAGCACAACTGCATACACACACACACACACACACACACACACATATATATATATATATGCATATACATACAATGCATACATAACTACATACATACATACATACACAAATACATGACCCTTTTAAAAATTCTTTGTGTATAAAAATATGAATTAAGTGGATAAATAAAAATGCCAAAATTTTTTATCATTGAAAACCCAGATGACATGCCGAATAATGGATGTCTATGTTTATAAGCAGGCACCCCCACTACACCTAAACTTAACCTGACTTTGTAAGCAACATATATTTGATACATAAGTTGTCTAGGGAAATTAAAACCCAACCACCCCTAATCAAAATAGATAAAACTTTCCTTACCCTTAGCAACACAAAATATTAATATTGTCTGCACTTATAAATTAAGTAATATTTCTTAGAAAGTTACTTCTAACATCGCTTGACAATGGAATGAAACTCTGTATTTTAAGTTTAATTAAATTTACAACTTTAGTTTCAGTTTTGAAACATAGAAATTTCTGTGTCGCGATGGAATCATATTTTTAAAAAAGAAAACAATTACCATATTATGCTCTACTATTTGTAACGAGCACTGTTTTTTTTAAAATAAAAATAATTGCTAAGAATACCGGATTATAAATCTTACTGTTCTTTCTTATTATTTTAATATATATCCTCATATATATGTGTAATCATACACATACACACACATACAAAGTTATATATCTACATACAAGCACATACACATGCAAAAATGTGTACACACATACACAGTCGAATACAAATCAAGATTAGGATCCATATGGCTAGGGTAGGGGCATAAACCATGAAGACTTTGAGAAAAAATAAAATAATTATTAGAGTACTATGAATTAATATTACTTACCGATCAGGACTTAATGTTATTATTCTAGAAATAGGGAGTTTATTGTGAGGTGAATGGTGAATTATATCTACAGTTGACAGTTCACTTCTTTGATTTAATAAAGAATTCTTATCATCAAATCTAATTATTCGTAACTTTTCATTAGTCATAGGAAACATGTTTTATTTAAAGATTTACAAGTTCTAGCTTTTTTAAGGATTTTTCATTTTACCTTAGGTGTTTTGATTTCATCTTTTAATTTCCAAAAAATATTTGGTGAGGTTCTATTTTCATAAGTGCTATTTGTGAAGTTATGCTGATACCATCTAAGTCTTAAAAGCATTCTTAGTACTCCTTTTGCAGAATTTTTTCAGACTCGGATTTTCTATTGTGGAAATTGTGCCTAGATAGACTCTAGTCTATCTAGGCACAATCTAGAGCTCATCAAACTTTTGCATTGCAATGGGCAATTATTAGGTTTTCTACAATTACATTTGTTAGTATTATCGATACCAGTTCTTCAATTTATTGCATTTCTATTTTAGTTTTTGTTTTGGTTTAAGAGTTTATTATTGTGTTTCTTTATGATTCTTGATACAACTGTAGCTAAACTTCAGTGTGTTTTTATTGAAGATTTTATCAAGTGGATTATTACTGGGGAAATGCTTATTAATTAGGTTGAGAAACTTCTGCCCTAGCTTTGTTCTTACCATTTGGATGAATTAGAGTGTAAACCAAATAATCTTCCTGTTCCTTTTCTTCTTACTCAGGTTATTACTGTTGGGGTTGCTATGCTGAATTTTGGTATCTCTGTTACTACTATTTTTTTAAGCAGTATTATAAAAACCACTATGTTTATAGAAAACATCTTTGTTAGAAGAACTGTTACTAATTCTACATTCTATAGAAGAGGGTATACGTTTAATTACCAACTGAAGGTGTTTAGAATTTGGGTGTGTGTATATATATATATATATATATATATATATATATATATATATATGAAGTAATCATTTGTTTAAATATGTTCTATTAAGTAGAATGGACAGAGAATATCTATTAAGTATTCTAGTTAGTTTCTCCTGGTGTTATTTGATAGTGTTCACTTTACACTAATGCCTTTGAAAAAGGCATGAAGCCATTTCTTCTCCCCCCACCTATAGGCTGAATAACAGGGCTCTCTATCTTTGGATGGCAGCCAGTCTAGGAGAAAGACAACTCCAAATTCTAAGCCATGAAGTAGATAACAGGAAATAATCTTTCCCAAGAATCATGGCAATTCCCAGAAAGGAATTTGTGGAAAGCTATGATCATCTAATTACTGAAAGAACATATCACAGAAAAGGTATAACCTATATGCCTATCTCAGTGTATGTCTAAAAGTACACTCATATGTATATACAAGTGAATAAATATAAATTTGCATTTTTTCATGATTATCTTTTTCTTTCTTTTTTTTTTTTTACAGTTGTCATATCTCCAGATGAGTGGACAGAGTGATTGCCAGAGTGTTCATCTACAAAACTCTAGAGTTGAGATGTGGAAAATAACATCAACCAGCTAAGTGACAAATTTTATATTTGTATTAATATATATATATATATATATATATGCATACAGAGAAACCTCTTATCAACAGACTTATAGTGGGGATGGGTGGTCCATTAAAGTCAATTGTCCATAGATGGGAAGGGATTATTTTTGAGTTATAAAACCAAGTAACTACCAGTAGTTATGATCATAATGTAAATACTATAAACATGTGTATATGGCATAAATAAATATACACTTAATATAGATATATTAATCAAAATAACAAAAATAATAGATTTCTCACAGCTACTTTCTCATGCACGTGCTAATGTATTGTACTTTATATACTGTACACCCATCTTTGTTTGCAATTGAAAGGCCAGCCACCGCCAAGCGGTCACTTTTTCCTGCATAACGTTTTTGTCTGTTACAGTCAAAGTCTGTTGAGGGGGGGGTGAGAGGGTCATAGATGAGAGCTTTGTCTGCATATATATATATATATATATATATATATATATATATATATATTCTCAGATGGAGTGTATCTGTAGAAGAGACAAAATGAATAAAAAATACTTTTTGAGTATGCTAAGTGGTATAATTTAATGTCTAAACATTTCAGTTAACTTGATGAATATTTATGAACATATTCTAATTTAAAAATTTTGACTAACAACATTTTGCTTTTGTTTATAGATACTTGTTGCAGAATAAAATTATTACATTTGGCTTGATATAGTCCATCAGATGATGAAATGCATTGGCTAAATATAGTTTTTTCTTCTTGTCTTTTTCATTCATATATATATATATATATATATATATATATATATATATATATATAGGTAACTATACTTGTTTCGAAAAACCTTTGAATTTTTGATTTGCCAATAATCAAATCAATCTCGAAGGAAAAAAGGTTTTAAAAAAACGAAAGAGCTAGAAACATGAAAATCTGTCGAAAAAAATCGCACAGATACAGATTCAAAGCCCAAAGAAAAAACCCCGACACAAGTAAACAACTAACTAAAAGAGCTCAATACAACCGTAGAGCAGACCTAGATAAACCTAGTGAGCCAGACAAAACTACCCAGGTTTCACCTAAGCGGATCGTCAAGGGAAGCTAGTGAGCCAGCTTTCCTGATGATCCGCTTAAGTGAAACCTGGGTAGGTTTGTCTGGCTCACTAAGTTTGACTATATATATATATATATATATATATATATATATATATAGTAGTGTGTGTGTGTGTGTGTGTGCATGTTTGGAAATATAAAGAACTATGCAAAATATATATTTATTCAGTTTGATTTGAGTAGTAATACATTCTTATTTACCTCATTGCATGTATGTATGTATGTGTGTAATATGTCTTGAATGACAAATCAAATATAATTTGGTTGACCTAATATAAACCTATACAAAAATCATGCCAACATTCTTATCTTTAAAAGCATAAAAATAACATTTAAAATCTTAGCAATGTTGGATAGAAAATGAAAAGAATTTCAATAAAGCACAATATAGGGTTAATATTACTTTAGAAGAAAAAATGAAGCAATATTGTGCATGATGTCAGATAGGAAGAACAGGTTAAATAATAAAGATTTATAAAATTGTTTTTAGATGGAACAAATAAAAATATTTTAATGGATGCATTTAAAATGAATGTATCAACTATTTTATATGTATTATTTCAGGATTAGTACAAATAAAATTTGTCACTTAGCTGATTTGATGTTATATTCAGAACCTTGTCTCTGGATTTTGTAGACAAACCTTTTTATAATCGTTCTCTCCACTCATCATGAGGTATTAACAATTGACTGCAGACGTTCTCATTTTTGTTATTTTTATACTATGTTAAAAATTGATTTATATGCTAGTTATTGGTGTTAGGCTGATTTTTTTCTTTATGTGTGTACATGTGTGCGTATGCACACGTGTTGAATGTCATGGTTATTTCTCCTTTCCTTGTCTTTTATACTCTCTCCTCCCTTTGCTTTTTCTTTCTTTTTGGATTACTCAACAAATGCTTTTATCCCCAAAGACACATTGGATAAAAGTATTGGTGGAAGTAATCCAAAAAGTGACTTGACCCAAAGAGTTGTGATTTCAGTACCTGAACAAAAACATGGGGAGTTGACTTATAAAAGGGAATTAACTGATACTGAGATGTAAAAAAAAAAAAAAAAAAGGCATGGCACATGGTCTAAATAAAAGGTTCGGTTTGAAATTCCAACATATATCACTTGAAAAAAGTTGGAGTGTACAATGGCCAAAAACATTGTGAATATGGCAATAAAGATGAGAACAACAGTCTGAATGATGTAAATAGTGTAAATAGTTACAATAGCTCATCTCAGAAATACAGACAGATATAAAATGAGTATTATTCATTATCTGATTGTTATGTGGTATTGGAGAAATGGGAAACAGTAAATGTAGATCAAATATGGATCGGAATCCAACAGAATTATAAGATAAAAAAATAAATAAAGTGTATACAGTCTTTCTCATATGCTTTTTTATAGATGTGTGTAATGTGTGTCCAGACAATTTACTTGGAAAATACAAGTGTCTGGAGTTTTCTTACCTTGAATTTTTGTTAAGTGCTAAAAGATAAACATTACTATTATGGCCTGAAAAGGGAAAGGAGACAAACTTTTCATTGACACACGTGTTGCTGGTCTATCTGTGTTGACTGCTTGTTTGATAGTAAGAATGTTATGTGTCAGAGGGGAAAAGTGGGGTCGATTCTCATTTATTTAAAAAGAGTGAATTAATGATAATTATAATTGTTATAATTATTTTATTATAATTATTTTTGACACTATAATTAATTTTTTATGATAGATTTAAGATATTTATTGGAATCATTAAGTGATTTATACCAGCATATTATGTTTTAATAGTGTTTCATCTTGTTTATAGTTAGCATCTGGTTACAGTGGAATGGTGTTTATTTTTGTTTATATCAAGATGATTGCTTGTGTGATTTTTTCCAAGATTCTTTAAAGCTAATTTTATTTGCTCATCACAACATTGTTATGAGAAATATTGTACATAAGTATTTTTTTTTATCTTGCTAAATTCATTATAAAATAATATGTCCTAAAACACATTATTTCTATTAAGTTATCATATTTTATAGCAACTATTTTATATCTGTGAGAATATTCACTTTTGTAATTAAGAAAATAAGTTTTTGATTGTAAATTTTTTATACATGAAATATTGAAATCATGACAGTTAAACTTAAAAACATGAAGGGAAAGACTGTGTTATTAATATTTAGCTAAGAAGTGTAGAATAAAAAAATGAGTCTGAGTTATTGTACATATAAAATGTTCAAAATGTTGCCATTCATTTTTTTTTGTTTAAGCTAAATACTTTCTGGATATGAAACTAAAGTAATACCAAATTTAATTAAAAAATAATTGGCCCTCTACTTTATATCTGTACTATAAATGAAAACAATTATCATAACTTAAACAAATTGTTAATATATGCATATATGTGACACTGAGGTCATGAAGTGGTTAAATGTTAATTATGAGCAGAAAAGGGTTAAGCCTAAAATGGAATATAAGCTAGAAGTTGGAGAGAGAAAGAGAGAGGGTGAAGACATTTTCCTTGGTGAAGGTGAGTCCGTCTGGATTTCTTCTCCCCAAAAGCTTATTTTTTTTTATCTATCAAAAGTCTGGCATGTGGACAAAAACAGATTGGGAAATAATTTTGTCTCTCACTTGGAAATTTAAATATGAACAAACTTTTTTTCCTGAGGGTCAAATGTATGTAGGGTGGAAAAAGTCCTTTCAATCTGGACACAGATAAGTCTAGGAATTAAGAAATAATTTTATCCCTTCTTTGGTGGATAATTCTCCAAATTTGAAAAAGTTGATTAGAAAGCAGAAATAGGGAACAAAGAACCCTTATTGGGATTAATGTAAAAATTGAGGAATCACCAAATCCACAGAACTCTTTCACCCCATGCCAGTTTTAGTCATATAAGCAGATAGTTTTGAGAGCTCAAAGACTTGTGCTGCAAATCCCACATTGAGTGCCTCTGGAATTCACACCAGCTGCCACTAGATTTCCTGATTCTGAAGAACTTTGAACTATGAATTTTAGCTGAGGCACAGTGTCACTATAGAGATTGTTGTGAGAAGGGTTAATTTTTTTGTACCAAGAACTATATAAAGAAACTGAAGATTAACCTAATGAATCTTTCATTTTTATTTCTTGTTGTGAAAATATTTCTTCCCTTAATATAGTGCTGCAATTACTACGACATTCAATTTTCCACTGCTCTGAGATTATAACACAATATGGGCAGAGTTTGTGTGGATTGAAGCAGCTAGCAACCAACAGCAAACTTGGACCAGCATCAGTATTGACCAGCACAGAGTTAGTTCTGTGGTTAAAACATTGTCCTAAGTGCCTGAGGACTGGACCACTAAATGTGTTTATACAACTAGTTGTAGGCAGTGGTAAAAGGGTTATATATATATAAAAGAAAGAATAGATAGAGTAAAAATCCACAGTGCTCAATACAAAGTAGAGCAATATATATATATATATATATATATATATATATATGCAAGTTTCATTAAATATGACAGACAAGGTGCTTTGATTAAGTTTTTTATATAATTTCTCATGTGATCTTATAATTTTTTTCTTTTCAGTAGATAAATTATATAAAAACCGTCAACTGGAAAAGGACATATTGATAATACTCCATCAAGCCTCAAAGATCTTCTCAAGGTAGAAAGTCTAAAAGGTCATATTACACATAATAGAAATAAGAACATTCCAACAAAACTCAAAACTGCTGCTAAAGAATTAAAAAAACAACCCTAATATAGTCATCAGAAAAGCTGATGAATCCAATACTTACGTAATTTTGGATAAATTGGATTATCACAAAAAACTTCAGCACCTCATTGATGATCATTCTAGAGTTGCTAAATTGAATAAGAACACAACTGAATCTTTAAAGAAATACATTAATAAACTTATAACATCCAACAATGCTGTTGCAGGACCCCTAAAAATAAGTAAAATTAGTGGAGATTACCACTCCAAACCTTGCAAATAATTCATGCAATTTATTTATCGTATTTTGTGATGTTGGCCTCTTCATTTGGAAAACTTTGGGCCATTTACTATAGCTGTCAACTACGACCAAATAATGCCACCCGTCAATTGGACCCGCAAAATCAATATGAATCCTTGACCATGGCCTGTCGGTTTTTGGCCATGGCTTCTGTAGAATTTGTGGTGATTTTGATGCCAAAATGTAGCCTTTACATCTGCCGACCATAGACACGATGTCGTTGTCCATACCTGGCCAGTAGACGTATGCTCTCATGAGGCTCTTCATTCTATTTATGCCCAGGTGACCAGCATGAAAATCTTTCAATATTCTTTTTTGGAGTGTACTAGGGATTACTACCCTTTCACTGTATAATAGCACATTATCGCTCAGAGAGAATATCTCTTGAATTTTTTCGTCTTTTTTAGCTAGCTTGTTTTTTATTTCCATAATATATTTGTCCTTTTTATTGCCTCTTTTTTGATGTCCTTAAGCGATAGTGGTAATTCTTGAATTGTGTTCACCAAATTTTTTTCAACCTCGTCCTCTGCTCTGAGGGATGCGATTACCGTATCCTCTAATAGTTCTGTTGCTTTCGGAATGAGTCTTGATAGACCGTCTGCATGACCAATTTTGTGGGTGGACAAATATTGTATTTTAAAGTTATAATTTAGCAAAATTGTTCCCCACCTAAGCAATCTATTTGCGGTGTATGTTGGCAGCATAAAATACCGTCCATGTATGTATCTATGGAACTTTGTTACAGCGAAGATAATCGCCAATGCCTCTTTTTCGATTTGTGAATCGTTTCACTCAGCAGGTAGTAGCGATCTGCTTGCATGAGCAATCGGTTGAACTTTACCATCCTTCCACTTGTGCAATATGCACGCACATACGCCGTATGTACTGGCATCGCTCGCCACGATGATATCTACTTTTGGATCAAAATGTACCAGAAATAAATCTGATGTCAACTTTTCTTTTATATCCTTAAATGCTTGCTCACATTCTTTTGTCCATATCCAAAGTTTTTCTTTTTTTTAGTTGATCGTTAAGGGGAGCTCGTAGAATGTGGAGGTCTGGATGACACCAAGCCTAAAAAACTTTGTAGGGATTTAATATCCTTTGGCTCTGGCATATCTTTTATTGCTGATGCTCGATTTTTGATGCTTTTTCCCTTCTTTATTTACTATATGTCCCAGATACTTGATCTCCTCCAGGAGAAAATCGCATTTGTTTTCTTTCACTCTAAACCCATAGCTTCTTATCCTTTCGAAAACTTGCGTAAATGGTGTTTGTGTTCATCCACCGATTCACTTTTCATGAGTATATTGTCGAGATATGCTATTGTGTAGTCTAAACCGGATAAATATAGTATCCATTATTTTCTGGAATATTGCGGGTGCTGTCTTTATCCCGAACGGTAAATGTTCGTATCTAAACAAGCCTTTATGCGTGTTAATGCATAACAACTTTGCGCTTTTGTTATCCATGGGTACTTCTTCGGAACTTGGTAGTGGATAGTGATACTCTTCTATTGCGTCGTTTAACCTGGTTGAAAAATAGGCACAGATGCGAATTTCGCCCGACTTCTTTACGTAGACAGCCAGAGCTGCCCAGTCAAAAAAATATTCAACCAATTTTTTAAAAAAAGCGTAGCATCCGTTTTCCGTTTTCGAGATCACACCAATTCTCGTTAGTCTTTCGAGTTCTTGGTCAATTTTTTCTAATGCGGCAAAAGGGATGCTATGCTTTTTTAAAAAAATTGGTTGAATATTTTTCTTCAGTTGTATTTTTGCTGAAGCTTCTGTGCAATGTCCAAGTCCTTCAGCGAAAACTTCGGGGAATGCTATTTTCAATTCTGTTTGTAAATTTTTTATGTTGTCTTTGCTTTCACTAATGTTGCTATAAAAAGAACTAATGGGCACGTCCCATAGATTGAACTTAGTGATTGCGTCAGTCCCAAACAGGTTGTTCATGTTTTTCATTACAAAAATTTTCATTTTTATAGTCTTGTTGTTGAAGGTTATATTCACCCATATTTCACCTTCAAATTTGATCTTTTTCCAGTTACCATCCTGGCTATTTTGTTGGACTTTAGCAGAGTTGGCTTTCCTAGATTTTTCCATGTTTGTGTGTTAATAATCGAAATGTCAGATCCTGAATCCAGTTGCATTTTAACCTTCTTGTTGTACATTTTTACATGTAGGTATTTTTGAATATTCAGGTCTTGATCTTCATCTGACTTAGTAACTTTTACTCGACTTCTGCTTAATTTTCTTAATTGTCGTGTTTTGCTCATTTTCTAGCTTTGCTAAAATGCGTCTTCGCATTTCGCTATCTTTTTTAGACACTAAGCCTAGCACAAATATTAGACACTTGAAATTGTCCGCCGATAATTCAGACAAGCGAAAATCATCACATGTCTTATTTACGATTGATTTTAAAAAGTCGTAAATAGTCTTCCTGCTCGCTTTTTTTTTTGAATATTAAGACATTTCCACCTTTTGTGAAATAATGATAATCTGGGGTTGAAGAGCTCTTTTAGTAATTCAATCGCTTCGTCAATAATTTTTTTTAAGTCTCTTGTCTTTTGGGTAATATAAAGTCCGTAAATTTATTTGTTCTGCCGTTCCCAGTTTCCGTAGTAACAATCTTATCCTTTTCTCATCTGGCCATGTTTGGCAATCGACTTCATAAAAGTCCTGATATCTATGATAATATCTTTCGAAAGTTTTTTTCCTCTTCTGGGTTATAGGTAAAACTTTCGATCGTCGATTTCATATTGTGTCTTGAGAAAAGTACTTTCATCTGAGTCTTTCTGCTTAGACAGTATAGCTTTATGTATAAGTTCAGTCATTGCTTACTGTTTCTTTTCATTTTCTTCTTGTATTTTTTTTTTTTTTTCGTGTAGCTCCAGAAATCGTTTTGCATTTTCTTCAATTAACCTTTCCTTTTCTTCCTTTTGTTCTTTCTGAAATTTCAGTTGTTCTTTCCAAAAATGTTCTTCAGTCTTTTTTTGTTCTTTCTGAAGTTTAAATTGTTCTTCTTTTTGTTCTTTCTGAAATTTAAGTTGTTCTTTCTGAAAATGTTCTTCACTCTCTTGTTGTCTTTGCATCTGATACTTAATGAATTCCAGCATAGATGATTGAAATTGCTCGATAATTATGTATGTGTAGAGAAAAAAGAAAGCGAAATTATGTGTTTTTTTTTCTCTGAGGGGGGGGCCAATAAATTAATCAAATTCTCTGGCACGACAAAAAATTTTTTTTTTTTTAGCACAAAAAATTGGTTATTATAGATTCCAATAGAATAAATAAGTTAATGTCTAACTTACAGTTTTTTTTTCTTTTGTCGATAAACTTTTCAATCCTTTGCTGTGAAAAAATGCTTGAACTCTTTAAATTTTCCCGTGTTGAAATCGTTTCTTTCACTGTTGCGATATTTATTTTTCAATGTAAGTTCTTTTTATCCATTTGAATCCTCGTCGCCACTGTTGAGATGTTGAGTTTTCCGCGTGCGTGTATTGAAATAAGGACAAACACATATGTAGGGAAAAATACTGGTATATCTGAAGAGGTATTTACAACAGAGAGATTAGTAGTCAAACGAACGCGGGTTAGTCCAACTGTATCTTCCGGTAGAGAGACGGAAGTGTGATGGTCACCTGATCTTCTCAGAACTCTATAGAACTGTCCTATTAGTAGTAGAGAGATCAGTCCATTCTCATGAGAAGGTGTGTGCGCCCCAACAGAAAGCTATGTAGTTCTTTATCCCAAAATAGGCATTGCCTTTTTGATTTATGTCGTCACCAATGTAGTGCAGTCTCTCAAAGTCAGCCAATCAGAAAATGGGATTTCCAAGCTTCATTTTTCTTTGAAAATTTTGAGCAGCCAGGAGATATGAGGTAGTTTTATTAATCAAAAGTTGAAAATACAAGCAATGTTAATGGATGATGAAGGCATTTAAGTAGCACAAATTTAAATGAAAACGTGAGAACTTTTTTAGACAGCAATGCGCAGTAGTAAAATTATAGTGAGTAGGTGCCTTTTGCTACACATAAATGGCATGAAAAGATTGTCCCCCTGTGTGCCCTCGAACGAAAAAATGTAATCAAATGTGAAAAATTGGACAATTGGTGAGGGAACCGATTCTGTCCACTTGGCTTAAAAGTGGTGGCGTGAAGTGGCATGAAATGTCTTAGTGATTGCTCACTGAATTCAATCCTATGCTTTAGTAGGCTAAATGGGCTACAAAGACCTAAAAAGCAGAAGTTTCACCTTGTTTTTACTGATTTTTCTGATAAATATTTGACATGTAGCTCTGTAAGTCCCTTTTAAAATGGCCTTGACGTTTACTTTACTGTGCAAATGCAGAAAAGATGGAAAGTAATGCATGCCTGCATTGAAACATTAAAGGATCCTTTTTAAAAACCATAGTATGAGCATTAAAACCTTGAAATAAAATTAGGTTTCCTGAAACCACTACCCCATTTTGAATGCTTAATGTGCACACATGATCTCACATGACCCTGGAGTGTGAATGAGCCAATCAGCGGCATGCATTACACATCACGCGGGCCATGCATGACTAATAACACTAATCCAATTGGCTTTTGGAGCATAAAGTTCGGCTGCAACAGAAATCCTTCATTGTGATAACTTTTGCATCTGAAACCAAAATATGTCCATTCTTGTCCTTTCTTATTCCCATATGAGCAATTAAATCCAACTTTTTTCTAATTATGTTAGCACTATTAATTCTGACATGAAAAGTGCCTATATCTGCTTGTGTGCAGTGAACGCACATAATTACACATACGTGTGTCCGATCAAAAATGAAAAATCGATAATATTGATTTAAATATTGACTTAAATCAATTTTGGCACTGTCAAAATCTCTGCAGGACCATTAGCAGTAACTGTGTCAAATTTGGTTGAAATCGGTTGAAAAATGTAGGAGATCCAATAAAACATATAAACGAACACACACACACACACACACACACACACATTCTGCCTTTTATATATATAATAATATATTATTTCAAATGTTATTTGAAGTAGATACCCACATTTGAAATAGATGCCCTAATTCTTTTATTTTAACCAGAGTGTATTTATGTCTATCAGTCTGTGGACTTGAGAAAACTTAATAGGTTGGTTGATATTGTTTAGTAGCATATCAACCTCTTGGTTATTTAATGGCAAAATATAAATATTTTGAATGCAATTGTATCCCTTCAACTATAGTTAAAATGTATTTTGCTTTAAATATGTATTGTTGGTCATTTTACTTTAAATATGTATTGTTGGTAATTTTTTTATATAAAAATGTATTGCTGGTATTTTTACTATGAAAATGTATACTAGTGATTTGTTTTTGTTTGGGATTTCACTATTTGTCCATAGCTGCGACCCTAACAGGTACTACCATGCTGGGATAGGGTGGTCCTAGGAACAACAACAGTTAAGTGGTAGTTCTATGCTCCTCAAAACCTTTAATCTCCTGATCAGAGGCCTTGCTGCCAGTTTATCATCATATCCAGGACTAAAATGTTAAAAAGGGTTGATAATCTGTAACAATAAATCAATCAATCAAAAAGTAATCAAGAAAACGTGCTCTTTGACAGGGTTTGAGCTAAAAATAATGGTTGAAATAATAAAAATCTTTGACTAAAAATAAATCCATTAATTCTTTAGAAATATATGTATATTTAAACATATCTTGTTTTAAATATTAATTTTATCTACAGAGCTAATTGTAATTTATGTATTTCTTTAACATTATAGTGATCAATATTTGTATTTCTTTGTAATTATAGTGATCAATATCAAGAAACAGAGAATATATATTCGATAAAATTAATAAAAATTATTCTTTTAACTTATAACTGTCCTTAGGATACTTGATAAAAAGATGATTTACCATCAAGTCTCCTGAAGAGTGGATGTAATTCTTGAAACACAGAGTAGAGACAGTCACAAGATAAATGAACAAGTTCATTTCATTTACTATGACATAATTTATGCATATTTATATATTTCAAATTTTTTAAATATATTTTTCTGTCAAAAATGAAAGTAAATATGTACACTTAATATTTTAACTTTTATGTTTACAATTATTTGATCAAACTCAATTATTTGTGGGGAGACAAGCAGAATTCAGCTTTGCCAAAAACAAAAGAAAAATGTATTCACCTTTTTATACAACTGGAAAGAATTTTCTCTTGCTAACCTTTTCAAAGAATCAGAAGAAATGTTGCTTTACAGATGTTTGTGAGAATTTTGTGTTTTTCTACGTGTAGCAGTAAAATTGCATTTAAATAAACATAATGTCAGTCTCCTTAATGGCATCTCAGACTTCATGGCACTATGTGTATGGCTTTCATTATCTTACAGGAAATTCCATATTCTTGTCTCTTAAAATATCATTTTCCTTATTTTAACTCATATTTCTTCTTCTTCTTCTTGGCCATAATGATATTATTTGGGGTTTCTCTTTATGCCAACCAACCAGGTTGCCAGAGTTATCTTCTTTTTCTATGAGCCTTGTCTTGGGATCATGGTGCTCCAGTTTCCTGCTTTTTGTAGCTCTTAATAAATTTTGTTATCTCTCCTAAGCCATGTACTGCCATCCATTTACTCAACCTCACTAGGTAGGTTATACATTGTTTTCCTCTCTTGCTTTCAAATCTGTCCTGTTAGTATCAAATTTTCCAAGTCATTTTCCTCATTTTCTTTGATGTCAAGCATAAGTATCCTATTTGTTTCCATTCTTTCTAAAACTATGTCATTACACATGTTTGGTCCATGCTGTTCTTGCATCTTTCTGTAGAGCCACATTTCTGTTGCCTCAAGTTAAAATACTTCCCAGATATTTAAATTACTGTACTTGTTTGATTTTGGTATCCCCAATTTGTAATTTGCATTTTGGGCTGTTCCTTTTGCTAATAACCATGCATTCTATCTTCTTGCAATTGATGTTTAGTCTTTTCTTCTGGCTTTCTTTCACTTAGGAGAGTTTGTAGTTTCCTTTCTGTGTCTGCTTTCAACACTGTGTCATCTGCATATCTTATGTTGCTAAGATTGTGGCTGTCAAACCGAATAAATAAAGTTTAAGCTCAGAAATACTGAAGGATGCTGAGAATATTATGGACAGAGCATGTAACCAATGAAAAAGTTTTAAGGAAAATAGAAACAAAAAGGACACTTTTCCAAAGGAAGAGACAACTGAAATTTCTAGAATATAGAATGAGGAAAGAGAACTTAGAGAATTTTACACTCACAGGACATCTGGAGAGCAAGAGAGACAGAAAGAAATTGTGAGTATTCTACCTAACCAGCTTGTGTAAATGGATAGCAAAACAAGGTCTGGGAGTGATAGTAAGAAGACAAATATTACTTAAAGTTAATGATAGGAAGTTGTGAAGAGTCATGATCGCCCACATCCTGAAGAGACATGGCATATAAAAAAAATCAGAAATAGGCATTTATACCTTGGATAAGTATTCTTTCATCTATATCTACTATTATTAATCCATTTGTGTACTTGTAAAAGGTGTAAATACCTACTTTCAATAGGAAATACATTTTGAAACACTTATTTTGATTAAAAATCTTACTTATTATAAAACGCAGATTGTGTGTGTGTGTGTGTCTGTAACGTTTATATATTGGATCGAATTTCCTACATTTTTTAGCCGATTTCAACAAAACTTCACAGGACTACATAAAATTACCTTGTGGTGGTTCTAACGGCGCCGAAAATGGGAAAAACACACTTGTTTTTTAACAAAATCAATTTGAAAACACGATTAAGACACATCGTGAGAATGAAAGATGGACAACTCACCCACGAAAATGTAAACAAAAAGAGCATAGCATGATGAAAAAAAGCCGAACTTGACGAAAACAAAATTTTATCGTCTAATGTTCATATTATTATTAAAGAGGAAGATCAAAGTATTTTTGGGGTATTTTTTTTACATTTTTAATCGTTCCTAGCATGTCAGAAATTTTCGTTAAAAATATTGTTTTTTTAAAAAAAAAAAAAAAGGACAGATAATCAATCATTTTTTTCGATTTGATAAAAAGGATTAAAATCTGATTTGATATTCTTTTAAAAATCAATTATCATTTTTTCAAAACTGATTTTAATAAAAACAGAAATTATGCTGTTTATTTAAAATATTTTGAACCAAGCCTAACTTAGCTTCTGCGCCGAAAAAATGTAATTTGAAAATAAAACAAAGCAGGTCATAACCTTTCATGTCGCTTGACGATTGACGAAAGGCATATTCATGACGTTTAGATAACTTACGGGAGGATAATTCTTTCTACGGATGGAAGGAAGTGAAATTATTTAAGTGAACAAATTATTTATCTCGTTACTTTTAAGGAAAACTTTCAGCGCTCTAATTTTTTATTTTTATTTTTTTTTTTGTAGTTAGCTTTCATTTTTACGTTTACGATGCTTTATGGAAAATATAAAGAAATTAAAAAATAAGACTGTTAATAGTGAGATTAAATTTCTTAAGAAAAAGGTATCTAATTAATTTAGGTACCTTTCTTATGAAATTTTATCAGAAGTGTACATAAAATACTATAATTTTATGTACATTTATTACATTTTATTGTGTTATTTGTATTTTCATTCATTTTATTATTAATTTTGATATTTCATTTATGGAAAAATGTCATAACAGATTAATATAAAAATAAGATCATATAAATTAAAGTTTAGCAGTAGTTAAATTTCATAAGATGATACTGTTACTTGTAGGTACCCTTCTCAGTTGAAATTGAAAACTCAAATTAACTTCTCCATCCGTGTTTTTGCAAAAGTAAAGGGCTTAACAGCGGAGAACAATGCTGAACTCAAATAATGCAACTAAATTGTATTCTGGTTGGTCTTCCGTACTTGATAATTACTGTCCGACTATAAACACAAAAATTACATTTCTTAATTACCATGGCTAATCTGATTGGTCCAAATTATACAATTTTCAAAGCGCTAGACAATGACAATCTCACACGGACATTTTGAAAGATTGATGTTGCTTTTAACTAATTTAAAAAATTTTTTTAAAAATTCAATTTAAAATTTTTTAAAAAATTTTTAAAATTAAAGAAATAAGAAATAATTGTATTAAAAATTCAATTTTCATTGAAAAAAATTTTTTGCTTTCAGAAAATATTGTCCATATTCATAAAAACAAATTAAAACAAATAAAAGCATTTGAAACTAAATAATATATTTGTTTTATTGAGTTTTGTATGTTACAATTCACAGCTGATTTTCAGGTACGTTGGCAAAAAAAAAAAAAAAAAAAAAAAAAAACATGATTTGCATTCTTCAAAGCCTTGTGCTTTTAACTATTGTAATCACTAAAACCGATGGTCTCGAATTTCTAGAGTTTTTCATAAAATTAGTTATGGGGGTGTTAATAAATATAAAAAAAAATATTTCTGCCATGACTTTAATAAAAAAAAAAAAAAAAAATATTTATAATAATTTCGATCATCTGTGAATAGTTTCTGAAAGTTTCATTAACATCTGACAATTATTTTTATTTTTGCAAGATTTTCCAAATTAATGTGTAAAAATACAAAAATGCGCTAAAAAAATGTTATTTACTACCCCTTGTTGCGACAAAAGAGAAACAAGGTTTTTTAAATCAAAATTTAGAATATTCTAAAAGAAAAAATTTTAAAAAATAAAAAAAAATTTAGTCTATCCTCTTCAAAAAAACATAAGCATTTTGACGATAAAATTTTGTTTTCATAAACTTTGGCGTTTTTTTCATCAGACTATGCTCTATGTTTTAGCGATTCCGTGGAGTGACTTAGGTTAAAAAACCCAGGTTGTTTTTGTGTGTGTGTGTGTGTGTGTGTTCCTTTATATATGGGATCGGATTTTTATTTTTTTTCAGCCGATAAAACAAACATCCACTTTTTTTTTTTGGCAGGTAGTATTTCTTATTGTCTTGCACACTTTTTTTTCTTTATTTATACATTCAGAATGCTTTAAAAATTCCATTTACAAGACAATTGTTTATAATAAAATTCTAATTCTATTCAATGGGGACTCATCATAACGATTGAAAACAATGTTTTTGTTTGAGTTTGGGTTTGACCAATTCGTAAAAAAAAAAAAAAAAAAAAAAATTAAGACATGCGTGTCCGTCAACCTAAACAATAATCTAACGATCTCTACTGATTGTACGAATCGAAAAATCGGATAATTCTTTATCTTTAGGGAAAGATAATTCCATGTACTTTAGGGCCGTTTTTACAATTCCTTTTGCAATTTGTTACAAGGCAGATCAATAAGGCATTGGTTCTATTTGAAATTAATTCAATATTTAAAAGAAAGTATTAAGAAATAATTTAAAAATGCCGACGTAAGAAATCTGATAGACAAAAACAACAATATTTCGAAGATGATAATTATTAAGGAAAGAACATAGTACTTGTAATAAAATTAATAAACCCAAATAAAGTTAATATTTTTTGTATTAGAAACAACGAGTGGAAAATATATTCAAATCAGAATTCTAATTATGAATCACCACCAGCAAAATATGCAATTTTTTTTACTGTATTCAATAAGTAAAAATCATAAATTGTAAAAGACTAGCAGTAGAGCCCGGCGTGGTCTGGGGATGTAACAGTAAGAGATAGATCAAGTATTTTTCTTTGTAATCTTTTACAATTTATGATTTTTACTTACAGAGAAAGGCTACCTACATTTTTCAACCGATTTCAACAAAACTTCACTTTTTTTTGGCAGGTAGTGTTTCTTATTGTCTTGCACACTTTTTTCTTTATTTATACATTCAGAATCCTTTAAAAATTCCATTTACAAGACAATTGTTTATAATAAAATTCTATTCACCAATCGATAGACTCATAACGTTTGTAAACAATGTTTTTGTTTGAATTTGGGTTTGACCAATTCGTAAAAAAAAAAAAAACTAATTAAGACATGCGTGTCCGTCAACCTTAAACAATAATCTTTGTCAATTTTATTTTTCAGTCTTTATGATGGTCGATACTTGATCTATCTCTTACTGTTACATCCCCGGGCAACACCGGGCTCTACTGCTAGTCTATAATATGCATTAGATAGTTCAGATTTGGGTGATAGTAAGATGCAGAATAATAAGCAAACAAAAATGGAGATAATAAGGTAAAGCGAAAAATCTATTTGGCTTCATGTTTTACTCCTTCCATGGAGAAGAGGTATTAAAGAACCTTATCCTATATTGTGAACAGAAAGTTGGTATTTTTCATAGTGAAACCACTAACATCTGCTTGATTTTAAATTTAGGCCCATTCTGAGCAGATCTACAATGATAGGTGATATCATTTTCTAAAGTTGACCATAGAGAATTTTGAAATAAGTTCACTTTCAATGCATTTTAACCTTAGTAAATTCTTTTATCTTTTAATCAGATTGGTTGAAATTTAGGTTGGAAATGTGATCATGTGTTACAGTGAACTACTAATGTCTTTAAAATGTTGTTCTGCAATACATCCCTGCAAATGTTGTGTTTCAGCTTAGACCAGACACCAAGTTTGTTGATAGGGTGCAGTTTCTTTCAGCCAAACAAGTGTGGCTTTAAAAATACCTTTCAGTCAGATTGTTACCCACAAGTGAAAAAACAAAACAATTTCTGGCAGTAAACCAGATATTATTCTTGGGTTATAACCTACTGGTATAAATAAGCGAAGTAGAGATGAGGCATATTCTCCAAGGCTGCTTCATCCCTCTGTGTGCCTTTTCACAGGATGTTCAGTTTTATAGATAACACTTTTCTTTGTCTTGTCATCTTAATCTAAAAAAAATAATTTGTCTTCATTCTGTGACTTCCTCTCTGTCTGAGCCTCTTGCTCTGTGCTTTGAAGTCAACTTCACTTAATGAAAACCATTAGTTGAAAGTAAATGTTCTATATCCATTTTTGTGACAGTTCCAGCTGTTTTCAATTTAAGAAGACCTCAGCTGACTCATATTGCAAGTTAGTATAGTATTTTAGAGATTTTTGGATGTTCCACTGATGTATGTCATTGGGCTTTTCATGCAATTTATTAGCAGATGTTAGTGGCTTCAGCTCAAAAACCACCAACTCTCTAGCTGCAACGTCTGATTGTTATTTCCACTTAGTTTAGATTTGAATTAGAAAAAATATTATCTAAAGAGTTGGTTATGAACAATACAATAGATCATTTGTAAGTCATTTTCAGCTTTTTCCAAAAACTCTAATAAACAAAATAAACAGAAGTGTCCGATAAACTATTCTTAAAAGGTTCTCTGTCAACAATATTAGAATTGCTGTTTGTTTTATTACCTTAACTACTGCAGAAATAGAAAAATCAAAATTGATTCTGTAAACCCAAAACCAGAATGATCTCCAGAGATAGAAAATTAATGAAAAAAAATAGCTTAAAATTGACAAAAAAAATTGTATGTTTTCTATAAAATTCTAGTTCTAGTCAATAAAAAAAAAAAAATAAATGTTTAAGACTGCAAAAATTTCACATATCATCTGTATATTTAAACCATTAAGATCCATTAAGTTCTTTCTGACTTGTCTGAAAGAACTTACTTGTCTGCTCTTATATAAGATATTACTTGTATCAGGAATATACTACACAGTACTTTCACCTGCTAAAGAGTATTGATCTCTTTCATGATTTGTATAAATAAATAAATTAGTAAAAAAGAATCCACTCTAAGTCGTCTAGACAGAAAAGACAGGGTGAAATTTACAAAGAATTAATAAAAACATAACAACAACAACAAATACAGTGAAGGCAAGAGTGGCAATATTTTTTTAGAGTTGTTGCATTTTAAGACAGATAATGATATTCTGATTTTTTTCAGCTTCAGGACTCAATTTTTGATAGTTTTTCATGAAATTGTCTAAGGTATATATTAAAATTATCTTGAATAATTTTTTCATCTCTTTTCCTTTCTTTTTCTGAATTACTAGTTTTTGACTTACTATCTATAATAAAATAAAGTTAAAATACAATAGAAAATAGTTACTTTATATCACCATTTTAGCAAAAGCAATCATACTAGCTCCAAGAAGCTTATCGCATAATTTACATACTTTACAACAGACTAAATTGTGAAAAACATTTTTTTTCAGTCTCCCTTATTAATTTTGAGGATATCTTGGATTTTAAACAATAAAGTTACTGAACATTGTAGCATTTTACATGTCTTGATCAATTCCTTTAATTTTGAATGCCTAACTCACATGCAGATCAAAAGTTTTAATATCCAGCTGTAAGTGCCTAGTCATGTAAAACTTGCAAATAGAAATCAGTGAGTAACTATAATCTTTCCTTCAGTTTTAAGTGTAGTTCATATAAAATCCATGATACCTATGAATGTTACTGCTTGTCAGTAGCCATGTGTATATTGATGAGTCACATTAGCATCAGTGGCATAATATCTCATGACATTTTCTTTGTCAGAAAAAAGGACTTACTATTATTTGATTACTCACCTTACTTCATCTTGATTTTTATTACAACAATCTGGTTTGATGCATTTGACCATTGAAATAAGCAGCACAAATGAGAACTAAAGAAAGCATGAACTCACACTGGGAGGCAATCTTTTGTGGATATTGCGTTAATCACTTCAATTATGGAAACCTGATAATTAAGTGGGCAGAAATCTGTAGTCACCCTTTCTAGTTCTTTTCATATATTTTAATTTACTAAGATACACAGATAATACCATGCTGACATCTTAGAAGGAAAATTCAATATAAAAAACTTTTAGACTAGGTATAAAAAGAAAGTGAGAAGAAAGGACTATTAATTTTAAGAATATATAATATATGGTCCTCACCAAAAGAGACAGCCAAAAGTGTGAGTGCCAATGGGAGATGTCACAATCAGGCAGGTATAGAAATTTAACTATCTGGATAGTGTAGCAACAATGAAATTCAAAGGTACATTGAAATAATGAAAGATGCCTTCCAGAGACTAAAGAAAGTATTAAGAGATAGGAAACTTTTGTTAGAAAAATGTGCTATCATATCCCTCCTTATATATAGTAGTGAACATTGGACAATTTCCTTATCTATGAAAAAGAAACTCTAGGCAACAGATATGTAGTTCTACAGACAAATGCAGAACATGTGAGCAATGAGGAAGCTTTAAAGAAAATGGAAACTAAAAGAACACTTACAATCAGAAAGAGACAGTTGAAATTTCTTCAACACATAATGAGGAAAGGCAGCACAGAGAATTTAACATTCACAGGATATACTGGAAGTAGATAGGCAGAAGGAAATAGCAAGTAACCTACCTAATGAGTTTTTGTGGATGGATGGCAGATCAGAGGCAAAGAGAATGGTAAAGAGTATTGCTTAGAGCAGTAGTTCCCAAATGGTATGGCACAAGAGGATACCAGGTGAGGCAGAATGATTAAAAGACAATCAAAGATTTAGAAACAGTTTTAAAAAATCTGATATGTCAAAAATAAATATGATTACAAAACTTAAAATATTATTATGGATTACTTGTAATTGCATGCGTGAGTCCCAGTATAAATAGTTATAAATAATTATTGACCAATTGTGATATTTTTGCATTATATCAAGTATTAAGAATATAGTAACTAGGCTCTGCAAACTCAAGGAGAGAGTTATCACTGATAATGTTCTTTGAATCCACAGTTATCTCCCTTTAACCATCTCTCTATTTTTTATTTTTTAAGTATACTTTTTATCACATAAAATTTGGTGAGGCACAAGCAAATTTTCAATCCAAAAATGCAGCCAGAGAAATAAGTTTGGGAACCATTGGCTTAGAGCAACAGGGTAGTGTTGTAGATATATCATGGACTTGTTCCTGACATGGGGATATTTTCCCCTGAGTGACTGAACTTTTTCACACATGCACACAAGTGTATTACACACACAATTACTAATTGCTAACTTTTAATGTCTTCTTACTTTTCAGTTATATTTGCATGCAAGCATTCTAGTCTATTCCCTCTTTGTTAATCAGCCAATTGTTATATAAAAAATACATGAAAATATCACCTTTTTGAAATTTATCCCATTTCCTTTTATCGCTACTGAAATTGATGACCCATTATGTATGTATGCGTATATGTATGTATATGTGTATTTGTATATATGTGCATATATGTATATATATTTATATTTGGTTTGTTTATTTTTTACATTGCTGTGCGGGTTGATATATTTATACTTGCTTCTGTATATGTATATATACATATGTGTATGCATATATATATATATATATATATGTGTGTGTGTGTAGGTATGTGTAGACATATATTTGTGTGTATGTGTGTATGTGTATATATGTATATATATATGTGACTGTACACTTATATCTGTAGGTAGTTCTTATTATCTTATTTTCTTTCACCTAAAATATAATAAGGCATATATCAACTTATATGATAAAAATATATATTTTTATAGATGTTTGTGTGTTTAGAATTTTCGTTGGGTAAATTTTGTTTCCTGTTTAGTTAAATTAGGAACTGTAGTGCAACAGGTTTTATCAACCCAACACTTAAATGTGTCAAAGATCAAGATACATGTTTTAGTTGAGCATGTAGCAAGTCTATCTAATGATATAAGAAAACATGATATGGTTGAAAACTCAAGTAAACAAGTTTATATGTCTGACTCTGATATGAGAGTGTCACAGTTAAAGAAATATTTTCACTCTTTTGACTTCAATGTTTTTCCTTTTATCTTACCACATGTGTCATCTATGTCTGGAGTATATTAGCATCTAAGTTTATTTGCAAAGAACCTACTTGTAAGTAATAAATATTTTATTCACAGACAAGAAAATGTAGTTGATGCCATTAGTTTTGCAGACTTTAACTACATTATCTTGATTTTAGCAAATAATAAAATGATATTATCAAAAGGTAATAGAAATGTGGTTCTACAGAAGGATGCTAAGAATATCATGGACTGAACATGTGAGCAATAACAAAGTTTTAGAGAAAAACTGAAACAAAAAAGACATTTTGCTTAACATCAGTTGAAATTTTTAGGGCACATAATAAAGAGGGCTTGGAAAATTTGATACTCACAGAACAGGCAATAGAGAGAAGAAAACAACACATAACCTACCTAGTGAGCTTGAGTAAATGAATGGTTGATTGACTGACTCATTTTCTATGGCTTATCAACCGTTTGCAGGTTATTTAAAGCCCGAATATATTTTTAGATTGTAAGAATTGTTTTTTGAGATAATAATGGTGTAGTGATACAAGTCTTACTGATTAACTCATAGCAAGGGGAGAAGAGGTGGATTCATATTTCTCCCAAGAGTATTTATGCCTAAGTAAACATAATAAACCCAATGTGAATGGGAACTCGGCTCTCTAATTAACAATTCCAAGCCATTATCCATTGCACATCCAAGCTTACAGAACTTGGTATTCCCAAGCAATCACCCATTTAGGTACTGACCAGGCTTGACATAGCTTAACTTCAGTGATTGTATGGGAATCAATGTTTCAATGTGTTATGGCCGTAAGCCTAAAATGGATGGTGGAACAAGGTTTAGGAGAGATAACAAAAAGATAAAATTTATTAAGAGCAACAAATAATAGGAAGTTGTGGAGAGCCAATGACTGCCAATGTCCTGAAAGGACATGGCACACAGGCAAAAAGAATAGTGTTTTTTTTGTTTTGTTTTTTCTCCCTCTACTCGTCAGTGTGTTTGACTATTGTAACACATTTATTTTTGTCCTAATCATTCTAACCTAACATATTCCTATTTGATGGTTTAGTTAGAAATCCCAGTTTGAAAGAAAAATCAAAAAAAGGAAAATTGAATGTCTTTGGCTTAGATGCGAAAGTGTCTCGTCAGTATTCTCATGATCTAGTTGGCCAAATTTTCTTGCTAGATAAAATGTCCGAACATGGAATTGTTTTTGCCGTTTCTTTCTCCTGTTGTTCTTAATTTTATTGAAAGCATGTCTCCCAACCCCACTGTTGGTAGGGGCAGAGGATTGGCCGTTGACCCCCCCCCACCACCACCACCACCAGCTCTGCGTTTTGTTGAAACCCTATGCTTGGACTTAAGGTAAGCCGTACATTCACTAGTTATCATGAGAATGAAAGCGGACAAACACTCGCTGCCATGTATGATGTGGCATTTATTATGACATATCAACAAAGCCGGATAACCTTATTTTCTTCAATTTTTTTTTTATAAGTAGGACAATAGGACTTGTACTAAGTTAAAACTTAGTGTTGTGAAAGGGTAAAATCCAAGTGTCAGCCTGGACACTTTGCCAACTATCTCCCCCTCTTATCCTTCCCTTTGTTTATGTCATTCTTGTATGTGTTATATGTAATAAGAGTAGGTAGGCTTTCCTACTGCCCGGTCAACACTCCTCCCCCTTCTCTTGGACATGAGTAGAGGCTCACGCCTTGTTTCTTGTTTAGGAAGGGGTTCCTGGTACTCTCTCTCTCTCTCTCTCTCTGGCCTCTGTACTAGTGCAGCTCTGTTTCTCCCGTGATGTGTGCAGTCTGTGGCATTGCCTCTTCATTCTGAGGGTACACGGTTGACAGTTCTCTGGTTGCTGTTTCCGACTGGTAGTTAGGAGCCCTAACTCTTGCGTAGCGTCTTGAGCGGCCGCTCTGATCAACAGTTGTATAATACCGGGGTGTTTGTAGTGCCATGTCGCGCATGGAAAGGTGTCCCTGCAGTCACCTCCGGTGGGCAACCCTGAGGCCACATTATGATGCAGGCTGTGCCAACTCCTCTCTGCCCACGTCACAGTCGATAACTGTCTGTTTCTTTTACTTCAGGCATTCTCATCTTCCAACCATAATTCCACATGATGACTTACAAAGACCGAAAAAGTAATCCTAAACCAGCCCCTCAAAAATCACCTAAACCCCTCAACATTTTGTTCTCCAACATCCGTGGCATTAGAACAAACTTCTGCAGTATGGAATCTTTCCTCACTGCAAACTGCCCGGATATACTGGCTCTCTGTGAGACCAACCTTGTCTCGTCTATTCCCTCCTCTGATCTCTCGATCACAGGCTACCTTCCTCTCCTCAGAAAAGACTCTCTAACCCACATGCACAGCCTTGGTGTCTACATGAAGGACCATCTCCCTCTGGCCAGAGAGTTGTCTCTCAAATCGCCAGACCAGTCATACATGTGTCTCCGTCTATCTCTTCTCAATGCGGTAAGCTATCTCTTCTTCCTTTACCGCTCTCCATTCTCTCAAGACAGTGGGATACTCAATAGCATTTCTGACAGCATAGAAAAGGCTCTCTCCCTCCACCTGTTTGCTCACATATTTGTTTGGCAACTTTAATGCCCATCATACCAAGTGGCTTAAGGATGCTACTACTGACCATGCAGGCATTCAAATACTTAATTTTTCAGTTTCTCAATCCCTCACGCAGATAGTTAACTTCCCCACTCATTTTGCCTTCAACCGGGAAGGTAAGGCCTCTCTTCTCAATCTGTGTTTTACCTCCATCCCCGAGTCATGTAGTGCCATGCAACTCTGCCCTTTTGGTAACTCCGATCATGCTGCAGTTTCTGTTAACATCTCCTTCAACTCCACCCCCTGCAAAGAACCTCCTACCACTAGAACTTTATTCTACTATCAACGAGCTGACTGGAACGCGTTCCGTGATTTCCTCCACAATGTCCCCTGGGATGTTGTCTTTACGCTCACTGTCCAAGAATGTGCTTCTGAGGTCTCATCCTGGGTTAAAGCTGGAATCGATGCTTTCATCTCCTCAAGGAAATATAGGGTCAAATCGCAATCTTGCCCTTGGTTCTCCGCTGCTTGCTCAGCCGCCATTGCCCATAGGAACCACTTCTTTCACCTATTTCATAGCGACGTTGGACTGCAATAGATGTCTCTTTGCCTCCGCCCGTAACAAGTGTAAGCATGTCCTCAACGACGCTAAGTCACTATTTCTGCTCGGATGAAGGAGCATATTGCATCTCACAAATTTGGCTCCAAAGATTATTGGCGTCTCTGCAAGAGCGTATTGAACAATTGCAAACCCTCTATACCTCCTCTGTTCAACCAGTTTGAAGTCCTGACCTCCTCTACCGACAAGGCTGAATGCTTTACTCGAAAATTTTCATTCAACGCTCGACTCTTCCGGTGTACCCATACCCGACTTCCCTCTTAGAACTGAGGCCCTATTGAGTGGGTTACACATAACCCCGTCTTTGGTAATGGGCATTATCTCCAATTTAGAACCCAACAAGGCTAGTGGTGCAGATGGGATACCAGCCATTGTCTTGAAGAAATGTGCACCTGAACTGGTGCCCGCCATCTCTAAAATATATAATTACTGCCTCAAGGAATCTTGTTTTCCTGACTGCTGGAAGTCCTCTTCAATTGTTCCTCTTCAAGAACTCTGGCAGCCCATCTGACCCTTCTAACTACCGTCCTATCAGTCTCCTACCCCTCTTCGGCAAAGTCCTTGAAGCCCTAATCAATACCGAGGTGGTTAACCACCTTACATCCCATGATCTGCTCTCAGACAAGCAATATGGTTTCCGCTTTGCCCGATCTACAGCTGATGCGATTACGGCCATCGCTGAAACTGTCTACCAAGCTCTTCAAAATAACGGGGAAGCTCGTGCCGTGGCCCTAGACATCTCCAAAGCGTTTGATAGGGTTTGGCATGCCGGCCTTCTTCGCAAGCTCCAGGGTTATGGCATTACGGGTCGATTGTTTGACCTAATACAATCATTCCTGTCAAACCGTGAATTGAAGGTCGTTCTCAACGGATTCTCCTCCAGTTCCTATCCCACGAACGCAGGTGTTCCTCAAGGCTCCATCCTAGGCCCCACTCTATTCCTTATCTACATAAATGACCTTCCTGACGCCATAAATTCCCAAGTTGGCATCTACGCGGATGACACCACAATTTATTCCTGCCTCAAAAACAAATCTAGTGTCACTGACAAAAATAACCTGGCCGTGCGTCTCGAAAAGGACCTCCAATCGGTTGTGAACTGGGGCAGGAATTGGCTGGTCAACTTTAATGCTTCAAAAACAAAACTGCTCTCTATTAATCACCACAGAGATCCTTCCCTGTCCTTCATTAGAATGTCTGACGCTCAACTTCTCGAGAGCAACTCTCTGCGCCTGAGATGGAACAAATACATTGAGTCAATTGCTTCGTCCACCACAAGGAAAGTTGGCTCCCTGTGCCGCGCCAGGAATTTTTTCTCCCCGGAAACGATCCTCCAGATCTACAAATCAACAATTCACCCTTGCATGGAGTATTGCTACCATATATGGTCTAGAGCCCCTTCTGTTTGCCTCGGGGTTCTTGATAGGCTCCAGAGGCGGATATGCAATATAATTGGCCCTGATCTGGCATCTCGTCTACAGTCACTTTCTCACAGACAGACGTCGCCGTCGCCTCCTCTCTGTCTGTTTTACAAATACTTTCATGGTAATTGCTCCGAGGAGCTGCATTCGCTGGTTCCCAGACTTCATGAGTTCAAGCGCCCTACGAGGCTGGCATCCCGCTCTCACCCTTTCACTGTCGTAAATCTTAAATGTAACCGTCTCTTCTACTCCAATAGCTTCATGTCTCGCACCTCTCGCCTGTGGAACTCCCTTCCCTATTCCAGTTTCCCTGAGAGCTATAATCTCCAACTATTCAAATGTAATGTCAATCGACATCTCCAGTTGCCTTGATCTATCCACTATCCTTCTCCTCATCCTTTCTTCTATCACTCCTATCTGATCTTGCTCCAAATTTTCTGTAACCCCTTGCGTCCTAGTGGCTTCCCGCCTTGCTTGGGGTGAAATTAAAAAAAAAAAAAAAAAAAAAAAAAAAATATATATATTATATATTTTATATATATATATTTATTTATATTTTATTGTTTTTTTTTTTCTTTCAAATGATATTTTTTTTTACTTCAGAATTTTTTTTTTTCTTCTGATATGATTATTCATTTTTAATTTAAAAAAAATATTAAAATTTCAAGTAAATTTTTTAAAAATTATTTTTAAATTTGTGGAAAAAATTTATTAAATAATCTTTTTTTTTTTAATCCATCATTTTAATTAATTTTTTCATTCTTTAGATATTTCCTTTTAATATTTTTTCAATCAAAAATAAATTTATTATTTATTTTTATTTAACTTTATATTTTTTCCCAAAAAAAAAAAAAAGAACTGAAAAATTATTCAACAAAATTTATATTTAAAAATCAAAAAATTACAATTTTCAAACAGTATATGAAATAATACAAAATTAAATTTTAAAAAAGATCTTAGATAAATAAAAATTAATAAAATATTTTTAATTTCCAATTAAGGGAAATTTTAAAAAAATAAAAAAATGAAAAATCATAGATAATTCATAAATTATAAAAGCAATTGTTGCCAACTATAAAAAACTTTTAAAAATCCATTTTATAAAAATTTGATTCTGTTTTTTTGAAATATAAAAAAATTTTTTTTAAAAACAGATGAAATTTGGATCAAAATTGTTTGAAAAAATCATCAAAAAAAATTCTGAGAAAAAAAAATTTTTGTTTTGGAAAAAACAAAAAAATAAAAAACAAAAAATTTTTATGATGAAATAAAAAAAAACATATTTGAAAATTATAATTATATTTATCAAATCACAAAGAAATTTTTTTTTAAATTTTTTTTTTTTTTTTTTTTTTTTCATCAATGAAACAAATAATGATAAAAAAACATTAGGATATATAAAAATTTGCCAACCTTATCAAGGCTGGTTCATTCAAATATTTTTTCTAAACATTAAAAAAACCAGCTCAATTAAAAAAAAAAATATCTTACAAAAACAAATATATTTTTAAATAAATAAAAAAATTGAAAAATAAGAAATTAACAAAAGTCCAGAAAAACAAAAAAATTTTAAAAAATTTTTTTTAAAAAATAAAAAAAAAAAAAAATAAAAAATTAAAAATTGAAAACAAATTTAAAAAATGTTACTTTATCAAAAATGTAACTTTTAAACTAAACAAATTTAATATGAAAAAAACAGCTAAAAATTTTTTTTATTCCCAAAAATGAAAAATGAAAAGTTGTAAAATAAATATAAAATTAAAAAAGTTTTTTCAATAAATATATTTTAATTAAAATTAAATTAAAATAATTTAAAAATAAACAAATTAAAATTTAAATTTAAAAAAAAAAATCATTTAAAAAATTTTTTAATATTTTATTCATCAAAAATTTTATTTTTATTAAAATTTTTATATAGTTATTAATAAACAAATCAAAAAAAAAACTGAAAATTGTATATATAAAAAATGAAAAAAAAAAAAAACACAGGTTTTTAAACAACACAAATTGGAAATTATCAAAAATGAAATTTTTTAAATTGTTTTAAAAATTTTTAACATTTTTTTTCAAATAATTAAATTTAATTTACATCCTATATGTTTTAATTTTTATAAAAAATAAATAAAAAAAATTTAAGAAAAAAAAATATAATTTAAAAAAAAAAAAAAAAAAAAAAATTAAAAATATTTTTTTTTTTTTTAAAAAATAAATAAATGAGAAAAAAAAAAAAATATTTTTAAATTATATATATATAAATAAATATGAAAAAAAAATAAAAAGTGTGTTTTTATTTTGTTTTATTTCAATTTTTTAAATATATTCAGAAAAATTGAAAAAAACAAATAAATTAAAAATTATTTCTTTAAATTATAAAAAATTTAAATTTGAAAATTATTTTTTAATAAAAAATTTTAAATATTAATATTATACTTATTTAAATTTTTTTTATTTTAATTCAAAACAAAAAAAAAAAAAAAATAAAATCACAAAAAATTTTTTTTTAATGTTTTTTTTTGTTTTTTAAAAAAATTTAAATATTTTATTATTTACACAAATTTTTGAAAACGAAAATCATGCAAATATAATATAAACAAGAATAATAATAAATAAACTTAAAAATTTTGAATTAAATTAAAAAATATTGTAAAAGAAAATTAAATAAATAATAATTAACATTAAAAAATAAAATTTAATTAAATTATTTTATAGAAAATTTTTTTTTTTTTTTTTTTATTGAAAAAATTAAGAAAATAAAAATTTAAATTAAAAAATGTTTTTATTTTAAATTTTATTTTTGATTTTTTTTGTCCATTAATTAATTAAAATTTAATTTTTATTATTGAAATTTTTATTTTATTTAAAATTTTAAATAAATAAAAATTAAAAAGTTGAAACTTTTTTTTTTTTTTTTTTTTTAATTATTAATTGAAAATTTTTTTTTTAAAATTTTGAAATTATGTATATACACATAATACAACAAAGGAAACACTTTTAATTGATTTCAACAAATAAATAAAAAAATCAATTTTTTTAAAAATTAAAAAATTTCAAATTAAATTTAAAAATATATTTATTTATAAAAAATATGTTTTTAATCAATTATTTTTTTTTAAAAAATATATGAAAAAATTTTTTTTTTTTTTTTAAAAAATTAAATTAAAAAATATAAATAGAATAAATATCAAATTTTTTTTTTATAATTAAAAATTTTATATATATTTTTGTAGATTAATTGAATATTTTTTTTTATATTTCATTATTTTTAATATTTTCTTTTAAAAAAAAAAAAAATAAACAAATTTCAAAAATGATTATTTCATTCATAAATAAATTATTAATATTAATTCTTTTTGTGTTAAAATTTTCCATAAATAAAAAATAAGTTTAACTAAATAAAAATTTTTTTACTTATTTTAAAAAATTAATTTTTAGAAAATAAAAAATTTATTTTCATTTATTTTGGTATATTAGGTTATACTAAGTGCCAAGAAATAACATTTTTTTTTTTAGATTAAAAAATTTATGAAATAATTGAAAAATTTTTGACAAATTTTATCTAAATAAACAACCATGTTTAAAAGTGAAAAAAAAAATTTTAAAAACTTTTAAATGTTTTTTTTTAGAATAAAAAAATTTGTATTTTCATTTATTTTATTTTTTTCAATTTATAGAATAAAAAAAATGAAAATTATCTCAAAATATTTTTGAAATTAAAAAAAAAATGATTGATCAATTTTTTTTTTTTTGAGTTATTTGAGGAATTATGAATAAATAAGTTTTGAAATTTTTTTTTTCATTAAAAAATAATAAAAAATATATATATAAAAATTTATATATATATATATATATATATATATATATATATATATATAAATATATATAATTTAATTTATATTAAATAATATTAATATTAGAATATTTTAAGAAAATTTTTTGTAAATTTAGTCTATATTTAATTGGGGAATAATAAAAATTGTAAAAAAATATTTAAAGATAAAAAAAATTGTTCAATAACAAAAATTTTTTGTTTTTTTTTTTTTATATTGCAAATTAAATTTATAGAATAATGAAAAATATTTTTTTCTTATTTCATTTAAATATAATCCCAAAAAAAAAAACAAAAAATAGACAGATATAACTTTGATGAAAGTAATTGAATTTTTTATTTTTATTCCCTTATTTTAGAAAATAATTCTGTTTCATTCATTTTGATCCATATTTTTCGCCCCATTTTTAAATATTTTTTTATTTAATCCTAATATATAAAAAAATATATATAAACCAGGTTATAAAAATAAATATATTTTATATATATATATATATATATATTTACAAATTATAATATTAAAAAATTTGATATTTAAAGGTTCAAATTTTTTATTTTTAAAGATTAAAAATATTTAATCCCATAAAAAAAAAAATAATGCGAAAAAATTAATTTTCTTTTGAATTTTTATATTTATATATATATATATATATATATATATATATAACTAGCAGTAGAGCCCGGCGTTTGTTGGGGATGTAACAGTAAGAGATAGATCAAGTATCGACCATCATAAAGAAAAAAAATAAAATTGACAAAGATTATTGTTTAAGGTTGACGGACACGCATGTCTTAATTTTTTTTTTTTTTTTTTTTTACGAATTGGTCAAACCCAAATTCAAACAAAAAACATTGTTTACAATCGTTATGAGTCTATCGATTGGTGAATAGAATTTTATTATAAACAATTGTCTTGTAAATGGAATTTTTAAAGCATTCTGAATGTAAAAAAAAAAAAAAAAATGTGCAAGACAATAAGAAACACTACCTACCAAAAAAAAAAAAAAAACTGAAGTTTTGTTGAAATCGGTTGAAAAATGTAGGTAGCCTTTTCTGTAATCTTTTTTTACAATTTATGATTTTTACTTATTGAATACAGTAAAAAAATTGCATATTTTGCTTGTGGTGATTCATAATTAGAATTCTGATTTGAATATATTTTCCAATCGTTGTTTCTAATACAAAAAATATTAACTTTATTTGGGTTTATTAATTTATTTAAGTACTGTGTTCTTTCCTTAATAATTATCATCTTCGAAATATTGTTTTTTTTTTGTCTATCAGATTTTTTACGTCGGCATTTTTAAATTATTTCTTAATACTTTTTTTTTAAATATTGAATTAATTTCAAATAGAACCAATGCCTTATTGATCTGCCTTGTAAACAAATTGCAAAAGGAATTGTAAAAACGGCCCTAAAGTACGTGGAATTATCTTCCCTAAAGATAAAGAATTATCCGATTTTTCGATTGAAAAATCAGTAGAGATCGTTAGATTATTGTTTAGGTTGACGGACACGCATGTCTTAGTTTTTTTTTTTTTTTTTTTACGAATTGGTCAAACCCAAATTCAAACAAAAACATTGTTTTCAATCGTTTGATGAGTCTATCGATTGGTGAATTAGAATTTTATTATAAACAATTGTCTTGTAAATGGAATTTTTAAAGCATTCTGAATGTATAAATAAAAAAAAAAGTGCAAGACAAGACAACAAAAAAATACTACCTGGAAAAAAAAAAAAAGTGGATGTTTGTTTTATCGGCTGAAAAAATGTAAGAAATCCGATCCCATATATAAACACACACACACACACACACACACAAACAACCAACCTTTTTTTAACCTAAGTCACTCCACGGAATCGCTAAAACATAGAGCATAGTCTGATGAAAAAAAGACGCCAAAAGTTTATGAAAACAAAATTTTATCGTCAAAATGCTTTATTTTTTATGAAGAGGATAGACTAAATTTTTTTTAATTATTTTTAAAAAATTTTTCCATCTTTTTAGAATATTCTAAATTTTGATTTAAAAAACCTTGTTTCTCTTTGTCGCAACAAGGGGTAGTAAATAACATAGATAATTTTTAGCGCGTTTTTTTGTATTTACACACATTAATTTGGAAAATCTTGCAAAAATAAAAATAATTGTCAGATGTTAATGAAACTTTCAGAAACTATTCACAGATGATCGAAATTATTATAAATATGTTTTTTTTTATTAAAGTCATGGCAGAAATATTTTTTTATATTTATTAACACCCCCATAACTAATTTTATGAAAAACTCTAGAAATTCGAGACCATCGGTTTTAGTGATTACAATAGTTAAAAGCACAAGGCTTTGAAGAATGCAAAATGTTTTTTTTTTTTTTTTTTTTTTTGGCCAACGTACCTGAAAATCAGCTGTGAATTGTAACATACAAAACTCAATAAAACAAATATATTATTTAGTTTCAAATGCTTTTATTTGTTTTAATTTGTTTTTATGAATATGGACAATATTTTCTGAAAGCAAAAAATTTTTTTCAATGAAAATTGAATTTTTAATACAATTATTTCTTATTTCTTTAATTTAAAAAGATTTTTAAAAAATTTTTAAATTGAATTTAAAAAAAATATTTTAACATTAGTTAAAAGCAACATCAACCTTTCAAAATGTCCGTGTGAGATTGTCATTGTCTAGCGCTTTGAAAATTGTATAATTTGGACCAATCAGATTAGCCATGGTAATTAAGAAATGTAATTTTTGTGTTTATAGTCGGACAGTAATTATCAAGTACGGAAGACCAACCAGAATACAATTTAGTTGCATTATTTGAGTTCAGCATTGTTCTCCGCTGTTAAGCCCTTTACTTTTTTGCGAAACACGTATGGAGAAGTTAATTTGAGTTTTCAATTTCAACTGAGAAGGGTACCTACAAGTAACAGTATCATCTTATGAAATTTAACTACTGCTAAACTTTAATTTATATGATCTTATTTTTATATTAATCTCAGTTATGACATTTTTCCATAAATGAAATATCAAAATTAATAATAAAATGAATGGAAATACAAATAACACAGTAAAATGTAATAAATGTACATAAAATTATAGTATTTTATGTACACTTCTGATAAAATTTCATAAGAAAGGTACCTAAATTAATTAGATACCTTTTTCTTATGAAATTTAATCTCACTATTAACAGTCTTATTTTTTAATTTCTTTATATTTTCCATAAAGCATCGTAAACGTAAAAATGAAAGCTAAGTACAAAAAAAAAAAAAAAAAAATAAAAAATTAGAGCGCTGAAAGTTTTCCTTAAAAGTAACAAGGTAAATAATTTGTTCACTTAAATAATTTCACTTCCTTCCATCCGTAGAAAGAATTCTCCTCCCGTAAGTTATCTAAACGTCATGAATGTGCCTTTCGTCAATCGTCAAGCGACGCGAAAGGTTAGGTTATGACCCTGCTTTGTTTTATTTTCAAATTACATTTTTTCGGCGCAGAAGCTAAGTTAAGCTTGGTTCAAAATATTTTAAATAAACAGTATAATTTCTGTTTTTATTAAAATCAGTTTTGAAAAAATGATAATTGATTTTTAAAAGAATATCAAAGTAAGATTTTAATCTTTTTTATCAAATCGAAAAAAAAAATGATTGAAAAATTGATTATCTGTCCTTTTTTTTTTGACAAAAAAAACAATATTTTTAACGAAAATTTCAGACGTGCTAGGAACGATTAAAAATGTAAAAAATAATAAAAAAATACTTTGATCTTTCCTCTTTAATAATAATATGAACATTAGACGATAAAATTTTGTTTTCGTCAAGTTCGGCTTTTTTTTTCATCATGCTATGCTCTTTTGTTTACATTTTCGTGGGTGAGTTGTCCCCTTTCATTCTCACGATGTGTCTTAATCGTGTTTTCAAATTGATTTTGTTAAAAAACAATTGTGTTTTTTCCCATTTTCGGCGCCGTTAGAACCACCACAAGGTAATTTTATGTAGTCCTGTGAAGTTTTGTTGAAATCGGCTAAAAAATGTAGGAAATTCGATCCAATATATAAACGTTACAGACACACACACACACACACAATCTGCGTTTTATAATAAGTAAGATTAATAGCTATTAAGATCTTTATTATTTTGGTGTTATATAAAAAGAGAATTTATTTTTAACCAATAAGTATTAAATTATATGAAAAAATTTGATATTAAAAATTAAAATTTAAAAATTACCAATTTTAAAATCTAAATTTAATCTATTTATTAAGTTTAAAATTTTGTTTTATACTGAAAAAGAAAAAAATACATGTTATTCAAAATTTTTCGTTGAAATTATTTTAGAATAGATGCTAATATCAGCTGGTTTTCCCGAAAAAATGTATACTTTTTAATTTGGTTGAAATCATTGTTAACCTCTCGTGTTTTTACAAACAGACTCAGATTATAATAAATAAGCACCCATATTATTCCAGATAAACAACACAAAAATGACAACTTATGTAATTGTAGGAATCCTAATAATTTTCCACAAAAAAAATAATTGTAAACTAGTTCTGTAGCTTATCTTAGTACAATCTCAACACTAGAAAATCCAAATATAAAATTTTTTTACATTGGGACAGAAAAAAAAACCATTCAAAGAACGTTGGCAGGGGAACATCAAAATTTTTTAATAACAGTAACTCTAAGTACATGACTTCATTATTCAGATATTTTTGAGTCTAAAAGAAAAGAATAAAACACCTACAGTTAAATGGAAATTGATTAAGAAAGCCCAGACATGTAAAAATATAAAATTCAAAAACGATGTTTTAAAAAAAATTTGAAATTTTTTTAGATTTAAAAATAAAGATTTGATTCTTTAAATCAATGATATGAACTAACAGTTAATTATATTAAGACTGTTATAAATTTAACTTATTATTTTTTTCGTATACTTTCAATGATAATGATATGTCGCTGTAAGTTTGATAGATTATTACTTTTATAACCTGATGGTCATCCTGATGATATGAATGTGTAACATGTACCCACAGTTTTATTTGTTTGTGTTTGTATATTGTGTATGTATTTGTGTATATTTATGTGTGTTTGTACATTTGGATTTGTATGTATGTATATAAGTGTATATATACCATTTGTAGGTTTTTATATATATATATATATAAAGTAAGTTGAAAAAGTCTATACTTATAAATAAAGATTTTAAAAAATATATGTGTATATGTATATGTATATATATATATATATATATATATATATATAAAGTTATTTTATTGTGCATATCTATATTTATATTTACGTATATTTCTGTCCAATGTATGAATATGTTTATGTATGTATGTTAGGATACATGTATATGGGTGTGTGTGTGTGTGTGTATGGATGTATGTAAATGTATGTATATGTATGTACGTTGATGTATGTATATGGTTGAATGTCTGTATTTATGTGTATGTACGTATATATCTGTACTTGCTATTATAGGTATGTATATATGTGTGTGTGTGTGTGTGTGTGGGTGTATATGTGTGTGTTGACACCTATCATATGTGAGCTTGTTTGTGTGTATATGTAGGTATGTAAACTTTGGTTTGTGTCTACTGTCGCGTGTGTAAGTCTATGTGTGTATATATGTATTTGTGTGTGTATGTGTATATATGTATATATATGTATATGAATGTGTGTGTATGTAGGAATGTATGTTATATCCTTGTATATGTATATGTATCTATATATGTTGCATAAATGTGTATATATGTATATATTTATATGTATAACGTATGGTGTGTGTATTTATGTGTATATGCGTGGATGGTGACGTACTTATGTGTATACATGGATGTGTAGATGCAGGTATTTATACATGATTATATATTTGTATATGTGGATGTATGTTCGTATGTCCTAGTATATGTATATGTATGTATATATTAGTGTCTTTGAATATATCATCGATACTAACTAAAATATACTTTTGTTTGATTGGGCTTTTTTAATTGCATATAGACTTAATCAACAACTGGGTGTGGCTACTTTTTAAAAAATTATTATGAACTTTTACTATATTTTATCGTCAATAAGATAATGTTGTTAGAATATATGTAGGTTTCTGTATATATATTCCCATTTTGATGTGTGGATGTATATATGTGTGTGTGTATATATATATATATGTATATATGTATATATATATGTATATATATATATGGATGTTTGTGCATATATATGGCTATATAGGTGAATTGTATGGTTTTTTTTATGTATATTCATGTGTTTGTATATGAGGCAGAGGTATATATGTATGTTTGTGTGGAGCCAGTTTATATATAATGCATATGTATACATGCACCATGTTTATATATATATATATATATGTTGTGTATATATGATGTATTATATATATTTATGTATATGTATATGTGTATTTGTATATATATGTGCATGTATGTATATATATATTTATATTTGGTTTATTTTTTACGTTGCTGTGTGGATTGATATATTTATACTTGCTTCTGTATGTGTATACATACATATGTGTATGCGTATATATATACATATGTAGGTATGTGTAGACATATATTTGTGGGTATGTGTATATATGTATATATATGTGACAGTACACTTATATCTGTAGGTAGTTCTTATTATCTTATTTTCTTTCACCTAAACATATGCATGTATATAAGGCATATATCAACTTATATGATAAAAATATATATTTTTATAGATTTAGATTTTAAAATTGCTAATTTTTTACTTTTAATTTTAATATCACCTTTTATCATATAATTTAATACTTATTGGTTAGAATAAATTCTATTTAAGTATAACCCCAACTTTAAAGCTCTTAATAGCTATTATAACCTTATGGCATGGCTGTAAAGTGTCAGCTGAAGCTATCCAAGATGGTTAGGATGTAGCGTTTTCCTTTTGAGTTGGGCATTGTGACAAAGTCTATAAAGATGAGATCGAATGGTCTCTTTCCTCGTTTGCAGTGGCCAATGGGCCAGTGGATATGTCTATCATAGTTGCCCTTGCACTTAGCACACGTGTCGCAACAATCGACATAGGCCTTGATGTCGCGGTTTTTGAATTCACACCAGTAGCTGGAAAGGAGTTCTCGCATACGGGTAACACCTGAGTGGTTGCTGCCCTAGTGTGCCTGGTAGAGGTATCTGGATTGTAGTTTGTATGGTACAACCAATCTCAGAGAGTGTTTACTTTCTCTTATCATCAAAACGAAGGTGCCTGGTTCTAAAAAAAATTGGTGGAAATGTTTTTTGAAAAGCGTAGCTTGGTGGTCATCAGGATCGATATGAGGTTCGCTTGGAGTGGGTGACTGAAGGGCGCTGATGATCTTCGCCAAGGCATCGTCCTTCTGTTGTTCATTCGCGATGCCGAAGTGGTTGCAGATTCTCTCAGTGGGGATGGTGGTGGTGGAGTGATAGGCGAAGAATGCGTTGGTGATGCGCTTGTGGGTGCGGGCGTTTTGTGGTGTGTGAGTTTTGGGAATGAGCTGTAAACCGTTAAACTCGCTGAGGCACCAAGATGGGATGTATACGCGGAGGTCTGAACCACTTGCTTCGAATGTACTGCTTGCTGGTGTAGGGTCGGTCAGGGCTTTCATTTTCTTATGTCCGCAGCCTCTGCTGAGCATGTCAGCCCATACATTTGATTCGCCTTCGACATATTCTAAGACGAATTTATAATATGAAATTTCTTCTTGCCATCGTCATATTTTGGCATTATTGAACTCATGTTGGTCCAGATATGTCAGCAATCTGCGGTTGGTGAAGATGATGAAGGGGCGGTTGCGAAGGAAATAATTAAATTTCAATATTGCCCACTTTACTGCATATGCCTCTCATTCCGTCGTGGACCAGTTCTGTTCCGTGGAGTTGAATGTATGTGAAGCGACTGCTTTGATATCTTTCTTCCCATTGTTGGCTTCTTGCATTAAGATTGCTCCACATGCGACGTCACTGGTGAGTGTGAAAAGTTTGGAGAAATCCGGAAACGAGATGATGGGTAGCGAAGAGACGGTCCTTGATTTTTTTAATGCTCTGTCGGCATTTTGCATCCAGATAAACGGTTTATTAACCTTGTTGAGTTCGTGTATGGGACCCATAAGTTTTGAAAACATATCTGATCTGATTTGTTCATGTAGACGTGTCTCTAGGAATTGTCTGATCCACACTAAACAGCTGATAAGGCTTTGTAATTCCTTTTTTGATGTTGGAGGTTTCATTTCCCTGATGGCACGAATCCTTTGCTGTTTACTATGCATCCGAGGAATTTGCCTCTGATGCAAGGAAGGAACATTTATCTGGATTCAGCTTGTGTCCGAATTTTTGGAGAGCAGTAAAAAATTGTTCGAGGGAGAGTATGTACTCCCTAAATGTCCTAGCGTGGACCAGGTTGTCATCGATATAGGAAGAAATGTTGTCACGGGATGTGACCATGGCTAGGGCTTCTGCTATGCAACAGGTGAAGATTTGTCTGGCAGATGTAAGGCCGAAGGCCAGGCACATGTATTGATAGCATTTGTCCTTCTATGTAAATGCTGTTTTGTATCGGTCTTGCTTGTTGATCTCAATTTGCCAGTAGCCACTGCGTAGATTGAGAGAAGTGAAATATCTATTGCCTTTGCTGATTTTGTTGAACAAGTGGTCGATCCTTGGCATTGGGTAAGGGTCAAGATCGACTACGACCTTGTTGAGAGTTCTTTTAAAGTTAGCAACGACGCGAATCGATCCGTTTTTCTTGCGTACGGCAAATACAGGGCTATTGAAGCCTTTGGGGTCGTTGCAGTTTTCAATGATACCTTCATCAGCCATACGCTTAATTTCGGTATCTACGTCTGCTTCCAAAGCCTGGGCTATCGGGTGTTGTTTCTGGCTGCGAGACTGGCCGTTGGTTGGTATGTGGATGGGTCGGATGAATGTGCCTTTGCTGCTGCTTTCAGTGCCGATAATATCAGCGTAGTGAATGAGTAAGTTTGCAGTGGCCTCTAGTTCGTCTCAGTTTGGGTGGTTTGGTAGCAATAGCCCCATGCTATGCTTTAGCCAGGTTAACTTTTGATCCAGTGTCTGGATGTTGGGCTGTAGTTCCATAGTAGGCTGGTTTTGGATGACGTCAGCTTGGGCGCCATATGCTGGATCGTTGCTTGATGATGACGGTGATATGATTGCGGCGGTGTGTGTTGTGTATCCTGAGGAAAGTGTGCGTCTGAATTCTATAGTCGCATTTTGGTTGTCGATTAGATAGGAATCGAGCGTGTTGTGACATAGGATATTTTGGCCGATCAGGATCGGTGTGGTTTGGGTAGTTACCAGCACATTAACCTTTTTGAATATGGATGAGTCTCAACTGCCGATAGGGATGTCGCAAGTCAGTTCGCCAAGGGTGGTGGTGCTGCCATTGATTCCTTTTACTATGACGTTGGAGCGGATCATGTGTTTCTTGGTTACTCTGGGTAACTGAGATATTGGTAAGATGCAGGTGGAGCATCCAGAGTCTAGCATTGCAACGCCAGAGAAGGTGATGTCCCTGAAGTTGAAGGGGGACTGGAGAGTGGTGAATGGTGAGCGAGTCCTTGAAGGTTGAAGGTGTGATGGCTGACATAGGGGCACGGCGAACAAGGCATCACATCTCGTCCTGCCCGAAGCGAAAATCCTGTTCAACATCATTTATAGCTTGTATATTATCATTTGTTGCAGCGATATGGGCCTGTGCCTGAGTGTGAGGTGAGTGGCGATATAGGCAGTTGCGTCCATGGAGGCAGGGGTGACCTCTGAGGTAGTTCTTGCACACGCTGATTCGTGGTGTGTGCTGATGGTTTCTGCATGTCGGATGGTGGCCATGTTCAGGAGGGTTGGTGAGGCCTGTCTGCTGTGGGTTTGGTTGCCTGCTGGGTCAGAGTGGCACATTTCTTTGGTTTAACCGCTGTGGTTTCTGTATGAAATACACAGTGTCATGCGAAGTCATGTCGTTGGATTTTACACCGCGATCAAGGTGTCTTCGGAGGCTATGCCAATGGCTGAATAGTGGTTGTCCATTGTCTTGACAAGATATGGGTAAAGATTTGAGTTCCAAATTTTCACCTTTTCGCTCATTAGCATAGCGCCAGTGATGGAAATAAGTCCATCAACTGTTAAGTCTGTATTTTTGTCTTTTTTGTATTTGTTTTTTATGTGGACAGCTGCCTCTCTAAGGGTGTTTTCGAGTCAACTCGCGAAGTCTATTAATTTTTCGTCGTCTCACCCTTCCAGATCCCAGGCTTGACTGAGGTGTTGGAAGTTAGTCATCTGGCTTCTGTGGCCTGCTAATAAGTATTCCTTCAGTTGTTTTAAGGTGGATATGTCTTTTTTGAGTCAACCATCTGCTGAAAGATACTTTGGTCCAGTAAATCTTTAGCAGACTTGACAAATTCGCATTCCAGGCTAGGATAGGTGCTGGCATGACGTGGATTGTGTATGCTTTGTTTAGGGCCACGATGAATCGGTTCACGTCGTGTCCAGGGTGGAAAGTTCTCTCTAGCTTCAATATGTCGCGTATAGTTTGTTGGCGCATCATTAAGCTGTAATCACCATTTGTTTGAGTGGTGGGAGGTGTTAAAGTAGTTGATTTTAGGGTAGTCAGCATGTCGTTTATGTCGGCTTGAATTTCTTGTATCGTGGCTTTGGAAGGCTGTGTTGGTCCAGTTTTCAAGTTGAATAGTAGTGTTTTCTGTTCCTTGATGAGAGTAAATAGTTCGGCTCGGGTGAAACTCGTGTAGTCGTCCATATTTCTCTTGCTGCACGCTTCTGACACCAGTGTTATAGACAAACGTATGGTTGCAAGAAATAAATACGACAACAGCAGAAATAGATTTACGGGGTTTATTTCAATAGGAACGTGTGGGTTCGGGACAGCTACCTTGTGGTAATAGTTCATAAGCCGGCTGTCGATCTGGGTTGATCTCTCATAGTAGTTCTCACTGGTTGGCATGGCACTCCTCCTGCTGACTGCTGCTGACTGCCCATGACAGATCTCTTCCCTGGCCTCCTGTTGACTGCTAGTACTTCCCTCTGTGACCCCTTTTATGGCATTTTTTATGGCTTAACAGGCTCAAAAAATGACGTGAGTATAATTAGGAGGGAAGCATTTTTATTGGTCAAAAAATAGAAACACTTTAAAATATTATTTTATTTTTTGACTGGAACTCATGTGTCGGGCCTATGCACAAACGACGATAATGGTCATTTTGTGACGGGGCTTTGTCCCGTTCACATCCGGCTCTCGCTCTTGAGTATGTTAATTTATTTGCCTGCAAATCAGCCAAGATTTGTCTTATTTTATTTTATAACAACATCTAAAATAAATTTATTACTAAAACAATAAATCAATGTAAATAAGCTTGTAGTGAGTATAAAACATAAAAAACTTTGTACTCACGACCCACACGAGACACAGAGAACAAAGAAAGTTCTCCTTCTGCCTGCACAAAGTTGGTCAATGAAGCTTGCTATGAACAGCTTCTAGAAAATGTAAATGTTTAGCTACCCAAGCTTTGTGCCATATGCTAAACACATTGTTAGAATATTTCAAAGTGCAAACCAAGTTATTCATCAAATGTTGTCCAATCACTGACTCACAAACTGAGTAAAGTGAATACTGTCTCTTACTCTACCATCTTATATGAGTCCAATCATGCTGCCCAATCCAGATCTCCAAACATAATTTGTTTTGCCCAACATAATCAGCTTCACACTGACATTTAAATTGATAAATAACAGAACTGCTTTGCAGTAGAGCAAACTATGATGTCACAATTCTGCCCTCAGTCACTGGGCAAGTCCATGGTCGATCTTTATGTCCAAGCTTTGGAGTTGGTTACCCTGATACTTAATCCCACCCTGCCCATATTGTGTTTGTTTTAGATCACAGGTTGGTCATATACTCAACGTTGCTGATCCACTAGCTTTGGTGAGATAATGCCACAAGTAACAAAGTAAGAGACAGTTGTGTAATACAACAAATGTATATCAAAAGTTCATACAATGAATGTGCTACCCACTAAATTAACAACATGCAGATTTTCAGCACCTTCCCCCTTAATACCCCTTTAATATATTATGTTTAGCCACACTCAGTAAACTGGTACAAGGCTGTGATTTCTTCGAGCTGACCATTAAGTTGTATTTGATAGCCTGAAACAAGGGCAGAGTCTAAGTTCTTTCTGGAGAAGCTTTGCAGGGTTTGGCAAAGTGGGTCTTGAACCAACTGGCAATGCATCTCTCTTGCAAACAACACCTCAAGCTGTCTGGTTTCTTCTTCTCATCTCTCACCTCATTCATCTGTATTTATGGACCCTCATATAAACCTTGCACAGGGCTTGAGGTGGTTGGGAAATTGATTACCTGACCAAATTTGAGCAGATCCCTGCTATGAAGAGTGGTTGTGTCAGAATATTGATCCACCCAACTCCTTCCATCTCACATGGGTGCCTCTCACCATCCCCTCCCCGAAGGGTGCAGGCAAGTCCTCTGCCTCCCTTAAAATTTTACCTAGGCCTTTACCTCTCTCTTTGTCTTCTGATCAAACCTGTTCTCAAAGGCTAGGTGTGATCTAGCCCAAATTGCTAAATTCAATTATCATCCAAAATTTCCATCATTTTCTAGCATGCATATAAAACCTTTTGGTGTGGGGAGGTAGTGTGTAAGAACTGTCTTAATATGTAGGTTGGAATGGGAATTAAGACGTGTATAAACATATATTTATTGTTTCCTTTCATCTAGTTTTCTTTTTGTTTTTCTCTAGCCTCTCTTCTTGGTGCCTTTCCTCTTTTATACCCTCTTACTTCTCCCCTCTCTAGCCTTTCTCTATTCCTTCCCACTTAATATTATTAGCTAGGTTTCTTGATTAGAAACTTATAACTGATTCTAGTTCAGAAGGGCTGGGGATCAAGCAGATATTACACTCTGATCCTAAGTAGAACATGTTTATATATATATATATAAATATTTACACAAAGAGGAGAAAGATATTGAAGACCCTTCTATACCCTATATCATATTCAATGTGAAACAAAAGGCTCATAAAATACTCCAAAATAGAAAAGCTGTCCTTCCTGACAAACCCAACAAATTAAAAAAATATTCTACTCACTAACTTTATCACAACTACAGCCAAAAAGAATTTATCTAAACTCAACATAAAATTTATCACAACTTCATCTAAAACAATCAAAGACTTAAACAGTAAAAAACAAAACAACAAGCCAAAACTTGAAGGAGGAGTTTACTCTATCACCTGCAAAGATTGTCAGAAAGAATATATTGGAGAAACTTCAAGAAGTTTAAATAAAAGACTATATGAATACAAAAGTGACATTTTAAAAAACAACACACAAAATACATTGGTTGTTCACTGTAATGAAACTGACCACAATTTTGACATTTGATTAAACAGAAAATAAGATGAAAAGTATAGAAAGTGTCTTGATTGCTAGTTCAGCAAAACAAATTCTTTCAAAAATTTTGAAACTATCAGTATCTCTCATTTCATGTGCATGTGTAGTTGTGGCAACATCAACAAAACCCAGTCTGATGAAGTCCTAACAGATTAAACACATCACAAAAACTTTTTCCAATTTGTCATACTATTTTCTCAATACTGTTTCTTGACATATAAAATTATGTATCATTATGTCAGATCATATATATATATATATATATATATATATATATATATAAAAAATGTATAGTTTCTTTATTTTCTCTTTTTCTTTTTTATTCTTTCATTCATTTTTCTTCTTTCTTTCATGAGCTTATCTTCTATTCTTTATTTTTAACATTCTTTGAATATTTTTCCTTGTAACTTTCCATCTTTCTTTCCATCTTCAAGTCCACTATCCATAATGTTTCATTCATTTTTTCATTTTTAGAACTAATAAAGCAAAATTGATGCTGTTGACATATTTACATCCAGAACATTTTTATTAAATGGGAGAATTACAAATTTTTTACTTCAAGGTAGACTCTTCTTTTTTTAATGGCATTTTTTCTATTATTTTATAATAATACAAAGCAAAGATACAGCAGCTTCCACATTTTTAATGGCAAAAATGATAATGGTCACAATAAATAAAAAAGAATAAAGGAAAAGTATCCATCCAAAAATAGAAAATATGAAGATCAAAAAGAAAGTTTGAAGTATTTTTCACCTGATCAGCTTCAATTTCAGTTTTTTAATGCAAAAAACAAAATTATCCCTCATTTCTAAAAATCATTGTTTGTCAGAAAAATTAAAAATTCTTTATCATTGTGTAGTGATAAATTTTACTTGTAAATATTTTTTAAGAGTTCAGATGAATTTGTAAATATGTCTGAAATGTATATTAACATTAACCATCAGTGTTAATTCCACAAATCATTTTCAAACAAGATTCATGTCAATGTTTTTATATTTTTATGCTTATTTACAACATATCTTACTGCCTATATTTCTGAGTACATACAAGCAAAATAAGAAAACAGAATCAAATGGAATAAGAGACACTGTGGATAGAATGCCAAATAACAGATAAATCAAAGTATAAAAGTAGCAAATGTTTAAACATGAAGAAGACACAAAAAGCATTTGCTTATACAACCTGACCCCAGATCTTCAAGGTTTGGAATTCTGATGATTTAACAAAATCTAAGATCTCAGTAGATTATAAGTTATTTTTTAGCTTGTGGGAGAAATAAAAAAAAATGAGAAGAAAAATAGGTATAGAAATAGAGTAGAGTAAATTCAGTTTTTTAGAGAATATTATAGATTAATTTGCCAAGTTACCTGGCATTGCCTAGACGTACATGGCTGCAGTTATATAACAGCACCTCTCCTGTATACCCACACCCTGCCCCATCTAGAAATGTCTGCCTGCATCCCCACTTGCATGCCTCATCCATTGATATGCTAAGCTACTCCCCCCATATTTTTACGGTATGTCGTTCGCAAGTGTTTGATTGTTCTTAATAAAGGAATTCCTTTTATAAAACCTTCTTGTGTGGTTGTTGCTTGGGGTTAAATTATTTCAATGTTTTAGATATTCAGTAAATTTCCTATGGCCATAATAACTTTCAAATAGTATTGCATTGTTCACAAATCTAATAATCAAACAAAAACAGGGATGAAGCATCAGAGCTTGATTCAACTGCAAGTGCAAATGTATGAATGTTCCCATCCTTCTTCACATGTTTACTGTAAAGCTGGAGCTAATAAGAGGTCCTTTGGGAATTTTTTGCTTTTAACACTTTCCCAAACAATCTTGTTCAAATGCCAATTTAGAATGGAATCATATGAAGAAACTATTGGCTAGATAGCAAAAGCCAATTTTGGACATAGTTTGTTGTAGATTTCATCCACTTAACTGAAATAATCTAAACCAAACATTCACACAAGACAATTTGGTGTGTTATATGTAATTTACATGGCAAATTTGGAAAGCATTGGATGAAAAACCAAGGAGTTATGGCTGAAAAACAGGGTTTTTGAACAGTTCTCATGGTTTTTCCTTATATGCAGGGAAGCGAGCAGGACTAAAACCACACTATCTTATTTCTTGCATGATGGCAAAATTTTTGCAATATGCTTGAAGAAAATCAGATAAAAAATGAGGAAGTTATTCAAGTTTTTATTTTAAGTAGTATGAAAAACCCGATTTTTTCACAATGTTTTGTAATTTTTTGTGTGAAGTTAATGCCGCAAGAAAACTATCAAGCACTCTATATAAACCTTGTAACATGAGCTATGTTATGCATTGTGCAAAGAACATGAGCTCAAATGTAAAAAATTTGTTCATATATATCTATGCTTTCATTTTTGCAAAAAGTCATACCTACCTTCAGGTTTATCAATTTTTCTGCCAAACCAGGAGACTTGTGGAGCCTGGAGATTGAAATGTTGGTCTTGACCTACCTTGGTAAATTTGCAACATGTGTGTACAATTTTATCAAAATTGGTCGAGAAATGTACGTGCATAAATAGCATACACACACACACACACATCTGTTTTATAGATATAGATTTCAATAATGCTGTTTTATAATAATAATAATATAGTTATTATTATATGCTGATTTATTCAAACTGTTGTCCTTGTTTCGGATATTATAGTTGCAACATTTCTCTTGCTGTGCTTTCTGTCATATTCAGTAATGTTTTGGGTATTATAAAAGAAACCTTCTATTTGATCTACTGGTGTAAATTGGTCCATGCTAGTGGAGATGACTCATAATAGGTGATTCTTAGTTAATTCATTTGTGTCATGATGCTTCTGCTGTGTAACGAAAATCCACTGCAATAAATCTTTGCTATTAGTCAAATTTCTTGTTGCAACACATTCATCTCACCAGGAATCCCATATACCTTCTGCAAACATCACCAGGCTTTTATTCCTTTGGGATATCAAACATTAAATAGTTCAAAGAATTTGCATATGTTGTGACATGTGTATATATATAGGTCTCAAGAAACTGAGTGATTCATCTGCATAGCAACAACAAACTAGAGTATATGGTCGAGGGGGGTCATTTTTCCTGTTGAATGTGTTCATGATTTCCTCACAAAATGATCATTCCAGCTTTTCTTGACTAATAAAAATACAATGTCACATTAGATATATGACATTTTTCTGAGAAGTCTCCAATATTAGAAATCATATTAGATTGACTGATAGGTTTCTTATTACTTAATCTTGGCTGGCACAGAATGAAAAATTTTAAAGGAACAAAAGGCAAACTTTTTTTAAGAAATAACAAAGGTTAAAGGTTACACATTTTGAAATTCACATTATTAATGTCATGTTTTAATTGTTATGATGCTTTTATTCTATTATATATAGAGTACCACACAAAACACATTTAATAGCAACACAGGGCTTACAGACAATATCATGTTGAAACACTGGTTCTTGTTCAATCACCAAAGTGAAGCAACATCAAGCCTGGTCAGTACCTAGATGGGTGACTGTTTGGTAAATAGAGAGTTGAGTTCAGATTTCAGTTGGGTTCATTATGTTCACTTAGGCACAAATTACTTTGGAAAAGGTATGAATCCACCTCTTCTTCCCCCAGCTATAAAGTAAATTCCCACTATAACATATTCATGAACATTTCGTTGTGTATACAATTTATTTCTAACAAAAGAAACTCTTGTTTTAAACTTTCCTTTTGTTAATTGGGCTAATAAATGTTATCTTGAATTGCAAATCAATTGGCCTGTTATTTTGTACTTGTACTCTTTTTTACCACCATTACTTCATGTACTACAAAATGTTCCTGTAAGAAGTCATACACATTTAATTATTAAAGTAGTTAATCACTAAACTAGCAATGACAATGTTGTACTACGAACAAGCTCTTCACATTGTTGCTTTCAGGCTAGGGAATAATATAATAGTTAAGTCTTTTTAATTTTTTAAAAAACAACCCAGTTTGTTCTTGGAATTTAAGTCACATTTTAGAAATCATCAATTAATTAGGAAAGAATCTAGCAATGACAATGCTGTACTATGGACAGGCTTTTCCCTTGAAAATAAGTTAAAAATCTGTTGCAAACATGTATCCTCCAATTACCTCCTTGTTTGTTATACGCATATACATAGAAAATATTAGCAAAATTCTTTTTATAACAAGATGAATCTCAACAACAAGCCTCCATAAAAGTTATGAAAATAATGATGATGATAAAAAATGTTTCCATAGTTTTATTTCTCTTTATTGTCGTTTACATTTCTTTTTACCTTTTTTTATCTCCAAATTAAAGAGTAGACTCACTTAGTATTCATAAAGTAATTTTATCAGCACTGATCAACAACAGTAGTAACTTGTTTTCAATAATGACTCTATCAATACACATCTATTGATTCCCAGAAAATTAATAGACAATATTTTTTTTACTGTAATGTCACTAATGGTGGATTGATATTTGATTTAAGTTTAAACTTGAACCAAAACTTGAGAAGTATTCAGTTTCTTAAATCATGAAGAAGTGTTTTATTAATTCTATTTAACTTGTTGTGCAAGAGGAAATAAAAAGTTATGCCAAAAGATGAGTTTTGTTATTATCAATTTTTTACTACATACTGTAAAGATGTCTTTTCCTCTTTATTGTTTTAAGAAAATGATTAAAACAGTTTGCTCACATATTAAATAATAAAATATATGTGATGTGGGTGTGCATGTATTCAGTTTATATTTCATAAGTACATAGACTGACAATCTGTAACACTATTAAAGTGTCATTGGTATTTAAAAGGAATGTGACATAGGATTAAAAAGGGTTCATGTGAAAATTATGGCTAGAGTTGGAGCAGTTGCAGTTGAGTGAGAAGCAGCCAGAGGGCGCTCAACCCTGATGATAGGCTGGGACACAACGGAAGATGTTGAAAGAAGCCACACATGATCTGCTGTCGAAGAGTATTGCTGATGTCATGCAGAGAAGAGAATTACTGACATGGAGAATTGATGACTGAAATTCACAACTGACATAATTCCTCATTGTAATGGTTAGCTCGCCCCAAATTTAGAAACAGTAGATTCATTATCACTAGAAGCCATGGGAAGGGTTAATTTTTTGTATAAACAATTATATAAAACCAATTGAAAATTAATCCAGTGACTTCCTTTGTGATTTATTATAATTTGTACTTTCGTCAGTGGAAATATCTTTGTCCTTTCATTTCATAGTACATTCAGTGGAAATATCTTTGTCCTTTCATTTCATAGCACATTCAGTGCTATGAAATGAAAGGACAAAGATATTTCCACTGATGAAAACTCGATTCTGCGCTTAAAATGCAGACGAAAATTTGATCTTCACTACAGTGTAATCAATCAAGCACAACATGGGACAGAGTAGAAGAGACAAAGAAAGTGGTCAACAGATAACCATCAGGTGACCAGCGCCAGTACTGACCAGCATGACTTGGGCCAACTGTGTTATATATGGTGCCATGACCAGGATAAGAACCTGTGTGTTATAATTAATGCCATGGCTAAGGGTGCAACCCAGGAAAAGCCAGCAGAATACTAGAAGATCAACCTAAGGACACAGAACAGCACAACCAAACCGAGAAGTGTGAAGAAGAAGGCCATATTATTGAGAAAATAGAAACAACGGACTTTAGTCAGTTTGAATATAAGATTCTAAAAAGCCCTGAATATTTTTTTCTGGACAAGGTTGAGGTAATAAGAGAAATGCCTGAGCCAAAAATGGTGAGGCAGGTAAGGGAGTTCATAGGAGCCATAGGCTATTACCGACAGTTCATCCCAGCATTTTCAAGGCTGGCTACCGCTTTCATAACATTGACAAAAAAGAATGCTAGGTTTAAATGGACAGAGGACTGTCAAAGGGCATTAGACAACCTGAAGGAGCAACTGACAGCAATACCTTTATTAAAAGGAATGTGATATAGGATTAAAAAGGGTTCATGTGAAAACCCCAGATAGAGTTGGAGCAGTCACAGTTGAGAGAGAAGCATCCAGATGGCACCTGAGCCTGGTGATGGGCCAGGAGACACCAAAGACACCATGTGATCTGCTGTTGAAGAGTATTGCTGACATCGAAAATGACTGAAATTCATGACCAACATAATTCCTTGTTGTAATGATGGCTAGCCCGCTTGAAGTTTAGAAACAGTAGATTCATTGTCACTAGATGCCATGGGAAGGGTTAATTTTTTGTATAAACAATTATATAAAACCAACTGAAAATTAATCCAGTGATTTCCTTTGTGATTTAATATAATTTGTATTTTCACCAGTGAAGATTATCTTTGTCCTTTGGTTTTCATAGCACGGTTCTGTCAACTTGATTTAGTTGTTAAAATGCAGTTAAAAATTCGATCTTCACTACACTGTGATCAAACAAGCACAACTTGGGACAAAGTAGAAGAAGAAACGGAGCAGTCAACAGATAACCATCATGTGACCGTTGCTAGTACAGACCAGCATGGAAAAGATCCCCCCCCGTTTTAGTCAGGCTGGCCATGTTATAAATATAGATTCTACACATACTGTATAAGATCAGTCCAGAAGGTAGCCAACCATTTTGAATATCTCTAGAACCAGTTCCTTGCCTTGATATAACTTACTAACCAAAGAGGCTTGTAGTATACATACATGGACAGATAGATACTCTCATGAGATTAGTCAATCAGTAGCCAAATGACATTAAATAAGTTTTTATACTGTATGATGGTCATATTCACAATAAATATTTGTCAATTGAAATTTATAAATTCATCCATGGAAATTATTTAAAATTATTAAGAAATCTTTGGGGGATGAAAAAATTTGATTCTGATGCTTAAAATTTGGGTATAAATTCATTGAAAGTCATTCAGATTCTGGAAGGCCTTCAACACTTAGAACAATTGAATATATTGAACACATGTAAGCTGCAATCAAAGAAAATTGGTGATTGACAGTGTGAGAATTTGGAGATGATCTGGAGATTCTAAAAAATTGAAGTAGAAGGGATGCTGAAATTAATGTGTAAGGTTCCAAAGGGAGTACTTTGAAAAGGGCTAAGACACTAATCTCCTGTTGGTCTATTTTTGTCAATATTAAATGGCTTCATTAGACTGAATAACAAAATCATATCATTTGAACACATCCAACAGCAACAATAACAAAAATGAGTAGCACATGTAAATAAAAAAGAATGTAATGATATAATCAAGCTATTAACTTTTCACATTGTCAAAACAAAAGATTTGGAAGGAAACTCCCATCAATACTAGAAAGAGCTATAACAGTGGCTTTGAGAAGTGTAATTTTTTATAGAAAAACTGTTTAAAAAAAAGATTTTATAAATTACAACTTGGTTAATGAATGCCAAATATTTCCCATATTAACTTAACTATTTATCACAAATATTATCAACAATTTTCTTATTTTCCCCACTTAGAGACTAAAACTACTTATATATGCTTCTTTTTAAGTGCTGTGAGATTTTGGGATATGCATGATCATTACACTCAGCAACTTCCTCTCCATTGTAAATTTAAGTAATGACTATTTCCTTATTATCTGTAGAATAATTCGCTATGGTTAAATTGGCAGAAATGTCCAACAAATAGAATTGACAAAGTTTGAAACAATAACAAAAGAAAGAAAAGAACAGGGCAAAAACAATAGTAAACAAACAAAATATGCAAAACAAAAGTAGGTCAAGCAATAGTAATGAGACAAAAAGTTCATAAACTAGACTGTTGTTAACACACAAAAGGGATACAGACGAGAGATCGCAACATTCTGACTTCAAAACAAGAAAGAACAAGAATATGGTGGGTGAGACTGAGAACTGGTCTATCTTATTGACTAGGAAGAAACCATGCATCTGTATAATTTGTCTATAAATTAGGTTTTGCTGTCATTCCAATACAGTTTGGAAGCAACACTATCCCTTCCAATCTATGCCATCCATTTACACTAGGATATTTTCATTATTTAATTCTGCCTCTTTTGCCTTGAATGTCTTGTCAACAAGTGTCAAACTCTCTAAACCTTCTTTCCTCATTATGTTTCCCCAAAATTTCAACTATGTCTTTCTGATATAAGGCACACATAACCTTTTTGTTTCTCATTTATTTAAAATTTCTTTGTTGCTCACTTGTTGTACCCAAGATATTCTCAGCATCATCCTATAGAACCACATTTCTGTTGCCGCAAGTCTCCTCTTCATATGTGAGGAAATTGTCCAACATACATTGTCATGTCAGAGTGTAGTGACAGTAAAAATAGTATCAGCAGTAACTCTAAAAAAAAATTCATATCAGCAGCAGCTTAAACATAGTAGCAGTAGCAGTTCTAAATAAAACTTACCAGCAGCAGCTCTTAAATATAAAACACATGAACCCTAAAATAACTCTCTTTATCTGGTTTTCCCTCTTTCGACTTGCTGACATGAACTTTCCATGCTGAAGCTACAAGGACTGCAAATGCTTCACTAAAAACGCACCAACAAAGTAAGTTCCCACTATAACATATTAATGAACATTTTGTTGTGTATACAATTTACATCTAACAAAATGTACTCTTTTCACCATCACTATTTCATGTACTATAAAATGTTCCTGTAAAAAACCTTATGCATTTAATTAGTGAAGTAGTTTAGTTTTCTCAGTTTTTGTGTACACTGATGCAGACAAGAATTGAAATACTGTCTAGTCAGTAAAAAACTGAACAAAGTCCACAGTTGTATGCTTACAGTACTGCAAAGGCAACCTTGACTGAGTCCAGTTAATAAAATTAACAAGCACCAAAAATAGATTTGGTGCATAATGTGTGAAAAGATATTTCCCCTATTATGGCATAAAACATGCTTTAGTATTTTTCCAGAAGAAGCATGGCATGTGGAACTAGAAGAATCTACCCCAGTGGACAAAATAAAGAGTTTGATTTGTTATTTTCATGGCATGTGTTCTGATGAGCTACATTCCTTGGTCCTAAAATCCCTGACCTTTGAAACTGGGACTTGTCATGTTATGTACACAAGAATGAAACATACTCACTCCCATTGTATTCCATTAGTAAGAAGTATTCCACTCAGACAGCTTGTGTTCTCAAGGACACATGACCCAGTGGACAAAAGTGTTGATTGAATCAAGTGACTTGACCTAAATAATTGTGAGTTCAATCCCTGGCTACAGCAGAGGTGAACAAAAACTTGGAGAGTTGAGTTACTAAAGGGAGATAACTGATACTGAAATATTTGGAAGAAGCATGGCACGCAGACAAAATAAGGGGTTCAATTTGAAATTCCAATCACCTGAAGAGGGCTGGAGTGTACAACTGTCAAGATGTTGTTAATATGACAACAAAGATGAGGACAACAGTCCAAACAATGTAAATAGTGTAAATAATTACAATATCTCCACTTTTGGTCTGATCTGGCTCTTGTAAATATAGAGTATAATAGGAGGAGTCAGAAGCTTACTCAGTTTAAAATGAATATGGGTCCATATTTTGAGAACAAAACAAATTTTATTAATGGGAAATTGAAATCGTTTACTTGAAAGAGCTTTTAAAATCAGTTTAAAATGTTTAAATGAATGAAGGGCTGCTGCATAAATACACCATGTTTAAAATATATATTTGTCTGTATGCATGGGAGTGGGTGTAGAAAAAGATTATGTCTTCTTCTTTTATGTGCCATATCCCTTCTGGACATTAGCAGTCTTGGATCTCTACACTTTCCTGTCATTTTGTCTTTTTGTTATCTCTCCTAAACCTTGCCCTGCTATTCACTTTAGTAAGTGTAATAAAGTTCTCTAGTTAGGTTATGCATTGTTTTCTTCTGTCTCTCTTGCCTTCAATTTATCCTGTGATTATCAAATTTTCCAAGCTCCTATCCTCATTATGTACCCTAGAAATTTCAACTCTCACTTCCTGATGTTAAATATAAGTATCCTTTTTGTTTCAGTTTTCTGTAAAACTTTATGATTGCTCACATTTTTGGCCCATGGTTTCTCAGTACCTTTCTGTAATATATATATATATATATATATATATATATATGTGTGAAAAGTGTATATAAATATAAATAAATATAAGTATGTATAATTATTTATATATTATATGCGCGGTACTTATTAGAAAGCGCTCAATATCAGAGATCAGTTTGTCTGACGATCACTAAAGCGTGAAACCCAGGGTCACAAACTCACATCTATCCAACCAAATATATATATATATATATATATATATATATATATATATATATTCGATATATTTTCTGTTTATACATTATTTTTATAACTACAAATATTTAAGTAAATGCTCTGTTTATAATAAACAGTATTAACTACATTTACTGGCCTGAATGTCCAAGAAGTTTCATAGAAAATATGTGTCCTCCAACAGAAATCTTACTTAAATATTTGGATCTATAAATATAACGTATAAACAGAAAATATATTAAATAATTGTCAGACTTAGTCCATTTCAATATATATATATATATATATATATATTTTAAAGAGGAAATCTATAAAAACTATGGCCATGAAAAAGCCTTTACATATCAGAAATTATTTTACCAATGTTTCAGTAATATCTGGACTTCAGTATCAGCAATGTTTTAGCAGACTCTTTAGGAAATTGTTTCTTTTATATAAGAATTAACCTATTAGTACTCATGTAGTGTCTAAATTAATTTTCCATTTTTTGTTTATTTTATTTTTAATTAACAATATTCATTTTATGTTTTTTATTAATATTTTATGAGGCTGTAAATAAAACATTGAAATATTTAGTGATCATACAGTGATGTATACCAATTAAGTTTTGGGAATGCTTCTTGAAATAGAATTTTATTTTATTTCAAGAATGCAAAAATATATATCAACACCCAAACATCAATGCACATAGTGGCAAACTTGAGATTAAACCATGAATATTGTTATAAGAGTGATAAAAACAACCAAGGAATTGAAATACCACTTGAGTGTTTCTTAATTAATATTTTCTTAAATAAGTAATGCATTCAAATACAAAATTAAAACATAATAGATTATAAATTAAAACACAATAAATTATAAAACTATATAAACTAGAAACAAGATAAACTTCATCGGTGACACAGAAGTACACAGAATATCTGGTGATTTAAAAATACTGGTATTGAAAGTGTTCATACAAGCTTGTAGATTAGCAAAAACCTAGTGTATACAAAGTTTTGAAAATTCTCATGATTTATCTATTTTATTTGTGTTCATCTCCATTGCTCAAGGGATATAAATAAACTACTGTTGCTAAATGTTAGATCAACTTGATGGGTCAACAATGATAAATAGAAATATATTGCAAGAAATAAAATCTGTTCTACTTGTTTAAATCAATAATTTTTTATTTGTGATGCCTAAAGTGGCAAAATCATGAAAGCCCAAAACTCAAAACACCCAGCAGCTGGAGTGCCTTTCAGAAATACAACCAAACTGACTCAGGAGAAACACTCAGCTTCATTGATTTTTGTATTATAAGAAATGAAACTTTGGCTGATCAAAGTAGCACAGTATTAATAAGTTAGCGATCACAACACAATATAATTACTAAAGAATAATATAATTAGATTAAAATCAATAATTACTGAATTAATATATGCTATAATTAATTTTTTTTAATTGAATAATAAATTTGAATACTGCAAAACATTTGTTTGTGAATGGTAAATAAAACTGATACTCACAAATGTAAAGAATTACTCACAGAGCATACAAAACTCCTGATTTTGTGGAGCAACAAAACTTCTTACTTTGTGAACCAACAAACAACAAAACTCCTGACTTTGTGAACCAACAAACAAAACTCCTGACTTTTTGGTCCAATGAGCAACAAGTATTGAGAGGATTGTTAACCACTTAGAAAAGGTGATGATATATCTCACAATAAATTTCTTTTTAAGGTAGATTTTTTACTCTGCTAGTATAATCAGATGCATACAAGATTATTTGTAGATGATGAAAAAAGTAGTAAAAACAATGACTGTCCTGAAGCAGCTGACAAGATAGTTTATGAGAAAGTATGCAAGTCACAAATGGTTAATTAAATGACAGATTAATTAAATCAGTTGTCACTATGATTCTAAATTATTTTTGGTAAATCAATATTGGTGCCTTATAAATTTCAGCAGTTAATAAATTTTATGATCCATAAAAAATTTACACTCTATGAATTTCTGAAAATAAATTTCACATTTCCAATGCAGCTTGTAAATATATATATATAATAACCATATTTTAAATCAATTAATTTATAATATATATATATATATATATATATATATATATATATATATATATATATACTATATTACATTGTTTGGACTGTTGTCCTCATCTTTATTGTCATATTCACAATGTTTCAGCCGTTGTATGCTCTAGCTTCCTTCAGGTGATATATGTTGGAATTTTGAACAGAGATTTTTTATCCACTGGCCCATGTGACCTTGGGGATACATGGCCCAGTGTCTAAAAGCATTGGTTGAAGTAATCAAGTGACTTGACCCAAAGAGTTGTGAGTTCAACTGCCAAAACAATAGTGCAAATATAAATTGTGTAAATGAACCTATGAGAACAACAGCCAGAACAATGTTAAATAGTGTAGGTAGTTACAATACCTCATCTCAGAAATATACACAGATGATATATGAAAATGATGAAAAATTCTCAGCTCAACTAAAAAGTCCTCCCAAAATTTCTGATGTTTGGTCATTTAGTCAGATTTTGAAAGGTTGTTTGGGCTGGAAAATGTTCATTATGACTTCACTGTGGCTTGATTTTGAGTAATAGCATTGCCTGATTCATCTTCAAATATGGGTAAAAGCTGATGAAGCTTTTTGATCCTGAGAGGGACTTACATTCTCCTATGCAGATGTGGCAACATTGGATGCCTGCTGCAATAGGTGTTACAGTAATATTTTGATAAACTTTTATATGATGCTTTAGTCCACCAACCGAGTTACATTCTTCAAACTTGCTGCAAGTAGAAATGCTACATAATGTGTTGTTAATGACTTCTCTCTGTGTCACTTCTTTGATGATTTTTGAGGCCTGCTCTAGTTACATGTGACCAAATTCATTACATATCAAACACAACCAAACTATGCAACACATATCAAAGATTTCTGTCTGACTTTCTGGGGTGAGGAGTCATCATTATTTACACTATTCACAATTGGACTATTGTCCTCATCTTTGTTCTTATTATCAATATTTTGACCATTTTTCCATCCTGTCTTTATGAGGTGCATATCGATCTAGGTAACTTACAAGGAGTTTTGAACTGAACCCTTTATCTAATCTATGAGGTTAGACTGTTCTCATTCCACTGTCCATGGATAAGGATATCTCATTTAGTTCCTATTTTTAGTACCGCTCAGTTATTGCTTGCCTGTTTCCATGGAGTCCAAGTACACACTGCCCAGCTCAAGAGGTCCTCATAGCCTAACGTATCAGGATCTCCTTAGTAGAACTAGTATAGAAATTAATCCAATATGGGAACCATTAATAAATAAAGAAAGACAAATGATTGCTGCTACTGTCTTCAACAGTAGCAGCAGCAGCTACTGTTGAAGACAGTAACAGCAGCAGCAGTATAGGAGACATCTGCATAGGAGAATGTAAGTCTCTCTTCAACAGTAGCAGCAGCAGTCATCAGCAGGCAGGTTAGATTTAAGGTTTCAAGCGCACTATAGAAGTAGTGGATTAAAGCATTGGTTCATGAATTTGGTGACAGTAAATGTAAGTTCAATTCCTGTGCCAGGGAGTGTGTACTCGGACTCAGTGGAAATGAGCAAGCAAAAATAAGAACTAGACAATATTTCCCTAGACATGGACAGTGGGATGAGAACAGTGTACCTCTGTTGATTGAATAAAGATTTCAGTTCAAAATTCCCTGTAGGTTACCCAGATCAATATACACCTGATGAAGGCCAGAGGGCACAACTGCCAAAACAATAGTGCAAATGTAAATAGTGTAAATAAAACTATCAAAGCTGTTAAAAAATGAAGCAATACCTGTGACTGAATTTTTTTAGGTGAAGTAATGCCTTGCACATTGCCAAATCCCACTCTCTGAACTTTAAATACATTTGTTCAAAAAAAGAACTAGTCTACATCATTGAATACAGAGAAAGTCATAAGTATTATTATATCAGAGAGATGTCTTAATGAAAACTCGGAGTTTCTCCACATGGGCTTACATTTTGTGCTAGATGGCTGTTGATATCATAAGAAAATTCATCTGCCTTTTGATTTTAATCCTGATATATATATATATATATATATATATATATATATATATAAGAGAGAGAGAAAGAGAGAGAGAGAGAGAGTGAGAGAGAGATAGATAGATAGATGTGGACATTGAAGTCAATACCCAGAGGCAACAGTCTGTTTCATGGTTTCATGCTAAACACAATCATCAGGCCATATATATATATATATATATATATATATATATATATATATATATACACACACATTGTGAGATTTCAAACCTGGGTATTATGGTAAGAAATGAAACACTCTAACCCCTCATCCATACACCCATAATTATCAGGATATATAAATTTACAGACTATTCTACAAATTATGTATGCATTTTATCATTTCATAACTACTTTTTAAGCAATAGCCAACTGACTCTACACTGACTCTACCATTCCCTCTGGCTTCATTTCAGTCAATGTTTCTGGTGCCAGAGAAAAAAAAATTGATGATTATTAAATACTAAACTTGACAATTTATTAACTAAAATTTATGTGAACAAATTTCATACTGAACTTGTATGATGTACAATGAAAATTTACATCAAAAGTGAGTATCAGGGGTCAAAAGCAACTGCCTGTAAAACTGAATAATTGATATGGTATGAAGTCTAGAAGGTGCTGGTGTCATGGGTTGGGTATATCTATTCAAGTATATTCTAGTGCTGTAGTGTTTCTTGGGTGTTAGAAAGCAAACAGATATCAACTGGTATATTACCAGCTATACAAAGCACAGAAATGATACTATTCACAAGCAATTGAGCCAACTGTTATATTAACTACCATTACTGTTTGCTTTCTTATTCTGTAATAAATCTGTCTGTTCTCTTATAGATTATTTGAAGAAGGCTGTAAAATAGATCAATCAAAAATGTTGTGTTGACAAAATCAGCAAAACAACAAATGAGTTCAGTTATCCAAACAAATCTTGGAATATTAACAAAACTTTTTTCCTTTTCTTGCTATGACATACAAAATTTACATCCATAATAATTATTCTTTATATACAAAACTTACATATATATTATTCTTAATGAATATCTATTTATATACCTATTTGCCATCTCTAAAATATAATAGATTAAATGTACATATTGGATTTTTTTGTTTTCTAGCAGATGCAAATTGTCTTTCATTAATATATGCAGTTCTATAAAACCTCTGCAGCTGTGGAGAACAATGAATTGTATCAAAGAAACTCAATTCATCATGTTACAAGCCATTGTAAATAACAATAATTGTATTGGATAAAAATCTAATACAACTTTAGGCAATGGAAACACCCACATGTTAAATTGTGTTCAATAATACCTGTGTTAGATTGTGTTCAGTAATGCATGTGTTAAATTGTGCTCAATAATGCATGTGATAATTGTGTTCAATAATGTATGTGTTAAATTGTGTTTAATAATATATGCATTAAATTATGTTCAATAATGCATATACTGCTTTAAGAAAGAAGCATAAATTGCAAAGACTGTAAAGATTTCATCTGGGATCTTTTTTTTCAGTTTTAAGTTTATAATTCCTGCTTTTCTCATTTAGGCAGGTACACATTAGTGAATCATTTTCAAAAAACTTTAGGACATTTTAAAAATGAGATTACAGTTTCAGCTGAGGTCAAACTGATATTTTCTTTCTTATGGCATTGATATTTGTAACTAGGATTCTGGTGGGAATTCTTTATTGGTTTTCAAAAAGGACATAGTATGCTGTAAAAATCCCAAAAGATTCTGCAAGGACTAAAGCAATTGTAAAATATTTTAGTGGATCTTCTCAAGCCTACCTGAACTTGTTGAGTAGACACCCTCAGAAAAAAAAATATAAATAAACATCATTAGTTGACTTGTGTCTATGAAGTATTTAAATCACCTTTCCTGGGCATTGATGAGAATCTGATTTCATAAGAAAATGATATCAGATAATTAGGTTCAATGTGAAAATAAGAAAATTATTGATTTATTATGGTGTTTCAAAAGTATTTTCATTTAATCTTTAGATGTTTACTTTACTTCAAACCTTATTTCAAACTAAGTTAGTCCAATGAAGTCATAAAGGATTAAAGACATCACATGAAAACTTTTCCAACTTTGTCATACATCTTTCACCCAAAATTGTATTTGATATATAAAAATTTATATATCGTTATCCCATATACATATATATGTATTCTCTCAATAATATTTTCAGTTGCACTCTGTCCAAAGACAGAGAATCAATTGAGTTGTGCTCTGTCCAAAGACAGAGACACAAGTGAGAGATAAAATGCAGTTTATCTGCCAAAGGGCAAATACTACACTGATTCCAGCCAAAAGTCTGAGAAGAGATGGCAACCATGATATAAGCAACATTTTTCAGATGCACAATATTGAACAACGGAAACTGAGTAAGACAATCTCCAAAAATCCAGTTACCATAAATAAGACAAAATTGTCTGCTGAATAATTTTTAAATTGTTATTAAGAGAAATGTTCATAACATGGGAATTTGGCTAGAAAGAAAGAAGTGAATATACAAGTGTTTAATCTCTCCTGCCTCATAAATAATGGACTGTTCTGTTTTGATTGTGTAGAAAAACAAAAAACATATCAGAGACACTACTTGGTTTCAGTGAGGAAATGAATGCAAGAAAGAAGGAAAGATAAAAGTGTTTAATGACTGTTTCAGTGAAATGGAAAACATTGTCAATTTCAAATCTTTTCATTTGTACCCACTTCTTAAAATAACAACCAGCATTCCTATTTATGATTGCTATTGTTATATTTTGTTAAAGTTGTTAAGCTCAACTATTTAATGTTGTGATAAGGGAATTATTATGGATATTTAATGTCATAATATTTGCCATGAGCTTATTAACTGAAGAAATAATATTCATCAGAAAATTCAAATAGGAAAACTGAAATTTTCATGGGTCTTTCTAGTATTGGTAATGGTATCAATGAGTAGAGATAAAATTATATATGTTTTTTTTATTTAAAAAAAAACAAAGCATGTATATCCACTACTTCAATTCTATACTTGTAATATTTCCACCTAAACTCAGAAAGTTTTTCCTTCTCTTTCACCTATTCATTATCCCCTTGCCTTTTAGTGGAGTTATTACCTTTGCTTTGGGTGAACTGATTAAAAAAATAGGAGTAGATATGCTCATCTATTATCTGGCTCACACTTTTTTCATGTCTATTGAATAGGTGTAGGAGTTCATCCCTTGTTCTCTGTTCAGGATATGGTCTCTTTCTTTCTTCTCCCAGGACCACAATGATTTAATTGTCTTAACATTCTGGTGATCAGACTAACCAGTAACTATGACTTTCCATTATGAGGATACCAGATTGGCAGTTTGCTGGCTGCTGCTTCCAACTGGTTGTGAAAAGCCTAAAATCTTTGGTAGCTGTTAGAGAGACTGCTCTGATCAACAGTCACATAATCTCAGAGTATTTGTAGTGCTATGTCATGCATGGGTAGGTGTTCCTGCACATATTTCCAGTAGGCAAGCCTGAGGCCATATTATGCTGTTCTCAGCCACACTCTGGCTAGTTTGTATTGCATTGGACACCAGATAGTGCTAACTATGGTGGTCTTTTTTTCTCTCTCCTCAAAAGAATCTCATGGAAAACACAAGGAAAAAATACAAATAAACCAGTAAAAAAAAAAAAACCACCTACTTCCCTCAACTTTTCTTTCTCTAGTATTCATGATATCCATTTCAACTTCTGAAGCATTGAATATTTTCTCTTGGAATGATCACCAGATATCTTTGTGAAACCAATTTAAATTCTTCCACGGCTACCAATGAATTATTGGTCCTAGGCTATCTTCCCCTATGCCAAAAAGATTCCAGCATTCACATGCACTTCTGATGGTCAGGGAATTATCTTGTGAGGCCCCAGACACCTCTTTCATGTGCTTCCATCTTTTGTTGCTAAACTCTGTAAACTATCTCTTTTTCTTTTTTTACTCTCCCTTTTCTCTGGACTGCAGTATATTAGACATATCAGTTGAAGTATAGAAAAGGTACTTTCCCTCCATCCATCTGTGAATACCTTTGTCTTTGGTGACTTTAATGCTTACCATGACATGTGGCTTAAACATTCTAAAGGTTTTGATGTTGCTGGTATTCAGACATTCAATTTTTTTTCATTGCCCAATCCCTTACTCAAATCATGGACTTCCCTACTTATTTCCTTAGTAAAACCAAGCAACAAGCGCCTCTACTTGATTTATTTCTTACCTCCTCTCCTTGCTCTTGTCTAGCTTTGCAACACTGCCCTCTTGGTAACTCTGACCACTCCGTGGTATCTATTGATATTTCATTCCATTCCTCTATCAAACAGGAACCCCCTATTCATAAGACCTTTTTCTATTACCAGCATGCTGATTCGGACTCACTCCATGATTTTCTTCATGATGCCCTTTGGACTGTTATTTTTAACATCCCAATTGAGAATTGTTCCACTGAGGTTTCTTCTTGGATCAGAGTCAACATGGACATTTTCATCCTTCTCAGAAAGACCAGGTTAAACCTCAATCCTCTTCACACCAGCATGCTTGGCTGCTATAGCACACAGGAACAACTATTTTTGCCTATACCAGTGTGACGGCTCTCGTCACAACAGAGGCCTATTCATTGCTGCTTTTAATAAATGTAAACAAGTCCTTGAAGAAGCTAATCCCTGTTTGCTGAGAGAATGGGTCACTATATAGCATCTAACAACTTTGGCTCTTGTGGTTACTGGTGGCTCTGTAGTAGGGTATTAAATAAGTGTATGGTCAATATTCCTCCCCTGTTTAATCAAATTGAGGTGTTAACATCCTCTGCTGATAAAGTTGAATGCTTTGCCCATAAATTCTCCTTAAACTCTACTCTTGACTCATCTGGAATATCTCTGCCTAACTTCATACTTATAAGTGAGTCTCTGTTGAGTGAAATGCATATAACCCCTTCCATGGTTTCTGCTATCAGATGCCTACAAAGTACATGGACCCAATGGTATCCCTGTATTAATAATTAAGAAGTGTGCTCTTGAACTGGCTCCTGTTCTCACTAAATGAGATAATGAAATAATTTATGTATAATAAATGCCTTGCTGCTTTCCTGCCAGCTGGAAATCATCATCTGAACTCTGGTGTCATCAGACCCTTCCAACTATCAGCCTTTTACCTATTACTTCTATCTATTGATACTTTTATTACTGTATGTAGTCTATACACCAATCTAGGTTACTTTATATATTAACAGATAATAATTTATGAAATACTCTCATTGGTTTTCCATCTGAATTAGTAGTGGAAATATGAAAATATAAGTAAAATCTAGAGACATTAAAAGATATTTCCAGTTAGTTTGTCTCTGTAATTTTCATGTATGAGGGGGTGATGGTGCTGAAAAGTTTTCACTTCTTAAAATCTGACCAAATGAACAAACATCAGAATTTATATGTTGGTTAGGCCAAGAACTTTTTATCACCCACTTCATACAGAGGGGATGCTAAAATTTTAGGCAACATTTTGGTTATTAATTCTTGACTAGTTTTTTCTTTTCATCTTATTTTTACTGTTGTTGTTTTATTTATTTATTTCACATTTAGTTCATACTTACAGTTAAGAAAACATCATATATGGGAAATAAATTCTTAGCACCCAGTGAGATTCAAAGTCACATCCTCTAATTTTGGAAACCTCTCTGATCAGGAAACATTTTACTGATTCAGCTGCAAAAGTGAACTAGTAGACATTACTTAAAAATAATCATTTAGCTACTTTTTTTTTCATTACTGAAGGTTTACTCCATGCCATATTGTTTGTTTAAACCTAGTAGTAGTAGTAGTAGTAGTAGTAAAATAATAATAATAATAATAATGATAATAATTGCAGCTCATGACCAAAGCCTTGCAACCAGATCCTATCACTGTCACATAATCAAGGATGGAACTAACCTGAAATGCAGGATCTGCAGAAAATATGATGAAACTGTCAACCATATTATCTCAGGATGTCCGAAACTGGTAAAAAATATATATACTGAAATACCCAGAATATGAATATACCCAGAGATATAACAAGGTAGTAACATATGTGCGCTGGAAGATATACAAGAAGCACAAAATTGAAACTACTGAGAGATGTTATGACCATGAACCAGATACAAAATAATGATGCAACTATCCTCTGGGACATGCCAATTCAAACTGACAGGGAAATAAAAGCAAACAGAAAACTGTACATTTCTAATTTGTATAAATATACCTCACTAAATGTTGAAGCTTGAATAAGCATGGAATAATAATAATACAACACAAAATGTACGTAACAAAATGTATTGAAACAATGAAAAAAGGTACACAATATTTACAGGTAGTTTTGGTATATTCTTGGGAAGACTGATCCTGCAGAATGGGTTGACTAAGTCGCAGTCGGGCAGAGTCTCTGGATTCGATCTCTTAATCTTCCGTCGTCTTCCGGTACCAACCCATATTTATATGGTCGGTACTCCACTTATGTAAATTAGGTGTATCATACACAACACTAAATATCCTTTTCAACATTTGGTCAACAGTACTAGAATCTAAAAATACTGATATGCTATCATAATCATTTACACTTTACAGTTTCTCATATCTTTTATGAAAGCAATAGTTTGTTGCTATGGAAGTGTAGGGTGTCTTAATAGTTAACAAGTACAGAAGATAGAATTACAACCACCCCCCACTTACACACATCATAGTCAACTTTGACAGGAACCAATGAGATTGTTCTTGCTTTCATCTTGTTTTAACTGGTTTCTTTTGCATGCATATTTAGTTGAATCAGAACTCCAGTTCAATTTCTCAGATTAATATGACTGTTGCCTTCCACCATCTGACCTAATTAATATATATTCTAATTATGATTTATACACTAACCTCATCTTAAATCTATTTTTTGAATGAACCCAAAATAAAACTTTATATACCTGCTGCATTGCCTTTTTATCTCTGGTTGTATCATCAATGAATATAATGAACAGCAATGAAGCTGACAGCCTTGAGGAAGATAGAAGGCCCTGCTGCCTCAAAAAAAAGTAAAAGTTCTCAACAAATTCCCCAGTAGCATATGGTATTCTCTTTGATTCTATAGCAAGCTAGTAAGCACAAAAAATAAGTGAATAAATAAATAATAATTAAATAAAAGTTTATCAAAAAGATAAATTAATGAAATACTAAAAATAAACCCAAAGTGTACTCACTGGTAACAAAAGCAAAAATACTTAATTAAACTTTTATCGACCTTTCCCATCTCTTTCTTTGATCTACTATACCAAAGCCAACTTCAAATGTAAAACCCAGAACTTTACAATGAGTTCAAATATCAAAGACCAATAAAAAACATTGTCTCCCTATACATCCTACATCATCTATAAAACCAGAACTTAAACAATGAGCTGAAATATCAGAAACCAATGAAATACTTTAAACTTCATATATATTACATATACCCATTTATATATAAGCAAGGGAAAGGCAAACAATTTTGTACAGTCATACACTTCCTTTTCCATACAGGCATATGATGAGATTAATCCACTGCAAACAGGTAGCTTAATTTGAATATTGACTCTAAACAATGCTACATTTGCTTCTTGTTTCAGACATTTAACAGTATATGTTTATGTCCAAAATGAATATTTCCATTTGGTGTTATAAATCTTTGTATTGTCTTATTTATGAAACACTAATCGACTGGAAGGTAACCACTCCTTTTCCTCTCCAGAACAAAACTATATAATAGCAGAAAGCTGTTACCTTCACAAAAGAAACCAAATGGATGGAAACATATTTGCCAGATAGCAATCCCTTTTAGGAACCAGACCTATCAACTTTTAAAGGAAAATCAATTAGTAAAATAACTGAAATCACTACATTTCTTCAGGTCACATAAACATGCTGTGTTCATTAAATTATAAATTACAATGTTTAAAAAAAGTAATGACTAATGAAAGAGCATTAAAAAGATTTATTCTGCTACAAGACAAATAACTCAAAATGAGTGATTTTAAAAAGCACACAAAGATCAAATCTATATGGAACTAGCAGCATGGCCCGGCATTGCCCGTGCTTGATTCAAAAATTGTACGACTCATACAGCAATCGCTATCACTTGACTTAAAATATTTTTGCCCTTCCTTGCCTTTAAAGGAGTGCCCTTTGCCATGCTGATGTTGCTACATGCCTTACTTCTTGCCTATCTCACACTGCGAATTTTTTCTAAGCTCTATACTAAACATTAAATCTGTTACGAGAAAAGAACTAAACAAAATGAACACAAAACGATCAGCTTTAAAAAAAGACTTGTAACTGGAAAAACCGAATGAAAAAAAATGTTAACAACAAATACTTTTTCACACCCAACCCAGTTCTGCGGAATCAGAATCAACGTTGAGTTTAAGCAAGCGAATGAGCCAATTGGAGTGCCACGCAGATTTAAATTTTTCCCACTTGTGACGAATGCAGCTATTGATTTTTTTTGCATGCTAGCATGCTAGTTAACATTTGTGTCAGTCAGCTGTTGGCTCTCACGCTGGCCAATAGAATCTTCCTGCCTATTCGTGGCAGCCAGCTATAAGCTCTCACTCTGGCCAGTAGAAAATGGCTGCAAACTACATGAAGACTGCCATAGAAGCATGATAAAATCGATTATTTCCACTATCAATGGGAGTTGGGAAAAGCAAAGTCGGTCTTGGCCTTGCTGCTAACTTGGAGCTTGGTGCAAATCTGTCAAAAATTGCGGCCGTGCATTTGTTACACACACACACACACATCCTGCCTTTTATAGATAGAGATATATAAAAGAAGTATAGAAAATAAAACTAATTCTGAAAAAATTTTCTTAAAAGTTATCAATATTTACTTAGAAAGTTTAGTGGATTTTATTCATATTTCATCCACTTTAGTTTGTTGTGATGAAAAGCTGTACTAAAATGTAGTATTATACTATCTGAAGGAGGAACAGTCTATGAAGAAATATTGTTGATAAAATCAATTTTTATCTCTATAATTCTTGATACTCTGCCAAAGTCATTGCAAATCATTAAACAGTTACAGCTGCATGCTTTTCAATAAATTCTTCAACACTGTTTAACATTTTGTTCTCTTGTCTTGCTATCCAAGTGCATGCTCTCTGAAGGCCTGACCTTTTTATTATTATTTCGCTCATTGAAGGTTCACACAAGTCATAAATAATGGCTTAAACTGGAGATTAAGTGACAATAAGTCTCCTTAATTCTTACTAATCTCCTTAGTATTCAATCTGTTTTCAGTAATGCTGTCATCTGGATGGTCGTGATTTTTACCTCAAACTTCCAGCTCTTCCAGCCTATTTTCTAGACTAGTTCCTTGGAAAGTTCTGTCCTCTAACATTAATGGTCACAACTATCATCTTCACATTCCACAACTTTTTCAGTTTTTTTGAAAGATCTACATATTTGTCCAGTTTTTCATTTTATTTCAATTTTATTCTATATTTTGATGGGAAAGCAACAACCACTCTCTGATAAGTCTTGTTTTTTGTTTATGATAATGAAATTTTTTTTGTGTGTGTGTGTATTTAAATCCCAAAGTGCCAGAAAATTTAATGTTTTTATTCTCTAAGCAAATTCTGCTTTATACATTATTACATTATTATTGAACTAACACCATTAGTAATTCATGGATTATGTCACAGCCATTCTCCCCAATACACTGGCACTTTACTCAGTAGTATGGTTATTCAGTAATGCCATTGTTTTTGTGTCCTACAGAACAAAAACAAAAAAGGATAATCATGATAATCACTAGTGAGTCAAAGAAGGCACAGTGGAATAATGAGAAGAAGGAAAAGTTTTACAAGAATAAAGAGCAATTTTAAATTAAAAATAAGAGGAATGGTGACAAAGAGAATAAAAGAATGAATATGAAAACAACTGAGAGAAGACGAAAAACTAAAAGGAAATAAAAATTGAAAAAATAGATAATGTAAAAGTTAAAATGTAAATTTGAAAGAAAAATACAAGACAAGTAGGACAAAGAGAATAAAATGGATTCAATAAAAACAGGGATAAAGAAATATGAAAAATTTTATTCCATCTTTTTTTTCATCTCCATTTTGCCATTTATTTTTACTTTTTTCTTTCTCTTCTTTTTCTGTCCAATTTTATTTATTCTTCAATTATTTTTTTCAATTTCTTAATTTTTAGAAATATTTTTCTCCTTTATCACTTTTTAAAATTTCTTCATATTTTTCTTATCATTTCTTTTCTTAATTTCTCTAAAGTCATCTTTCTTCGGTCCCCTTTCTTCACCATTTTTTATTCATCACTGTCATTCCATTCTTATCTTTTTATTCACCTTCAATTATTTTAATTTTTCATTTCTCACCATTTTTTTTTCATTTATCCAATTCTTGCTATTTTTATTTTTGTCTGTTCTTCCTTCTTTGTCACTTTCTTTCCACCTGTGCTTCCATTGTTGCTTCTTTTATTGCAAGTTTGACACAGGACCGCATTCATGGTATATATATAAGTATATATAACATAAGTAAAGTTCAACTTAGAAACAAGCACCAAAAACAGTGTTTCAAAAAGACATTTTTCTTTTGACACTGCTATTACTATATAGACTCTCAATTATTTTTATTGTTTTTAAAAGCTATTTTTAGAATTTTAATAAAACCATAATTGAATAGGAAAACAACACCCTTGAAAAATTAAAACAAATAATTCTGATGTTGTTATGGTTCATTACGGTGATAAATTTCCATAAATTAAGTTTCAGATGTTATGATTTTATAAAAATTGTAAAAATTCCTTTTTTTGATTTTATCAAGATTGTAAAAATACCATTTTATGATTTTATTAAAATTGTAAAAATAATTTTTTAAAACCATAAAATTACCACAGGAGATACATTCTTAGAAAAGATGGAAACAAAACCAAAAATTTAATTTTTATAATTATAGCTAATTACAAATTATAAATTAATCATCTTGTAAATAATTGAATAAATAAATGGTGTTTAACATTTGTTGCCAATTCTCAAGGAAAAATGGATAAATTCCATTTCATATGTTATAGTTATATTAAAATTCTAATTCTAAAAATAGCTTTTTTAAAACACTAAAAAGTACTGGCAGCATATACAGTGGTGCCAAGAGAAAGAGCTGTCTCCTTTTGATACACCATTTTTTTAACTGGTCCTAAGTTATTATTATATTATTTACTTCATTGGGGTTTACATTGTCTATAGTAGAAAGAGACAAACAAATTAAATAGACTGAAAATCTAAAGTTAAAAGATAGATTTGAAAGTAGGAGAAAAATATTGGAAGAGAATAGAAAGAAAGAATAAATTTAATAAAAAATAATGGTGGCAAACAGAGAGACAAAGAAAGGTGTTAAAATGAAGAAAATAAAAGTTTATAATAAAGGAAAAAGTGAAGAGTGAAGGAGGAAAGAAATGTTAAAGAAAATTAAGAAAATAAAATATAAAAGAAAAACTTACCTGATTTATTTATTAATTTTTTTACAACAATTTCAGTCATTGAATGTTTTTTCAGGCTGATACCTTGCCACAAGTGGCCAGGCTGTGAGAAAGATGACTGTTTTAACTGAGATACTATCTTAACCAAAGCTAAAGAGCTTCTATCTAATAACCATTAGATGAGGACTTGTAACTACATACAAGCACAATAATTGACTGCTTGATTTCACTCACAAGCCTTGGATCAACCTGTAGTATGTTTTACTGGCATTTCCCAACAGTGCCACACACTGTGATCAGGACAATATTATCATAAAGTTACTTACTTAACAAATCAACTATGGTAAAATTTGAACCCAGGTACCATGGACAGAATACTAACATTTGGCCATAGTGAGTGATATACAGCTGATAAATTCAGGATTTATTTTGGCTTTTTTTTCTGCACTTTTTTATCTGTAATTTATTTCAGCATAATTTCAATCTCTTTTTGAGAACAATGTTTTATACATAAAATTAGATGATACACAGTTTCACAAAGAATAACCTTTAACCTCTTTTCCCATTTATATTTTTGAATAAAGGTGGAACTTCTCATACTATTCCCACCTCCAATCAATATACCACCAAGTAACTGCAATTAATGATATTAAAAATAAAAAGGAGAACATTGTGGGACTAACAAAAATGATTATTTATACAGAGTGCGATGGATAAATTGTCGTCTAAATTATGCAAAAAAAAAAAAAAAAAAAAAAAAAATGAAAATAACACTGACATCTCATTTTAACAGATATAGTTACCAAAATTACACAAAAGTGTCTTGAAATTTATCTTGATAAAAGTATCTTGAGTAAATTTATTCGATAAAATCGCCATTGGCTTCAACCACAGCCTCTAGACAAATTTACAAAACTTATCTTCCTGACTCAGAGTTTTATAGATGGTATCCATTCATTAGACGGTTAGATAGCTAAAGTGAATTCATTTACTGATATCATAATCTTAATGATATTACATAATTTTCTCTAAAAATATGTTAATTTAATCAATGGAGGTAGATTGTTCTTGTTCTGCTATCCATATCAAGGTGAGATATCCCTAGAGATGGAGACCTGAATGAGAACAATTTAACCCTCTAGATTAAATAAAGAGTTCAGTTTGAAATTGCCTGAAGGTTACCCAAATCAAAAGACACCTGAAGATGGCTGGAAAGTTCAATGGCAAAAATGATGTGTTAATAACAACAAAGATGTGAGCATTAGTCCTAAATAAGGATAACTCCTCATCCCAGAAATTCAGATAAAAATGACTACTCTTATTATTTTCTTAAGTTTTTAAAATAGTCTTCTTTTGTAAATAACATGTGAGTGGGTTTCTTAAATATTTATTTTATAATTTATTAAATCATTTATTTAAAATTATTTCTACTGAAGTTTGCATATTGAAATACATTTTTTATTACAAATTCCTAAATATTCTTTCTTTAAAATGTTAATTTTATTACATTTACTAATTGAAACTTCAATGTCATTTTTCTCGATTTAATATCTTCTGGATATATTTAATATTTTCTTAATTGCTTTGAAGATCAAGACCAATCATTTTGAAACAGAATTTTATAACAAATGGTTCCATGAGAAAAATATGAACATTATTGCTGAAGAAATGAAGCCACACTAAAAACAGAAAAGATTACTTCATCATTTCTTCTATGTGCCATGTCTTTTCAGGTGGGTGTTCGTGGCTCTCCACAACTTCCTAAATATTTTAGCTAAGTAATTTTTTCCTTACTATTTTTCCTTGTTGTGTCGACCGTTGACACAAACTTGTTAAGTAGGTTACTTGTTTCCCTCTGCCCCTCTTTCAGTATAGCCTAAGAGTGTCAAATTCACTGAGCTCTCTTTTCTCATTATGTGTTCCAGAAACTTCAACTACCACTTTCTAATTTGAAGTACAAATTTCCTTTTTGTTTCCATTTTCCTTAAAACTTTCTTGTTGCTCATATGTTCTGTCTATGGTATTCTCAGCATCTTTCTATAATGCCACATCTCCATTGCTTCAACTTTCATCTTCATCTATGAGTAAATTGTCCAACATTCATCATAGAATTGATATTACATATCAGATTAGCATGTTTTTCTCTGTTTCTAATGAAATTTTACTGTTTCTTAATACTTTGTTTAACTTTTGAAAGGTATCTTTCACTATTCCAATGCACCTTCAGATTTCTATCATATTTTTCATCCTCTGTTAAAACACTTCCTAGATAGTTATATTTCTGAACTTGCTTGATTTTGACATCTCCAATTTGTAGTTCTCATCTTGGGCCATTCCTCTTGCTACTGAGCATATATACATACAACTGATAGTCCATTCTTCCCACTTTCTTTTACTACCTGTAAAATGCAGAAGGCTCTGATCTCCCTTTAGTGAATATAGGTCATGTTGGTTACATGACAGCTGCTTAGTGACGTAATTCCATACAGTGACAAAAACAGTATTCAAATTCAGTTCATTTACAGCAGCCAAAATAAAGGTTGCTTTTTTTTAGTCCGAGCCACCCATGTCATGGGCAAAGGCTAAATCTACTTCTCCAGCAGCTTACAAGTCCATTGTGTCATTTCCATTTGGAAATATATTTTTCCAGATATAGAATGAATCTCCAGCTAACAGTCCTCAATTTGGGAAAACCCAAGACTCACTGTTTTCCATTCATGGAATATGTCCTCACATGGAACATAGATGAATCCAGCCTAAATATGTCTTCTCCAGACACAGAAGTATCTCCATATTATATGTAAGTCCATTCCTTTTTGTTTCTCCTTACACTCTGCTTTGCTGTGTAGATATATCTGATATATTATTCTCTGCATGGAACATGTGTATATATGTATATTTTATGTATCTTAGTAGTATAAAAGTCTCATAATGGATACAAATGGAAGAATAAATCTTTCTTCCCTAGCTCTCTCCCATTACATACCATGTCTAGGAATTCCTGCAGTTTCTTTTTGTATATACTATCAACACAGTATCATCTGCATATCCTGTTTTGTTAAGATTGTTCCCACCTGTAATAAATCCTAGTAGGACTTCTAGTTTTCTAAGGATCACCTTGCTGTAAAGAATAAATAAATCTGGTGAGATGACACATATGTTCTATTTTTGTATACTTTCAGAATTTATTTTCTATCCATGTGCAGACAGTTTGTTCCTTTAAATTTTCTGGATTATTCTAATATATTTCATAAATAGATTATGGCAAAAATGAACATATTTGATGGACACATAAAATTATCATGTTGCATATAGTATAAAAATAATTATGCATTACAGTGATAGAAATATTCTATGAATTTGCTAGCATTATATACTTGATTTAATTTGAATTTTCAATAATTTTTAATTAACTTATCATTAAAGAAAACAATAATAAAATGTCTGGACTACTGATGCTTGTGCAATGTTATATGACAAAACAAATCCTTCAGTTGTTTTCTGCAGAGATTCATTGGAGATTATTGATTTACTTCATTTGTAATTTTTTCCTTTAAAAAATTGATTTACACTTTGTTCTTTCTTTTGAATTTTTCTCTTGGGGAATTAAATGTCTATTTTCTTGTCTTGTACTCTCATTACTATCATTCAAAGAGTTTCTCATCTCTCTCTAGACATTCTTGTTTTGATATTATTGTAAATTTAAATTTGTTTATGACAATTTCATTGAAGATTATCAAATTCTACCCAGTGATATATTTTCTACACAAGAATTTTTTTTACATGTAGAATAAAAGAAATCTGTTTAAATCTGTTTGATATGCTTAAAAAAAAATTTAGTAGTATTTTTAATTGTTCCACTTGATGGTATTTGAAAGTATAGTTATACCAACGCTGAACCTTATAGTGTGTATTTTAGGACTTTGAAAACAACAGATGTTATATAAACTTATAATAAAGACACACAGAAGCATAGATAATTTTAATAGTGTTGTTTTATTGTTAATTGATGGTGTGGATGTTTTAATTTCTCACACTTGTCATGTACAAAAGCATATCATAATTCCACAGCCTGACATGAACTTACTAGCTGAATATTGATCTGAAGTTTTTACTGTATAATGTTAAATTAGCAAAGTTTAACTTAGGACCAGGCAAAAAAACAAAAAAAGGACATTTTTCTCTTGATACCAGTGTGGTAAGTATGGATAGATGGTATAGGTAGGATTTTCTTTACTGGAAACTTTGGAATAAAATGAACTGACTCATGGATTTTAAATAATATATTTTTATTTATTTTCTTTAGGTTGAGAAGTGAGTCCTTTGGTATTCAGTGTAGCAAAAGGTTTGTTAATAACACAGATATTGGTAACAGTCTGGAGAAATGCCCGTTAGTGGTAGTTTAAAGTCAAACTATAATAGGGATAGTAGTAATATTAGAAGTAAGTCGGTGTCAATCTACTGTGTTTTTATCGGTCCTAAGCAGAGTAGAAATATCATTAACAGATTACTTCTATTCTATGCCATAGCATCTCTGTTCATCCTCTCATCATTTCTTCTTTGTAGCTGAGAGGTGTCAGTTTATATATGTTTTGACCAGGCTCTGAGACTCTGGCAGAAACATTGGTTTCAGCTAACATCAAAAGTTCCTTTGTGTCCATTTTATTTCAATTGGCCAAAATTATTTTATTTTTTGGTATTCCTTTCTTTTTCATTTTTTTTAATAATGGAAGTTATGTGTGGAGCCTCCCTGATTTTTGGTATTTTTCAGTCACAAATAAATAAGCTCTGCTCCTGCAAACTTCCAATGTTTTACAACCAGGTTCAGTTTTTCTTCTTCTTTTTATCTGAGGGTTGCTAATTTGAGAGAGAAGAGAGAGAGAGAGAGAGAGAGAGAGAGAGAGAGAGAGAGAGAGAGGAGAGAGAGAGAGAGAGAGAGAGAGAGAGAGAGAGAGAACAAAAGGTTTTAAAGGAAAGCGGCAATGCCTTATTTTAATTCTAATTCTTTTTATTTTTGTTTATATATTTTATTTTTATATTTTATTTGTTTTTTTATTGGGATTCACTACACCACTATTATCATATATTCCATCAGTAATTATTTTTTTAAATTTTTCAAATTTTAATAAAACCATATGAAAGTGGCTTTATACATTTTTATCAAGAATTGACAACAAAAATGTTGAACACTATTTATTTATTCAATTTTTTATTTATAAGGAAAACAATGTTTATTTATTTATTCAATTATTTATAAGATGATTAATTTATAATCTGTAGTTAACCATGACTTTATAAAAATTAAAATTTTGATTTTGTTTTGGACTTTTTAAAAAATAACTCCCAACTTCATATGTTATGGTTTTATAGAAATTTTAATATTAACTTTTTAAAACAATACAAATTACTAACAAAGTATACAATAATAAAGGGTATCAAAAGAAAAACATTCTTTTGACTCAGCCTTTTTTGTCTGGTCCTAAATTAAACATTCAATCTATATAATTCCTATTCACCAATAAATTACCTATATATCCTAAAACCTTTCTATTTTGATATTAATTAATTTTTCTGTCTTTTTTATGAAAATTATATAAACAAGGTGAGAATATTTGAATAATTGTTCTTCATCAAAAATACTTCAGGAATGAGAGAAGATTGAGAATTCGTAATATCACCGTGACCTAATCACAGATTAAAATTTTTAAGAAAAAACTCAGAAGACTGTCAGGAAAAGAAATTGTTTTTAGTCAAATGAAATATCAAAGCGAGAGGACAGAGAAAGAGAGAGAAAATAATTTTAAAGTTTTGATATTATTGTTAATTTTAAATGAAACTTCATAATGAAAATACTCTTAGGCTATATATATATATATATATATATATATATATATAAACCTCTGTGTATGTAAAAAAACAAAAAAGAAAGGATGATAACCTAGCAAATAGTCATAAGAAATATCTATTGTGTTAGATTTGATTCACTGCAGCTTGTAATCTCCATGTTCTAATTAGTAAGGCAGCTGTTGATTTCAATATTGTATATGTGTGTGTGTGTGTGTGTGTGTGTGCACACATATTTGTTTTTCCAAAAATAGGAATAAGCAGTTTTGGTGAAGGGGAAAGAATAAAATATAACTGAACAGGAAATAACAGTTGCTTATCTTTTTTAATGAATCCACTTAGTTGTGTTGCATGTATGTGCAATAGTCAAAGGTGGGAAATGAATTTCTCTCTTTTTCATCCCAGCTTCTCTTGACATATATCTTTTATATATCATACAGATGCAGATGTAATTTTAAAAACCTAAATGCATGTGCAAAAATAATTTTAATTTCTAAGATATTAAAATTTAAATAGCTTATTAAAAATGTTAGAAAGATGAAACTTTGCAATGTGAAAATTTGATATCTGTTTTAAATGAAGTGTAATTTTTGTCTTTTGAGGTAAATATAAGCTGACTAAATTCTACTTTAAGTTGGTTTCTTCTTACTTGAAATATTGTTTCATTTATAATTTAATAGCATTTTAATAAAAGTAAATTTTCTTTTGTTTGAAGTCAGTCAAATTATAAAATATATTTTAATTATGTGTAATAATTTAACAATTAGTTTTATCTGATTTGATTTTACATGGATTTTCATAATTGCTAGTGATGCACATGTAATAACCAATACAATAATCAGCACAATGGTTATGCCTGCACTAAACCTTGTAGGGAGTATTTTAAGACTTGGCAAAGAACAGAAGATGTTAAGTAAACTCATAAGAAAGACACATCAAATCATGGAAGATGTGTGATAGGTACTTTCTCTTTTTTTAATATATTAAAAAAAATATATAAAATAAAAAAATGTTGACACAAACAGAAGTGAAAGACTCAGCCGTACTGGTCTTTTGAGTCTACATGATTTGTTAGTCTACTTCTCTATCAAAAAGAAAAGGCTCCTGAAAATCTCTTCACTTTTTCTTTATCATTTTTTACTTGCAACCTGTTATAAAAAGGTTGACTTCTTTTATCATTGTTAAAGTCAACTCCTTCATCATTATGTGGATCTCTATTGAAAACTGATTTTTTCAACATTTGTTTATCTCACTACCTCAGGTTGTAGACCGTCTATCTAATTTTACAACATATCATTTCTGGTGACATTCATTTCACTGATTTGCTTCTGTTTTCTGTGTTAGGCTTTGAAAACCTAATTAGTGAACTCTAAAATATAATTCACTGTCAATCACATGCTGCAACAACTATACACCAGACAGTATAACAGATGGCCTTTTCTATAGTCAAGAGCATCAAGTATAATAAAAATAATAATAATCTTTTTGCTCAAGAATTCTATTACTGCTTTTTCTTTTTAAATGATTAACTTTTCCATAAATTTCATATTGATTTTGGTATTCAGAAATAAAATTTGCTGGAATTTAAGATATAGATTCTTTATTTTTTCTTGCCATCACTGAATATAGAAAAACACAAGTAAAATATATATATATATACTTATAAAACATTGTTTATATGCTGAATATTCTGAAACTTTTATTCAGTTTTACATATTATGATATTTGATACAATCTTGTAGTTTTAACTCTTTGAAATCTCTCTCTCTCCCAGTGAATATGATTGGTGACCTTATAACATTGAAATTATTCAAGGTTAAAGTTTTTTCTCTCTTTTCTTTCTCTACCAATTTTCTATTTTTACACAAAATTCTGAACTGGTACTGCAAAATGCAGATGACAGCAACTCCCAGGAGAATTACAGTATTTTCCTCAAAATTTTTGCTGCTGTTCAATAATGCAGTGGTTTGGATTGTCCTGATCTTTGCTTCTATTCAAATTTGATCTTCTCTTAAATGATTTCAGGATTATTTCCAGTGTTTTGACTATTTTTGATCATTTACTATATATTTCTTTCTCTAGGATTAACCAAAATAGCTACATCTATTTCTTGGCAAATCTTCTTATTGCCAACAATGATCAGGTTAGGTTGTCTTGCATTGATCAAGAAAGTTTAAAACTATTGAAAGTCATGCTTTTCCTTTACTTCTAGTTGCCAGGGAAGCATTAATTCTTCCTCATATTCTTTTCCAAGTGACTTGCTCTGAAAGTTTTCTTTCCAGAATAATATCAATATGATACACTTCAAATCACTTCAAAGATGTTTAAGTACATTTTTATTTGTTTTACTATCATCATTATCATCTTAATAATATCACTGTCATCTTTTGAGAGTCTTAGTTTCTTTTGTTTTTTTTTTATGTATCATGTCCTTTCAGGATGTAGGGGATCATGGCTCTCCAGCTCCCTCTATTCCTTGCAGTTCTCAACAAGTTCCTTCCCTTTGCTTCCTCCCCCAGACCACATTTTGTCATCTCCTTGCCAGGTATGTCATACATTTTTTCCTTTGTCTCTCTTTCCCTCTATTCAATCTGTGAGTATTAGATACTCCAGGCCTCCTCCTTCATTATGTGTCCCAGAAACTTCAGCTGTCTCTTTCTGATATTAAGTATAAGCCTCCTTCTTTGCAACCTCTCTGAGATCTCATCGATTCTCACACGCTCGGTCCATGATATCCTTAGCATCCTTCTGCAAAACCACATCTCTGTTGCCTCAAGTCTCTTCTTCATCTTTGAGGAAATCGTCTAACATTTGCTGCCGTAAAGAAGGACAGATGTCTCGTAACAGTTCAGTATTCTTTTCTTACCAAAGATATCCTCCTGTCTCGCAGTACTCTGCCCAACTTTTGCAATGTGTCCTTGGCCATCCCAATATGTCTACAGATCTCAGTGTCGCACTTACTTTCCTCTGTCAAGATGCTTCCCAGGTATTTAAACTTCCGTATCTGCTTGATTCTAGAGTCCCTAACCTTTAGATCGCATTTCGGGCTCATCCTCTTACTGACGACGATGCACTCTGTCTTCTTGTAGTTTATACTTAGTCCCTTTTTCTCACTCTCTGTCGCTACCTACTGTAGGAGATTTTGTAATTTCATTTCTGTGTCTGCTATCAGTATTGAGTCATCTGCATATCTTATGTTGTTAATATTGTGGCTGTCAATGCTAAATCCGGGTAGGGTTTCCAATTCTCTCAGGATTGCCTTGTTGTATAGGTTGAACAGGCCGGGTGAGAAGATGCATCCTTGCCTTACACCCCTTTCTATTTTAGTGTATTCACTGAACTTGTTCCCTATGTGCATGCATGCTGTTTGCTGCTAGTAAAGGTTCTTGATTATTCTGATATCTTTCCCAAATATATCGAAGTTGCTGAGCAGTTCCATCAGATCCATGTGGTGTACTTTGTCGAAGGCCTTTGCATAGTCTATGAAACATAGGTACATGTCCTTCTGCATCTGTATTGCTCTTTCTGATAACATTCTGAGCATGAATATCATGTTCCTTGTTCCAGTGTCTTTAATGAACCCGCACTGTTCTTGTCCTATTTCTAGGCTGATTCTGCTGTGCACTCTGTTCATTAGAATATGGATGATGAGTTTTGTCATGTGGCTCATTAGGCTTCTTGTTTGGTGGAGTTTGCATTCATTTGTACCTGTTTTCTTAGGCATAGCTATGAAGATAGATCTGCTGAGGTTTTCTGACAGTGGTGGAAGACCACTGTCAGAAAGACCTCAGCAGAGTCATAGTTTAGGTATTTTATTTATTGATTTATTTGGCCTAATGGAGGGGAAATATGTTGGTCTTCTCTACACTCCAAGGTCCAAACTTGCCAGGGGGAGGGTAACCTATCCAGCTAAAAATTCCACCAGAAATGGTTTACCAGTGCAGCAAAAGTTCTCAATGTCATAGGGAACAATAGCACCACAGTAGAGGAGCTTACAGCTTCAAGCAAAAAAGGGCTTGACAATGCAGGGCCAATAAAGTCACCCACACCACAGCATTTATAATTAGAAATATGAATAAGCAGCTCCTAAAAGATTGCACATCAGAAAAAAAGAGTGATCAATGCCATAATAAATGGCAGAGCATTAATATATTTTAAGTACCAATGACATTGAGTACTTTTTGTGGCCCTGGTAAACCATTTCTGGTGGAATTTTTTTTGTTTTTTTATTTTTTTGTTTTGCAGGTTTGATTCCTGTTGGACAACTCATATTTTCTATGAAATTACTCAAACATTCAGGCCGGTAAATGTAATTAATGCCATTTAATTAAAGAACAGACCATTTACTCAAATAAGTGTATCCATAAAAAATAATCTGTAAACAGAAAATATATTAAATATTTGTTTAGATTTAATCCATTTTTCGTATGGTATATATATATATATATATATATATATATATATATATATATATATATATATATTTATAAACAATTCTTTTCTGTTCAGGACTATGTAAAATCACACAAAAAAAAATCCTCTCTCTTTAAACAGTTATGCATAAAAGGTGACAACACTATTTTCTCTTCCAAGGATCATTTGTTTTCCCTAGTAATCTGACCCATCCAATTTCAAATTTCAAACCAAATCATGTAATTTCATTTATACCCACACACACACACAAACACACATTTTATCCATAAATGTTTTTTTAAGTTTTTTTTTTTTGTTTATAAAAAACAAAAAGAAATCAAAAATTATATTTAAATGTATATAATATGTAAATATAATTTTCACTTTGTTTTGTATTCTATATTGTACTTTACATAAATATGTATAACAATCATCCACATGTTGAGTTAGTTTCTTTCAAAAATATTGAATTTGTTTCTTTTGAAAATGTTGAATAAAAATTTACAAAAAAGAACATTAAAAAACCTCATTTATAATTTTAAAAACTCCTCCCACTACAAATTTAGTGATTATTTTGTTTAAAAAATCTCATCAATACAAAAATACATTAAAAGATCTTCCCACAAGCCCTTAAGGAAATGCTCTTAATATGATTTTCTTAATGGACCTGCTTATGACAATCGATGCTACATTTAAAAATTATAAATTACATAATTTACATTTAGACTAATGTCTTCATCTTTGTGGCTATTCACATCATTTTGACTATTGTGCCCTCTGGACTTCTTCTGATGGTCTAATGATCTATGAGACCTACAGGGAATTTCAAACTGAACCATTTATTTAATCTATGGTGCTTGATTATTCTTGTTCCAGTGTCCATTTCTTGGGATATCTTGTCATGTGTCTTTTAGTACAGCACAGTTATTGCTTGCCGTCTTTCTACACAGTCTAAATCTGTACTAGCCAGCTAATGGACTGAACTCAGTTACAACACACCTAAGTAAAGGTTTCAATTCTAAATTATCTAATTATTACTTAATCCATCATGACCTGGGTAAATCCTTCAGACATGAATTCAATGCAGTCAACGCCCAAATTTTTGAACAAAAAAGTAAATAGATTAAAAAGATTGAATCTGAAACAATCATCCACTATTAATTTTTTAATCAACATAATTCAACACTAGCTAAATTGTCTTAAATGTTCACGGATTTTCAGAAATTTTAAATTGGCCACAACCATCAAGCGGATATCATATGTGGACGTCATCACTGCTTGAGTTTGAGGAAATATCCCACTGGAAACTACCCTAAGGTTCAGGCAGATGAACTAAGATGGAAAGTAAATACAGACAGATACTGGAATTCCCAAAGCCACCCAAATCAAACATCATAAAACTGGAGAATGGCAATCAGAACCCTACAAAGGAATTTAAAACATCATCATACTGCCAGCTGACAAAGGCAATACAACTGTAATGATGGACAAAAGCATATTAAAAAACTGGAAGATTCAATGTTCTTTTTAGCTAACAACAAAATAAAGAAAGATCTTAAAATTTTTTTTTTTTTTTAAATTCATGACAGATAAATAATCAAGACAAAAAGATCAATTTTGTCTAATGGTTACAGGCAGTTGTTAGCATTAAAAACCTTGCTATTCTCATATATACAGTCTCCCAAAAATTCACTAAAGACAATATTCCGTTTTTTAAAGCTGACTGTTAGAAATAAATTTTCTGTGATGCCACAATTTGGAGTTGCTCATCTAGTAGATATAATTGACCCATTAATAAATTTTCACCATCATATATCTGGAACTCTGTCCACTTTGTGGAAATAATATTTTATATTCCATCCTTTAAAACCAGATGACGGACTGTATTCAGACTCATTTTAGGAGAACAGACCATTATACCAATAGATACCTGATGGAGATGATTGACCAAACGACACATTTTTTGGAAAAGGATCAGACATTTAGCAACAGGATGAGATTTTTAGCAATTTTTTTGCTTGCCAGTATCACCAACAATGGCAAACCTATATATGGAATACCTTGAGAAAATGGCATTAGAATCTATATCACTAAAATCAACCTGATGGCAGAGATATGTAGATAGGTCATATTTCATTTTCTGGCCAACACCCTTTTGTTTTTTTAAATGGTTTACTGGATAATTTTAAATGGTCCAAAGTAAAAAGTTAACTCAATAAGATCATTGATACAGTTCATTAAACAATAGAGAAAAAAAACAACAAACTCACCTTCCTGGATCTACTAATATCCCAAACAGATCATGGGTAAAAAGACATCCATATACTGCATTCCTACATTCATCGGACAATACCTCAATTTTTTTTCCCACCACCCCTACAGTGTAAAAAAAAGGGGTCATTTTTAAACATACAAACAAACCAAAAGTCTTTTTAATTATCCTCCAAGATATATGAACAAGAAATGTATAAAAATTTTATTTTAGCAAGGCAACAATTATTTTACATTTCAACTGTAACAAACTGGGATAGAATCATTACAAAGAGGATAACAACCTTCAGAAAACAGCTTCAGTCTGCCTAGCCTAATGAAAAAATTATCAGAGAAAATACAAAAGATTTGTGGTCCATATAACATCAAGATAACCTTCAAAAGTGGTTCAACAATTCATAGACACTTCTCCCAAGTAAGACTCTCCCCATGCCCTAGAGGAGAACATGACTAAGGACTGTGTGTACACCATCCTAAAACTAGTTGTTGGTAAGAAATATAAAGGAGAACAAGGATTACTTAAGGTAAGAAAAAAAAAAACAATAATTATTCTGTTAAGTTAACATAGGGGAAATATTTTTATCAATTATCTGACCATATATATAAACAAAAAAAAACACAGATACCCTCCTCCTGTGGGATACAAATTTCCTGAGCCAACTGAGCATAGATATGAATACAATATGGAAACCAGTAATAAGGAGTGCTAGAGTAAAGCAATGAAGAACAACAAAAATTGCAATATAAGCTCTGGTAAAAAATATGCAATAATAATAACAGAAAATTGCAATATGAGCACTGGTAAAAAAATGATACAGAGACATTTATAAGTCCCAGAAATTCATACACAGATGTCCTCAAGGACACATAGCCCAGTGGGTAAAGGGGTTGATTAGATCCAGTGAGTAGACCCAAAGAGTTGTGAGTTCAGTACCATGCTACAACAGTGATGAACCAAACTTGGAGAGTTTAGTTAAAGGGAAATAACTGAGACATCTGGAAGAGGCATGGCACATGGAACGAAATAAAGTGTTCGCTTTGAAATTCCAATCATCTATAGACAGCTGAAATAATGTAAATAATATAACTTAGGATATTAGTTTGAATGTAAATAATGATAAAAATTCAAACAGAAATTTGAAAATTAACAATCATTTATAGCATCTATCAGGCTATCCCATAAGTTCTGTCTGAATTTTGAATGAAGAAAACAAGTGGCCAAATGTTACATTTAATTACAGATTCAATCAACAGTGTATTTTCCCTGATTATCTATGACTTCCTTCCATCTATTAACAAGCTTACTAATTCCATTACTGTAAAATTCTTTTGGCTTTGATTCGAAGAACTCACAAATGTCAGTTTTAACCTCTTCCTGTGTTACAAAAGCTGTTTCTTCCAAATGATTCTGTAAGCTATGAAACAAATGGTAGTCTGAAGGAGCAAGATCGGGAGAATAAGGTGGATGAGGAATTTTCTCCCAACCAAGTTCTTCGATCTTTTGTGACGTGATTCTTGCTGTGTGGGGTCGCGCATTGTCCTGATGAAACATCACCTCTTTTCGATTCACTAGAGCAGGTCTTTTTTTCCTCAAAGCTTGGTTCAAACGCTCTAATTGCTGACAGTATATTTGAGCATTAATTGTTGCATTAGGTGGTAAGAATTCAAAGTGGATTATTCCTTGGCGATCCCACCAGATTGAAAAAAGAACCTTTTGCCCATGAAGTTCCCTTCTCGGCTGTGGCTGGGGTCCTTCCCCTTTACCAAGCCACTGTCTACGACGCTTAACATTTCGATAAAAGATCCATTTTTCGTCGCCAGTCACAAGTCTATCCAAAAAGGTGAAACAAGTTGGCGAGAATGGAGAGAAGAGCAGATGTCAACTCAGGATTTGAGGTTGTTTTCAGACAATTCATGAGGCACCCATTTTCCAAGTTTAGGAACTTTTCCAAGTTGTTGAAGATGACGATGAACAGTTGTATGGTTTGAACTGAGAACCACTGCCAATTCCTCAACTGATAAAGCAGGATTTTCTTCAAGGGCAGCTTCAAGAAGCTTTTCATCAAACTCAACTGGACGTCCGGTTCGATCTTCATCTTCAAGGGTGAAATCTCCACCTCTGAATTTTGCAAAACATCTTCTGCAAGTTCTTTCATTCACACATTCCTCTCCATAAACTGAGTGAATTTTTCTCGCTGCTTCGGCTGCTGAGTTTCCTTTCTTGAACTCATAAAGCATTATGTGCCTCAAATGATTCTTGGGTACTTCCATGTTAGTAGGGTTTTAATCAAACAAAATTTAATTTTATTGTACTCTGAAATAAAATTTGATCAGTTTAAATGCATCTAAACATAAAAATAATGTTCAGCTTCATTAGACATTATAAAATACTCTTTAAATTTCGTTCATTTTAACAAAAAGTTAAAATTTGGACAGAATTTATGGGATGACCTGATACTTAAGAAAAACCTCAAAGAATTCCACATGTAATATAATTTTTCTTTCATCTTTGGCATAAATTTTCCTTTTAGATGTATTTATTTATTTTCTTGTTTTGCTTTTTCATATTCTTATTTATTTTATTTTATTAATATTTAATTTTTTTTAATGATTTTTGTTATTTTTATTCATTTATTTATCATTTTAACATTTATTTATTTTCTAGTGTTACTTATTGTTATTTTTTATTCATTTTGTTATTAATTTATTATTTATTCTCTAGATTTTATTATTTTTTATTTATTCATTATTTAAAAATTTTTCTCAATTTGCTTTTTCACATTTTTTATTTATTTTCTTATTTTAATTTTTGTATTTGTGTAGAAATATAATTACAATGGCTGTGAGACTTTGTTTTTTTTATATGCTAAGAGATATAAACATTTTGATACTGGTTAAAAAAATAGAAAAGGAAAGTACAAGGGAGATAACTACAGTTAGGAAGCTACACAAATGGTGGGCAAAAAAAAACGAAATAGAATAACAAATTTCTACAAAAAATAATATTTAATCAAATCTCATAATACAAAATAACCTTAATGAAAACTTTTGAAATAACTCTTGAAATAACTCTTGAAATAACTATTCATTATATGGACCAATTAGTCAAAGATACACAGAGGAGTGACAATGAATATTATTTTGTTTAAAGTATATTTTATGACTTGATGTATAGTCTTACCTGAATGGTCATTATCCATACTTCAAAGAGTAGACTATAGAGACAAGTCAATGAGATAAGAATTGTTAAGAAGCTAAAATTTGCAAGAAAGATCACAGATTCAAGGAGAATTCTGAAAACATTATTGTATTAGTAAAACAAGAGCAACTTTTTTAATATTTATAAACTACATTATTTATAGCTCAACCATTTGTTCACACATTGAATATTGCTGCCACATTCGGTCTTGTGCTTCTACTATGTATTTAGAGATTCTTGATAAAATCCAAAGAAGAATCTCAAATATTATTAGTCCTGACCTGACATCATGGCTTCAGTTACTTTCACATCACCATAACATAATTTCCTTACATGCAAGCTACCAATCGGCCACTGGGTGACATGCCACTAGTGTTTAACACCATTTTTTTAAACATTTACATTTTATCCATTGCCGTAATTAATATTTTTATTTTATTTAATTTTATAATTTTTTATTTACTGTCAATATAAAACACTCATACTGTCTTGCCAAATCCATTACTCATTCGTCTTCCTCATGTTTTTTTTTTTTTTATAATTTCCTGCTTTACTCAAGAAATCATGTTTCAGCTTTTCACCACTTTTCTTTACACTTACTTTCTTCGGATCCATGGTGTCAATAAAGGAATTTTGCAAAATAACAGCAAAAAAGACACAACATAACACAACAGAGCAAGGTGAACATGTTTACTGCAAATGGAAATACTCTCAAAGCTTGGCACTCACTGTGACAACTAGTGGATATTTAACTGAAACTCACTCATATCTCAAAATTCAGCTTGTATCTCAAAAAAAAATCAGCTAAGCTCCAGCTTGTCTATCAAAAAACTTGTATGTTGGTACACTCATATCTCAAGGTATTCTTGTGTGTATATATATATATATATATATATATATTCCAGCTGCACTTAACACATGAATGCTGGGAATAAACGCTCTTATTCAAAACAACACAAAAATAAAATACAACTTAAACAGTCAAAACATTAAGAAAAACTAACAACACCAAAAACAAAACTCTTCTGAAAATGGCTAAAGAAGAGGCCAAAAGTGCTTCGGACAATGAAAATTATGGAAAATTTTTGTACACCTTTACTTCTACCAAATGGAAAAACATAAAGTCCCTGGTTAAATTAAGTAGAAAATTAATTAAATCTGTCTTGTCTGTCATATTTAATGAAAGATGTTTAAAAGAAAGGTTGCTGCCCAAATATATATATATATATATATATATATATATATATATATATATATATATATATATATATATGAAAATGAATTTAAACATTACAATAATCTTCTTTTGTCAGGATATGGTCAACATGGCTCTCACAACTTCTTGATTTGTTTTTCTTTTGTTGTAAAAAACTCTTACCCCTTTACCACTGCTCTTTGTCTTTAAGGTTTTTGTTCTGTTGTCCGAAAGATGCCTATGTGTAATTTGTGAAACATAGCTGTAGATCTTAATGCATGAGTATTACTCACTCTGATAACATTCTGAACATAAAATCATATTTCTTGTTTTTGTATCTTCCATAAAATTACACACAGTTATTTTACCCTGTTTCTACTCTAATTCTGCTATGGTCAGAAGAACACTAACAATTAGTTATATGGCTCATTAAATTGATTGTTCAATGGAGTTTGCATTAATTCACACCAGCTTTCTACAGTGTTGCTATCGAGATTGACCACTTGAGGTCTTCTGGTATTTCACCACTGTCATTTATCATTTCAGTAACCTTCTCAATCCCTAAATCATCTAAGACTGACAGCATCTCTATCTAATCTGATTCTGCTACTCTCTTTTACAACTTGGTTAACACTGACCTAACCTCAGATTTTAATAATATGGATCTTTCCATGGTTTTATGTTTCTCTCTTCTGTTATCATGGAAGAGCTCTTTTCAGTATTCATTCCTTTTCTTTTTCCATTATGATTGTCTCCTTTTAAGATTTTATGTATCCTACCAAAAATGTGTTTTCTATCTTGCTATTCCTTTTATCTTTTTATTCATACCTGCTACACTCTGTACTTCATACAACTAAACACACCTTATTACTGGATCTCTCTCATTTGCTCATAATTGATACAGTATTATTATAGAATTCATTTTTCTTATATTTAAATAATCTGTTGAGGTACAGAATTTTATATTATGGCTTTAAAAATGAACATTTTAAAAGAGTCTCTCTTCACATAATATATACAAATCTATTAAAACAAAGTAGGAGGAAGAGAGTATATAAAAAAATATTGCTCACCTTAAAGTGATGAATTGTAAAATATAACAAAAAAGAAACAACAACAAATAGACTCTAACTGGTTAGTTTCTTTTTGTTAAATTTTACAATATTTTAAAGCCATAATATATATGCTCTACATTTATTATTCAAATGTATATGTTTATTAGGTTTTTTATTTTTCTCAAAATTTATATATATATATATATATATATATATATATATATATATATATATATATATACACACACAGAGTTTAGATATCAGAAGTTCATATGTATTTTATAAGTATTCATTATGTGCATTCAAAGGATTTTTATAAGGATTTATTAAGGACACTATTATCTTAAGAAAAATAAATTTTTGATGAATAATGAATTTTTACAAGAATTGTTTTCATTTTTTTATTTTTAATCATAATAATTTATAATATTATAAATTGTTTTAAATTCTGCATTACTTCAATCAATCAATTGAAAATCATCACGTACCAAGATTTAAAAAATAATTTTTAATTTTTTTTTTATGTACATAAAATATTATGTAATGTGCCTGTTTTTGAAAGCATGGTCATCTATATACACAATATTATCAGAAAATAAGAGTGATGGCTATAGTAAATTTAAATTCAACATTCCTAAAATTAGATTACAGAAAATATTTTTTAATTTTTTTAAGATTACTGAGTAGTTAAAAATTATATAAAAAAGGTGCACACATCATTTTCTTATATTACATTTTAGACATAAAGTATTTGTAGAACAACAATCAATATATCATCACCCGTCAACACTCTTCAATCACATAAAACTTGGCTACTGCCAGGTAAAAACACTGCTACCGTTTGTTTTAAAAATGCATTTCTGTGTTGTTATTTTAAACTTAAAGTAAATAATATTTGTTGCAAATCAGTTTAATTATATTTAAATCAGCTAATATTCCTTAAATAAAGTTTCAGAAAAGTATATTTTACTTTAGGAAGATTTTTAAATAAAGAGAATTACACTGCACTGAAAGGGTTATTTAGCTATATAGCTATTTTAGAAAAAAAAAATTGATTCCAATCAATATAATTTCTGTTTGAAATGCACCAGAGTATTTTGCTTATTTGAAATAGTAAATTTAATCCTTCAAGAAAGTTTTTCATTTTTAAAAATTCAATTTAAACATTAGGTATTGCAAATTAGTTGAGGTCCCTACTTTAATCTGATAAATCCTAAAAGACAAAACATGTCATATTAAAATTTTTTCCATTTTGTTATAGATTTTCATAAAATTGTTCAGATATGTAGGTGTATCCCAGCATCTGGCACTTTTGAAAAGTACCTGAAAACCATACCATAGATTGACCTAAATTTTGTTAGTGAAAATGGGTAGATGGAACTTTTTAGAAGCCATCAATAGAATTAAATCACAAGTCATTGTGACCAAAGTTTTGAGCCAACTGTTATTTGTTCAAAATGCTGATCATACCAAATTATTGCGCCCTCTATAAGAAATTATAACTAATGTCTGCTCAGGATAGTTGTAGAGTAAGATAGGCTGTGTAGGTATTGAATAAACACAAAGGTGAACAATGAATAAGCAAGAGAAAAAAAAAAGAGTAAGATGAGAGATCTCTAGACATGGAATGTAGAACACAAACAATCTAACCCTGTAGATTAAATAAAGGGGGTTCAGTTTGAAATTTTCTGAAGGGTTAACTGTATCAACAGACAGAAGGCTGGAGGGCTCAATGACTGAAATGTTGGGATAATAACATGATGAAGAAATTCATTTGACTGTAAATAATGTAAATAAAGATCATCTTTTTAAAATTATTACGTCTTAAATATTAATTCTTATTGTGCTGATTCTTAGATAAAATAACAAATGATAAAAACCAACATCACTTGCTTTAGTCCATTTTCGGATCTATACTTTTTCTCTCTATATTGTTGGCTGGTGTTAAATACATGAAGTTGATAATCAAATAAATGCTAACAATGTCATCTTTTATTCTGCAAGAAAATGTCTTCATTTTTTCTTTCTTATGAAATTTTCCTGTCATGTGAAGTACCAATGTTATTAATCTGTGAATGTGATGGACATTTCCCCAGAAACCAACTTATTTCCCTAATCCATTTAGAACAAAATGGCCCTTTAAGCATATGTTGAACAGTGATCTTCTCTGTAAAGAAATAAATCAATGTTTCTATCAAAGATAATTCTATACCACATTATTCTGCTTTGAGGAATCTTTACCTCTTAGTATTTCTAATTCTAGTTTTTCTTTGGACCATTCCTTTTTTGGTTTGCTTATATATATTTTCTTTCTTTTCCTCTCTGTTTCTTTTTCTTACACTCTTTCTTACTTTCTTTCTAACCTTTTCTCTCTAACTTTTTTCTCACCTCTTTTCTTTTTGTCTCATGATCAATACGAATATTACCTCTCTTTCATATATACTATTTTTCTTTCTCTTTCATTTCTGTCTTTTTTATCTTCAGCCAACATCTCTTTTTCACTCTCTCACTCTCTGTCTTCTCCTCTACTACTCTTTTTCTTTATCTTCTTTTCTTTTACACATGCACATGTACATACTGTTAAACAACGTTGAGTTTAGTCAGTACCTAGATGGGTGACCACTTGGGAATACCAGGTACTGTAAGCTTGGAAGTGCAGGTGATGTAATAGATAATGGCTTGGAATTATTAATCAGAGAGCCAAGTTCCAATTGCAGTTGGGTTTGTTATATTCACTTACATGCAAATACTCTTTGTGAAGGTATGAATCCATGTCTTCTCTCCTCCCAGCTATAGATTAATTAGTAAGACTTGTATCACTAAATCATTATTATATGCAAAAAAAAATAAAAATATTCTTACAATCTAAAAATATTTTCTGGCTTTAAATAACCTGCAAAAGGCTGATAAACCATAAAAAATCAATCAATCAACTGTTATTACCTCAGTCTCACTTTCATATTTCTACTATTTCTCCTCTTTCATTTTTCTCTCTTGTTCTCGATCTTTATCTTCATCCAACATATTTTCCATTCTCTTTCCATTCTCTCTCTGCCTTCTCCTCTTTTTCTTTATTTTCTTTTACACATGCACATGTACATACTCCCCTCTTTCTTTCATTCTTTCAGAACCTCATACACTATTTAATATCCATGCTCTCTCTCTCTCTCTCTCTCTCTCATGTGACTCTTTTCCTCTCCTATTTTTCTGTCCTTCTCTTACTCACATCTTTCTCACATTCCCTCTTTCTCTCTCTCTTATATGACTCAATAAAAACATGTGCTCAAACATATGTCTTACTAGTTAAGAACACAAAACCAACATCAGTTGTTTTTATAAGGATTTTTAGAAAAGAACTAAATTATTTTACAGTTTAGAAACATGCCAATGATGGGGCATTTTCTCTAAAGCTTTGCTAATTCTTTCACAGAAATAACAATCAACATCTTGCTCTGGGTTATCAAGTTAATCAAAGAAATTAAAGTAAATAAGACCATAGGCAAGGTTTTTGCAGAAAATTTCATCTTAACCAACGACTTGAATATAGGCTTGTAGATCAAATGTTGCATACAATTTTTGTCTGAATAAATGTATATTTTACAAAGTAGAAATTTTAAGCATAACTTAAATTCAAAGTGTTTTCTATTATAGGATATCTTAAAAGTATCTTCTTATTTTATTCTTTAATAAATTGTTTACATATTTGAGACCAAAGTTATACCAACATAGACAACCACAAAAAATAGATACATATATAAAAGGTTGAAATAGAGACAGATAAATATAATCTCTAGTTATACAGAGAAAAGTTGAAAAAGATATTAGAGAATTTTAAACATTAGGAATAAATGTAAGTCTGGAAAATAATCTTGCAGATAATCAGTATTTAATTAACATTAAAGTTTGTATCATAAAAAATCTGATTTGTTGCACAGGAAAACAGAGTCGTCTCCCCTTATATTTTACAAATAATTATAATGTAAATTCTATAAATTGATTTGATATTTGAACAGCCACGTCCAGCCACATTTAAACAGGTAAGATAAAAAAATTCTTTTTATTGATTGATTACCTATAATTGTATTTTCTGGAGTTGCTATCATTCTTTTTATATAGATACTAGTAGAATTATCTGAAGTAATTAAGGTTTTCATTACAAAAAAAAGAAAATGAAATAGCATTTTAGAATAGAAGCCTAAAGACAGTTACATAGATACTTTCCTTCTATCAATATAGTCACAATTATCAAAGTCTACATGAATAGAGTTAAAAGTATTTTCTGTCTGAATTTCTAGAATGAGGAGTTACTATTATTTACATTAGTTACATTTGGACTAATGTCCCCATCTTTGTTATTATTATCACAGATTTTCATCTATTGTATCCTCCAGCCTTTCTTCGGGTGTCTGTCAATCTGGGTAACCATCAACAAATTTCAAACTGAACTGTTTATTTAATCTACAGAGGTAGACTGTTCTTGTTTTTCCATCCATGTCAAGGGACGTCTTGTTTTGTTTGTTTTAGTACTGATCAGTTATTGCTCACTTTGTTTCCATTAAGTCTAAGTCTATACTCCAGGGATAAGGCCAGGGATTTTACTCAGTGTAGAAATAAAAGTAGTCACTTTCCTTATCAAATGAAGTGCCCACATGTTATGTGTATTCTCCAATGAAAATAAAAGCTTTAGGTCATTTGTACAGAAATTGGTAGGACATACAATTTTGATCTGACTGCTCATGGCCGTCTGTCTGAAGTTATTATGCAAATCACATAAACCTCAATAACTCAAATTTGCTTTGAAAAATTTTTGTCAAATTTGAAATAACTAATTTAGGTATCAAAATAAAGCTTGGGTTAAATGTTTAGGTAGTTTCAATATGTTTTTATTAAAGTTATTGGATTTATTATAAAAATCTGTAGTTTATACAGATATCACTATTAACACCTTTGAAATTTAATAAAAACTATTTTTTTATTTTTTTTCATATCTGTTGAAACATGGTTATTGGAAAAGTTCTAAAAATACTGAAAAACAGAAAATAAAGTAATTTAGTGAGGGAATATCCACATTGGAAATGTCAAAGGAGCTTTGCAGAGATCCTCGAATGATAAAGAAGCTTGTTGAAAATATAACTAAGTTGAGATCTAAAAGCAACGGAAAAGTCTTTAAGAACTTGTTTCCTCAAGGGGAATGTAAACTAAAGCAAGTTTTAGTGAAATAATCACTTTTGACCAGAGATCAGATCTTGAATGGAATTGAGGGAGTCAAGAAGAACAAAAGGTGTAAAATACTTCACAAATTGGGATCTGCCAAGAAATCTCTGAGGCCAACTCTTCTCAGTAAAGCAAATATTTTAAAGCATCGGAATTGGGCCAAAAAATACATGAAAATTAAATTTTTTAAAGTAATTTTCATGGACAAATCTTGGGTGACACTCGATGGGTCTGATAGATGGATAGATTCTATCTGATGCAGATGCGCCTGTGGCAAAACAAAGGTAGCAAGGAGGTGGCAGTGTAATATGGGCTGGAATTATTGTCCAAACCATTAATGAACCATTTGAATGATGAAGGAGTTAAACTGAACAGTGCTAACTAACTATTGTGATTTCATGGACAAGATTTTCTTAGAATGGTATACAATCCAGCCTCATAGTTTCAAAGTGAAGTGTATATTTATGCATGACACTGCTCCTTATTTATCTAAGGTTACACACAAATTTCTTTTAATATAAAAGGTTTATAGGAGAGAAGGAAATGGAATGGCCACCATCAAGTCCTGATCTTAATCTGATCAAAAATGTATGGTCAATTGTGAAAATGAAATTATATGAAGGTGGTAAATGATATGACAGCAAAGTTGACCTCTGGGAATCAATTAAAACCACCATGTCAGCTTCTGATCAAGAAAAATTAACAAAAATCAATGGATAATAGATTGCTGGCTGTTATTGAGAAGAAGAGTCACTATATTAAGATATAAATGCTTCAAAGACTTATATATGTTTGTTATTTGTTCTATTATAGGTGTTGATGATTTTATTATCTTTTTATTGAAGTAAAAATTGATTTTCTGGTTTTGCATAATAGTTTCAGATTGCAGTTTTTATAATAAATCCAATTTTAATAAATGAGCTAAAAATTTAACTTAAGCTTTATTTTGATGTCTAAATTGTTTAAAATTTGACAAAAATCTTTCAAAGTAAATTCAAGTTATTTAAGTTTATGTGATTTGTATAATAATTTCTGGTAGACAGTAAATTGCTACATTTGTATGCCAACAGCAGACATTTTTCCCTGCTCATCTTACAGCTGGTTGTGTTGGTAACTGTTGGTGTTTTTGATAACCTACATGAATTCTTTCACTTACAATTACTATGCTACCAAATATATATGCTTTAATCCTCTCAGTTATTCTCCTCTGGGACAATAAAAGTTACAAGTTAGATATTATATAAAATGTTAAGAAAATGCAATATTATTAGAAGTATGTGTGGATATATATATAATTATTCAGTTTTCATTTGCACCTGCAACTAGCATGTAAAATGCAAACTGAGAAAACATTTAAAAAATATTTTTTAAAGGTTACTCCAAAATTATTCTTTGTCTTTTTTATATTACAATATGTAGAACAATATTATCATCATGTTATAAAATAAAATAAGACATATCTCGGCTGATTTACAGGCAAATACTCAAGAGCGAGAACCGGATGTGAATGGGACAAAGCCCCGTCACCAAATGACCATTATCTTTCTTTACAAATGTTCTCAACACACGTGTTCCGGTCGAAAAATAAAATAATATTTAAAGTGCTCTATTTTTTGTCCAATAAAAATGCTTCCCTCCTAATTATACTCGCTTCATTTCTTGAGCCTGTTAAGCCATAAAAATCGCTATAAAAGGGGTCACACGGAAGTTCAACAGGAGTCCACAGGTGGCCGCAAACAGACCTGTCACGGTCAGGCCGAGCGATCAGCAGCAGGAGAGCATCAACCACCGTCAACATGTGTGAACTACTATGAGAGATCGACCTAGATCCAAAAGCCGGCTTATGAACTTTACCACACCAAGGTAGCTGTCCCAAACCCTCACGTTCCTGTTGAAATAAACCACGTAAATCTATTTCTAAATTATAATTTCCAAAATAATAATTGAGACTAATTCAAATATAATTCTTCCATTAATCAAAAAGTACAAGTTCTGTAACTGGAATGGTAAAAAAAGGGCAAGCAAATTTAATCGTTATGGTCGTGATAACTGTTCATCAGATACATATCAATGTTTTGTTATTTGTAGCAATGTAGCATAATGCTAATATGTCTGTCACAGACTGATGTAACAATCTTCCTACCCTCATTTCCCCACTCTGAATAAGCGTGTATATCATACTGAATTAAGCTTAATAAAAAACATGCTTATTACATATCTCAGGTTAAAAAGAATATGTGTGTCAAAGTTTAACTTGGTCCATCAAAGAGTTTGGCTGTTTATACACACACACACACATGTATACATACATATATATATATATATATATATATATATATACACATACACATTTGTTAGTTCCACCAGTTCAAACATTTACATCTAGGGTGGGCCTGCCATGCCATGCCATATACACAAGGTTGAATCATTCTTATTTCTTTCATATCCCACTGGTAAAATGATGTGCAGTTGGTGTAATAGATGGAAGGTCAGAAGGAGAAATTAGAGAGTCAAGTTTGAATTTCGGTCAGGTTTGTTACATTCACTTCTATGCAAATAACCTTGGAAAAAGTATGAATCCATCTCCTTCCCCACAATATGGATTAAATAGTAATATTTGTATCTAGAACAGTTATTGTTATTCCCAAACAATTGTTAATGCAATATTCACCCATAAAATGAAAAAAAAAATTATTCTTACCATCCAAAATATATTTCAGCATTAAATAACCCATAATGGGTTGATAAGATGTAAAAAAAAACAAATCAATCAATCAACAACTACTGGTAAGAAAGAAATTCCACTCAGACAACATCTTCCTGAGAACCACTACTTTGTGGAACAGACTCCCAACAACAATTTTAACCTCTTCAAATTTTTGGTCAACCATTATCTATCTAACATATCCTCATAATCTGCATTTGTTATTTCCTCTCTTTACATCCTTACAACCACCTCACTAAGTAACTATATACATTGGACCTTGTATTGGGTAAACATTTAATATATATATATATATATATATATATAAGCATTTTGTTCCTCACCAGTAGCACAACTTTCATGTATGATGTAATTGTCAGGTTTTCAATCAACACCTGATTGTATATATATATGTATATATTTATATATATATATATATATATATATATATATATATATATATATATATATATATATATATATATATCCAGGTAAAATGAGAATGAATAGAGTACAATTCCAACATTCATAAGATTTAATTTAAAAGAGGGCTCAATACAGAGTAAAGCAATATTATTTATTTTAGGATATTAAAACAACATGTAAAAATTGCTACATAATTGCAATACCAATGTTTCTCCTCAGTTGATTGTAAATTACTGGCGTGTGAACGATTAATTTAGTTTCAAAAGCAAAATACATCTGCTTTTTTTTAAAAAAAAGGGTATAAGGCTTGAGGGCTTTACCCTAATCAACCAATCAAATATGACATACATTTGATTCAAACTAAGCAAAAAAGAAAAAATTAAAAGTTTCTTAGAAATGGGTCATGACCCAGAGTTATCTGCCAACAGCAGCCAGACATGAAATATAGAGGGTTATGTAAAGTGTATACATGACAGATGGTCAACTTTCCCAAGAAATAAAAGTGGAGGGGTAGAGAATTAATTTAACCTAATGCAAACTTTTTATATGCTTTGTGGACTTCTTACATAAAATTTTTTGTAGTTGATAAATAAGAGGCCTCTTCAAGAAACTAATAAATAATTCAAACGTATAGGATTATTTGGTAAATTAATATGCAACTGTTAAATATATATTGCCCATATAAAATGTTAATAATACCAACCAATGTAAGATGTCAAAGATACTAACTCCCAATACATCATATAAGATGTTAATAATACTAACCAGAGATTAATACAGGACTATATTAAATCCAAATTAATCTTACAAATAGAAAAATAAGCCATATATGGTGCAAAGCAGTTCAACTAAAAAAAACATTATAAAATTCAAAATTTTCCATTTCACCTTAGGAGTTTTATTATCATCTTTTAAACTCCAAAAATATTTAGAAAGTGATGTATTATTTCTATAAGTACTATTGGTGAAGTGCAAGATATGCTGATAACACTGATATGCTGATAAAAGAATTCTTAGTAATACCACTATAGAATTTTTCAACTGTCAGATTTTCTATTGTAGAGATAGTACTTAGATAAACAAGAGATTTAGTTAAACATTTGTTTGGCAATGGGTTTGGTTAGGATTCCTACAATTAAATTGGCTAGTATCATTAATAATATTTATCTTGGAGCATGCATTATGATCCAGATTATGGTATGACATAAAATTACATCTGACAATGGAGTCTCGACTAGGGGATAAAATTAAGGTACCCCAAACCATTGTTACCTACGGGTGATCCCTGGCTAGGATCTAGCACCTTTTTGCCCCTACCAGGGTTACAGTGGGGGTTTTTTTTGTTGTCTTTGTGTGTGTGTGTGTGTGTGTGTGTGTGTGTGTGGTGGCATTGATATGTGTGTGCATGTGTGTGACTCATATAGGTGGAGGGCTGGGGAAAAAAGAAAAAGAAAAAGGGAAGAACAAAAAAAATGTGAAAAGGAGGGAAAGGAAATATTTTTCTTTTTCTTGTCCTTTTCCTTAGCCTAATGATTAACATGAATGAGATTGGGGATAAGTGTAAGCAGAATGTGATGTTTGAGTGCATTTCTCTGTGTGTGCATGTGTGTGTATATATCTTGGGGGGGAATCAAATCTGTACTTACCACTTCAAGCCAAGCCTGCTGCCATATTCCTGATCAGATAGAAATTGTGGTTGTATTTCTTTCCTATTTTTATGGAAGAGCAAATCCGTATTCTGGAGAACCAGAAGTCATCTGCGATTGAACAATAAATTGCCAAGAAGAGTCGTATGGTGTGCATTTCAGATGAAAAAAGGTGTAGCTGACAAAAGGTACACAAGTTGATACCCGATCATTATTGGCTAGGTCACCGCAGAGATGACGTATGATGTTGAAAGACCTGAAACCCCTAATGAACCTTAACTAGAAACATCACTGATGATGTGTACTAAAGCATCCAACAGATGTATTTTACAAAACGAAATTGGTTTAAAATTTGATTATTGTGTAACTTTATAATCTTCTCAAGATTATTGGTGCAGCTATAACTTAGTTTAATGTGTTTCTGTTGAATATTTTACTAGGAAGGTTACTTTTAGGGAAATTATTATTACTTTTATCAATTAAATGGAGAAACTTCTGTCCTAACTTAGTACTGACCAATTGGTTAAATGATGGTGTATACCAAATGATCTTCCAATTTCTATTTCTTTTCTTTAGACCACTATCATCATATTTTCTATACTTGATTTCGGTGTACTTGTAACCACTATTCTTTAAACCAGTATTATAAACACCGCTATATTTATTTTTGTCAGATGAGTGGTTGTTGATCCTACATTCAATAGATGAAGGTATATGTTTGATTACAGATGGAGGGTGGTTAGAATTGGGTTGAATATAAATTGGGTTGGCATTATTTTTTATATAAGGTTGGAATACACCATTAACAAGATCTAAATTAACATCAAGAAAATCTACTCATTTAATATTAATAGTTGAATCTGTTTGTTAACTCAATCCAGGATAACTTTGCTAATTCTTTCGATTTCAGGTCTGGTAGGGTTTATAATTCATGTAAGAAGTTTGAACTGAAAGTCTGGTTTATGATCTTCAAGTAAAACATATTATTCTTTACTACAGAGCTTACTAGCCCTGTTGCTAATTTTAAGTTTATCAGTAATATTTTTACAAGCAGTGTTAATTCTATCAACACAATATTGTTAATATTCATCTGCTTATAATTTTTAGTTAAATTGTTTTTGATTAATGCATTGTATTTTTGGGGATTAAATTTATAAAAGTTAGCAGTTTTATCACATTTAACAAACATTTGGTTGGATATATTAATATCCTTAACAATACAATCTAAATGCCTTTGAAACTGATTCCTATTTTTATGAAAAGAGATGTTATTTATAATGTTTAGTAGATTGTTTTCAAAGCTGTGTAAGCGTTCAATGAGATGTGCAGTTTTTAAAATCCTAGACCCATAAGAATCTGATATATTTCAAACATCTCAATCAAGAAGGAAGAAGTGGGCCTTCAACCTCATTCTTCTAATCAGATCCTCAGTCTTTAAAAACAGTTTTTCGAAATATTCCCATTTGTTTGTAATGGGAATGTTTTTAACAAAATTCCAAAATTGATCTTTTCCATGTTAGAGTATTAAATAAATGTAAACAGTGCTCAAACATAGGGGAGCAAAATATTTTGCTCTTCTATGTTTGAACAGTGTTTACAATTATTTAATACTCTAACATGGAAAAGATCATGTAAACACTAAATGAGAACTTTCAAATGATATTCCATTCATTTTCAATATATCTTGCAAGAGACTTGTATATATATATTAAGGTGTGTGATTGTATTTGTACCATTTGTAGCATGTTTAACTCTGAAACTGAAAATAATTTCTCTTCACATCCACTAAACTGATTTTGTGTTCTCTTTGTCTTTCTTTCACATGCACACACACAGTTTAACAAAAGTCAGGATCTTTAAAAATTGCAAGTCATATTGATATTGATATCTACAGAATAATAATAATGAATTAATTTAATTGAAGCAAATTGTTCACAGTTTTCAGTAATTTAATTGTCTACATTTGCTACAGGTTGAATAAAATATTAGTTCAAGCTAAGTGTATGTTATTACATCTGAAACAAATTATGCTAATGTGAGTGAAGGTGTGGGAAAACAGACCTGCTTTTCTCTGGGCATCCCTTCTAATGTAACTGGCATGATATGTCCAATAATTGCAAGTTGATGCACACAGTCGCAGAGTACTGTGACCAGATGAATTGATTCTAGACTATGGACCGGGATACTGCAATTAAAAAAAGAAAACAAAAATAAATTCAAATATATAACAAATTGAAAAACAAAGGTAATGATTACCTTGGCAAATCTGAATATTATAACTCAGGGCTGATATTTTTTAGACTAAGCTGAGTCTGGTAAAACAATTATGAATGTCATAACCAAAAGCTTACAAAACCAGCAGAAAAATCAAAGCCACTGTTGTTAGTTCTTCACAAGGAGTTTTAATCAAAGCAATGTGTGCTTAGGTACATCAGTAAGTCAGCTGCTAAATGATGAAAAAAAGTATTTATTTTATGCAAGAAATATTTTTCAATACCATCAGTGTTTGTATTTTTTAGATGCAGAATTATCCTTATCATAAATACTTATACGAATGAACAACATATAGTTTTGTACCACTTGCACCTCTGAAGATGATCTTGGAAGAAGATCGAAAGTACTTGGTAAATGAGAATAAAAGAAATTTAAACAGCTATAGCACATTTCTCTCATCCTTTAACATCAATACACAGAAGGTTATTAGTGAGTATGAATGGATTTTATTAAAAAATACCAAGGATTTAAGATTTCAGATCTCTGGTTTAAAAGATTTTTTTGAGATCTGGAAATGTCATAATCACTAATTTCTCGTTGACAAAGGTAGTAAATGTGGGTATCATTGGTGTATGGTTTTAACTTTTTTAAAATGTTCCACCTGTTGTTTATTTCTTTTAGATTACACATATGGCTAGCACGTTTGGTGGAGTATCTAAGATTTGCTAGCTTTTAATCTTTTAAATTTGATATCTTTAGTCCTTGACTTTGTTATAAAATAAAATAAGACATATCTCGGCTGATTTACAGGCAAATACTCAAGAGAGAGAACCGGATGTGAACAGGACTAAGCCCCGTCACCAAATGACCATTATCTTTCTTTACAAATGTTCCCAACACACGTGTTCCGGTCGAAAAATAAAATAATATTTAAAGTGCTCTATTTTTCGTCCAATAAAAATGCTTCCCTCCTAATTATACTCGCTTCATTTCTCGAGCCTGTTAAGCCATAAAAAAACACTATAAAAGGGGTCACACGGAAGTTCAACAGGCAGTCCACAGGTGACCGCAAACAGACAGGCCAAGTGATCAGCAGCAGGAGAGCATCAACCACCGTCAACATGTGTGAACTACTATGAGGGATCGACCTAGATCCGAAACCGGTTTATGAACTTTACCACAGGGTAGCTGTCCCAAACCCACACGTTCCTGTTGAAATAAACCACGTAAATCTATTTCTGCTGTTGTCGTATTTCTTTCTTGCAACCATACGCTTGTCTATAACAACTTCATATCAAAAAATTTTTATTAAGCGAATATGAGACCAGATAAAAAAATGTAATTTAAAACTCCAGTTAATTTAAAAATTTTTGCTCACTATAATTTTCCCTATATTTACAAGACACAATGATTCATTAAATTTATAAATAAAGTTTTTTTTTCAATTCTACTTTTTCTAAATAAATATATGATAGCAGATTCTTCTTTTTTCATTCGTTTTACCCCCTCCTTTCTAGTACACTCAAGTTATGTTTTTTGAAAGTCATGCGTTTGTTTATTTATTTATTTTTGGAAAAAATAATCAGCATTCTTTGTGTTTTTTAAAAATAAAGCATTGGATGGTCAGTTCAATAGAATTAGTCTGATGAGATTTTTATTCAAAACTTTTTCAATGTATTTTATTTGACCTCCTAATTTTTAAATTTTTACGTTAATTTTAACTTTATTTTTTGAACCATGTGTATTGAGCACTTTTTATATACTCAATCGTCTGACTCAACTCTAACCATTAACCTTATATATATATATATATATATATATATATATATATATATATATTTAAAGATATTTTTTTTGTCAAAAATTTAATGATCGAAATAAAAAGTATAAAATTTAATATTACAAGACATATTAAAACAATATTAAAAAAAAAACAAGGAAAAAGGGGGAAAACATGTGTTTGAATTTTGGCTAGAAGATTCACTTCCACGGGAGATTCAAAATAAAACAGAGAAATGTACAATAAGAATAGGTGACCAAAAAAAAATATATATATATATATATATATATATATATATATAAATATATATATATATTTGTAATGAAAAAAGATTTAGAGGCAGATTAGTGAAAGGTCCCAGTATAAACACTCAACGTTGAAATAGGAATTTTTAGAAAATATTTTTTCCTAGTTGGAATATTAATTCTTTATCAATGATTGATTAAACATCTTTCTTCTAGAAAAATGTGCCTTAAGCTGATTACAGGAGATTATTAATAAATTTTAATTCAGTTTCATTATTTTGATTGGATGAACCATAGGTTTTTGCAATCATTTAATCAACGGCAGTAGTTAAATTATCTAAAAAAGCAAGATTTTAAAAAAATAGTTTGGAAAGAAGAAATATGGAGTAACTTCTGAAAATTTAAATAATCAATTTTATTAATCTGTCAATGCATGAACTAAAATTAGAATCGTTTTGTTCTTTCTCACGGGATGACTTCTCCAAAAATCTATGCCTGACAAGGAGAAGATTTTTTCCGAGTTCGAGGTTTTCTATGTTCAGTTGGCAAGATGTATTCCCACCCTCTGTTTGAACAGTTACTAATTTAAAAGCCCAAAAAATAACATGCACACACCTTTACCTGTTCCTCTGTTTTCTTTTGAATCCAAATGGAAAGCAGAACATCAGCGTGTTGTTAATCTCTGAGGAATAATTATAACTTATAATATCCAATGATAAAGGTGCTGGTTTAGTTATTTTATAATGAGCAGACATATAACCAAAATGTCATTCTATCAAGAAGACACTTTAAAGTTTATTTAGAATTAAACAAATGGGGACACCTGTGATGGAACCTCCTCATTGAACGAAATTTAAAAATCACTTTTAAAGTGGGGAAAAATAAAGGTTAGTTTTCAAAGGAAATTGCCAATCAGAAGAAATGTTCCTTCGGTTTGATTTGTAGATATTATATGGTCTCCTGAAATCCATGAGGAAGGTGTAAATAAATCGATGATTTTGTCCATAAGGTGATCAGCCCAACACAAGATAGCCCAAGAATAATCCACACATTTGGATCCTGTGTTAGTGCCTGGATGGTTTTTGTATCAAGGATTCCTTTTCTTTTGTTGAGATAAAATTTTATATTTATCTTCTGGTAATTTATGATTCTTTTGGATGTTTCTTTATTGCCATATTCAAGGACACATGTCCCTTTGATGGGAAACCATTGGATATTTGCTGACGACTATCTCTATATTCAGTTCATTAACTCAACCTAAGTTTTCCTGAGGTCAACAAAAAATTGATGAGATGAGGTTTAAAGGGAAATAGTTCGAATCAAAAAGTTTCATGGCATTAAAATGAGAACCGACACCCTGAAAGTGATCAAAAATAAAATAAAGGGTTTGGGTTTAGGAAATTAAACATATTTGTTGGCTTCCTGAAGAAGAAAAAATACGAAAGAATCCACTTTGAAAAAACTGTGAATATTGCAATATGTTGATGATATAAAGAGTTTATTTAACGTGTGAAGTTACCAATGACCAATAGGTTTCGTTTTTAAATGGTATCCATCCGCACTAAGGTTCACTATAAAAAAGAGTCTAATCATCAATTCACCTTTTTTGGATGTATTTGATTGATTCAATGATTTAACAGGAACACCTGATATTATAGAAAACCTACTTTTAAAGGGTTAAAATATTAATCATGGATCTTTTGTCCCATTAAAAATGTGAAAGATCAACATTATTAAAAACCCTCCCACAGAGCATTAATTTTTAATGAGCCTTTCTTTCAGAAATTAACTTTATTATTAATTATGTAATTTGGGTTATCCTCTATCTATAAATTAATATTAATACCAGCGCAGTAAATAAATCTGTTCAATGAAACAACCAAAATTTAACACTGTCAAAAAATGCCCTGTTTTGAATTTGATTATGGATTGGTACCAAATAAAAAATAGTTCCATAATTTCAAATCAATATCCAAGCTTTTCTCTCTTGAAGTTCGGATTATATATCAAATTCTTTATATATGTTTCCATCCATTTGAATATTTGAAAATTTCTATTCCCCACCATATTAATTCAATATATTTAATCAAATAATTATCAGGTTTCAGCTCAGCCTTTTGGGAATTTCACAAAAGACATAAAGAAAACCCAAAAATTTAACATTAGAATAAGAGAAGTTCCTACTTTTGGAACAATGGTGAAATGCTTTGCCTTTGAATGGACTCTTTAAACAAAAATTTGTTTTTTTAATTTTATATAAAATCATCTTTGCCAGCATATGCAGTTTGTTACAAATTTTAAATGTTGACTGGTTTTTATATAGTTTGTTGAGTCACACAAAAGATTTTCAGGATTCAAGGTTCTGATAGGCAATTGATGTTGCCCATTTATTTTTTTTACAAATTTAATGTGTTTGCAATATAACTTTCTGAATCATCTGGTGGGATATTTCATGAAAAAACATATATTAAATATATATATATATAACAAATATATATAAATATATTTTTATTTTTTTTATTTTTTTTTCCACCTATTCTTATTATCATATTTCTCTGACAAAAATTTTCAAATCTATTTAAGCCTTTTTTATTATTAAAAAAATGGTGAATCCCTGCCCTTGTTGTTGTTTTTTTTTTTATTTAATTTGCATTTTAATATGTCTTGTAATATTAAATTTTAAAATTTTTTTTAAATATATATATATATATATATGAAAGAAAAAAAAAACATTAGAAGGAGAACAAATAAATTGTTACCATTTCAATTACGCAATCAGAAAATTTAGTATATATATAATGAAACAGCCTGTCAAAAAACAGTTTTTTTTCTTCTTGCCCAAAATCTGATATTATTTTATCCTATAAATAAATAATTAAATAATATTTATATTTATATATATATGATATATATATATATACATATAAAAATTTTATATATATATATACATATAAATATATATATATATATTACAACAAGATAAATATATATTATATATACACATATTTGGGGTATATTATATATAAAGATAAACATATATATATAAAATATCCATATATATATTTGCATATGAATATATATATATATATATATAAAATAAATAAAATATATAATATATATATATAAAAAATAAAAATAAGAATATATATATATATATATAAAATATATATATAAATATATATAAATATATAATTATATATAAAATATTAAATATAAACAATATATATATAATATTTATATATAAAATATAAAATATATATAAAAAGAAAAAAACCATATATATATATATATATATATAATTAATGAAGGATAAAAAAAAGAAAAATGGATATTTATTTTTAAAAAAAATATAAAAAAAGAAATATGTTAAAAAAAATATATATATATAAAAATATATAAATATACAATTTATATATAATTTTAAAGTTCTAAAATTTGCTGAATGCAAAATAAAAATTTAAACTAAACACTTCAAAAATTAAAAAAATACAATTAGAAAAAAACCCAAAGGTTTTACTTCAAATAAGAGGATAAACAAAATAAAAATATATAAATATATATAAATTTATATTAATTTTCATCTTGTGTGTTTTTCAAAAAATTTTCTATGACAGTAAACCATGTTCTAAAAAAATTAACAAACACAAAAAATATTAAAAAAAAAATTTTTTTAATTTATGGAAGAAATTTATATAAATATGTTATATGATTAGAAATTTGAATTAAAAAAGGTATTTTTTTAAATATTTTATTATTAAAAATTATATATATAAAATTTGGATGATGGATTCTTTGCATTTAATTAACCTTTGCATTAGTTTTTGTGTGAATAATTCATGTATTTGTAAATTGATTGCACGTTTATCGTAATTTAAATAACTGATTCCAAGTGCGACTTTTGGATAATAAGTGCGACATTACTGTAATTATTGAACAATATAGTTCATGCCACTTTGACAGAAAAATTTACCAGTAAAAAATTTGTTCATCACCATATTTTATATGAAAATAAACCTCAAAAAAAAAATTTAAAATCAAACTCAGCGTTGCTTTTTGCGCGTTCAAAAAACAATAACTCATTTTCAATAGCATTTTCGGATACAACAATACATATATTTTCGTTGTCCCTTATTACTAAAAAAAAACAAGAACAACATCTATTCTATACCTGAAGATGTCTGTAGGAACAGACGAAAGCTTGTAGTAAAAATAAGAACTAATACGGCAGAAATTTATATAAACAAGGATCATTTCATTCATAACGGATTCGGAGGTTTTTGTATATTATTTGAATTGTTTGCAATGATGGATGTCTCGCCATTTAAATCATTAACCTTTGCATTAGTTTTTGTGTGAATAATTCATGAATATATATATATATATATATATATATATATATATATATATATATATATATATATATATATATATATATATATATATATATATATATATATATATTATATATATATATATATATATTATATATATATATATATATATATATATATATATATATAAATTTTTATATATACATTATATATATATATAAATATATCCATATATATATATATATATATATATATATATATATATATATATATATATATATATATACATATATTTAACATATATATATATATATATTATATATATATATATATATATATTAATTTTATATATATATATATATATAAATATATATAAAAATAAATATATTTTATATATATATATTTATTATATATATATATATATATATATATATATATATTTATATTTTATATAAATATATATATATATATATATATAAAATTATATACATATATTTATATATATATATATATATATATTATATATATATATATATATATATATATATATATATATATTTTATTTGAAAAATTTTAAATATTATATAACATATTTATATATATAATATATATTTTAATATATATATATACATATATATAAAATATATATATATATACATAAATATATATATATAAATATATATATATATATATATAAATATAAATATTTATTATAAATATTTATATAAACATTATATATTTATATATAACATAAACATATTTGTAAACCTATTTTTTTAAATGTTTTTAAAATATTTTAAAAATTGAATTGAAATATATTGGAAAAATGTTTCAAATTGGAAAGAAATATATTAAACAAAAAAAAATTTTTTTTAAAAAAAAAAAAATGTATAAAAACAGCAATTTTCAAATCATTTAAAATATTTTTGTTGGAAATTTAAATGTATCGACAAAAAATAAAGTAAAGAATAATATCAAGAGCCAGAATTCCCAAAAACTTTAAAGAGACAAATGCGTTATTTGTTTTGAAGGAGAATTTTTCATTTTCAAAAATATAAAGATAAGACATACTTTAAATTCTAATTTAATGAACTAGTTTTTAAATATAAAAAAAAAATTTTCTATAAAATTGAATTAAGGAATACAATATAAAAACATCATTTTGAAAACAATTTTTATATTCCCCAAATTTTTTTTGAAATATTACTTGCACAAGTGGAATTGAACACATAAATATATATTGTTTAACCATATAATGTATTTGCACATTGAGACACCTGTTGATATGTACATGAATATATTTTTATATATAAAAAAATTAAAATTTTTTTTTTTTTTTTTTTTTTTTGTGAATTTTTTAGATTTACAATTAGTTATTACTTATATGTTTTTTTCCATAAATATGAAATTCAAATATTTAATATTATATTGTAAAGATGGGTTA